>OY750771.1:12497500-13097500 GCA_963556745.1 Catoptria pinella | reverse complement strand
GGCCCCGCATTCACAAGCTGCTCAAGCGAAACCCGGCCAAATGCTCTTGACCCCTACTGGCTCACCGGACTGTTCCCTGAGTAATCTGAGAATCTCCCGGTGATTTCTACTGCAATAACACCATGCATCCTAAAACCAACAGATTAGACGTTATGAAATTCTATGGTTAGCGAATACTTATGGTAGAAATACAAATTTAATGTGATTACTTTTGTTTGCTGAGAGAAAGATGACATTTTAATTTTAAAGCAAGTTTAACTTTTCTTCATGTTTTATCACGATTAAAGTTACTAACGAACGAACGACGCGACAAATTATGACTGCTGCGGAAAAAATATCAATGAAATTCGTTTTTTATTTTAAAGGGGTATCCACACCTTCCGATTCGAAATGTCCGACCAGTCTAACAGCACGTTTTAGAGTTTAATATACTACAACAACATTAAACTCTAAAGACGTGCTGTCGGATTAGTTTGGTCGGACATCCTAAATCGGAAGGTGTGGTTACCCCCTAAAACACAAATATTGACGAGAGTAATATTAGCAGGAGCAGCGGCAGCCGCGATATGTCGCTGACACCCCGCGACATGTCGCTGACGCCCCGCGACAGGACGGACGAAGAACAGATGCTCGTGGACCCCAGCCCGCGCTCCTCTCGCCGATCATAGATTGTTATTATGACGACATTTTTAAATACTTTAATGTTTTTAATTTCAAATATATGATGATAATGAAAATGATAGCACAATAATAATATGACGAACTAATGTTCGTCAATTAAAAATTTGCACTCGGTTGTGATTCTATCACTGCTAGACATTTTCTAATATTGTAGCCTCAAATGGACCTCCGATAACGGTGTCTAATTAATAATATAATTGGCTACAATTAGTGGGTGTTTTTGCTTAAGAAACTAACTGCAGATGAATCTATATTCCCCCAAAATTAAAAATTGAGCTGACGAATTTTATCTTACCTCAACCTCGATAAAAGAAATATACTTACCTAAGTGCCTTATGATATTTAAGTTTAACGTCTATATGACATCCACGTCAGTACAAGTAGTTTATAAAATTATATTTTTAGATTTACATAAAAAAGATCAACATGTTGATTTTCACCATAGGTATACCTCGTTTACCATTTCCGACCTAATATAATTATTACCGTGGAGTAACGTTTCACGTTATTGTCATTCTGAAGTTATCAATTGGTTGTTTGCTATTACTGTTATACACAATATTATAATTGAACCTTATTTTTTTCGGTTATTGATATTTTTGTACTCTGTAGTTTTTTTTTCTTGTACGGATTAAGCAGTATCCTTTCATTATGTTTTGTAATTTAAAACAACTTGTAATGTGTTTAGTTTGCATACTATGTATTAGTTTTAAAAGAAATAAACTTTCATAAGAATGCGTTGCTTTTACTATTTCATAACCTAATCTATATATATAAAAGGGAAAATCACTCACTCACTCACTCACTCACTGATCACGAAATCTCAGAAACTACAAGTGCTAGGAGTCTCAAATTTTGCATGGGGGTTCCTTTTAGGGCGTAGGTGCTCACTAAGACGGGATTTTGCGAAATTCAACCCCTAAAGGGGTGAAACAGGGTAGCAAAGTTTGTATGGGAGGACGCGATTCCTTGGCCCGATTGACTTGAAATTTGACATAGACATTCTTTCACAAAATTAATTGAACACGTGTTTCGTATTTTTTTAATATTTATCACCTAACAGGGTTAAAAAGTGATATAAAGCTAATTTTGCTGTGATTGACTTCGACGTCGGAATTGAAACTATTTTGTGCATTTGATTGGTTAATTATGAAAAATAAATATCATTTGTCATCTCAACGTAGTATTACATTCTCTTTGGTCATTTCCCCTGAGAGTAGGTAGAATGCATTTCATTGAATAGTACCTATGGCGTTATGTTGGCAGTGCTGTCATTTTTTCCTTCCTTGCGTTGTAATAAGGTGCAAAATTATTATTCCATCTAATTATCAGTTTAATTTTAAAAGAATACAATATTCGGTCAAGTCGCCTATGCTATGACAATTAATAAAGCACAGGGACAAAGATTAAGAGCGGCTGGTGTAGATCTGCGCAGTGATTGTTTCTCTCATGGCCAGCTCTAATGTCGCCTGCTCGAGAGTCAGCTCGCTAAATAGCCTTTTTATTTTGCAACCGGATAACATGTGGTAGGTATAGAACATGTTACAAAAATACCCCTAATGCCGAATATGGTATATAGGGACCATCAAACTGAACAACTTTTGCTATTGGCACTGACTCTCAAATCGCGAAAAAATAATCAGCAAAAATTCAAATCGAAAATATCAAAACGTATGAAACACATTTTGATATTTTCGATTTGAATTTTTGTACGAAACAGCTGATTTTTATTATAGAGAAGTGTTGGATGATCGAGATTGAGAATCCTGTTAATGCACAACATATTTTTATTTAGAACTAGCTGCACCCGGCATGCGTATATTGCAATGCTCCGTTTTTTTAGCCAGGGCCTTTCTCTTTCGTAAGCAGAACAACTCGCCAAAGTTTCATCATAATCGGATCAATGGTTTAGGAGTCCCGCCGTCTGTACACTTAGATCTTTTAAACTATGCATAAAAAACCGCATCAAAATCGGTCCATAAGTTTGGGAGCTAGGTTGCCTCAGACAGACAGACACACACAAGTCAAACTTATAACACCCCTTGCGTATGTTATGTACGTCGTATATACATATAGTGGTGGCCACATAATTAAGGACACAAGTCGATTTTCATACAAACGAGGTAATTTTGAAGTCTTGGTTTTCCGCTAGGGATTGAACTAGCTGTTATCTGATGATGGCCATCCAGGGAGTGAATGGAGAAGATTCAGATAGCAATACACACCCAACTGATCATTTACAGTTGCAAGTTTTCATACATTTCTATACTATATTCGCGTTTTTTTTAAACATATCCTTACATCTCTTAAAATGCTGGTCAGATCACTTGGGTGTGTATAGAAATCTGGATCTCCTCCATTCACTCCCTGGATGGCCACCACCAGATCACCGCTCGGTCAATCCCTGGTGTAGAAGCAATGCTTAAAAGTTACTTCGTTTGTATGAAAATCGACTGGCGTCCTTAATTTTGTGGCCATATAGATATCCTGTAGTATAGTCTAATAACTTCACACTCACCACATTAGTAACTACATTGTACCCGTGCGAAGCCGGGGCGGGCCACTAGTCCATTGATATATTTATTAGACCATGAGATGAGAGATGACGCCGAGTGTAACAGGTTTGAATAGCACCTTTCGGAATTTATATGAAGTCTTCATAATAATTTAATTAGAGCTTTTGAAATATCTTCACATTCTTGCAATTTCTCCAATTCGTGACTGTGTTTAAAAAACCATTTTCATCCAGACACGGTTTTTGAGTATTTATAAAAAGTAATGGGGTGCCTTTTTCCCTGTATAAATCAAGTATGTGCAGTAAAAAAAAAACAATATTTCATAATTAGTCAAGATATTGAAGTTTGTGTCCCAAATATTTTTACTGATACTGATATTTTTACAAGCGTATTGAAAAGAAAGTGTCTTTCTAACGTAAATCTGGGAAGTATGACTGCGTCACGACGCGTCTTGCTGCCTTTGTGTTTGTCGAAAAATCGAAGATTCTTTTCCGATATTTTCAGAATATTGATTTTTTACTTTTAACTGCACATACCATATTTAGTAAAGTGGTATGATATCCCAATTTAAATTTTTTGATATTTGAAATTTCAATTTCAATTTCAGTAATTGAAGTTATTTTCCTTATACCTATACGGTTTTATCCCGAAGAAATAATAGTTGGAATGTGAATTGTATGACTACACTTAGATACTCATGTCGCGCCGGTAGTAAACAATAACATTATTACGCAAGTTGCGCGCGCGCCGCGCCGTCTGAGGCCTCCAGGAAATCACGCCTTCACTTGCCCTCCCGCACATTTATAAATGGATTTACCGGGCACTCGCTAATACTTCTCTCTCGGGGAGGGTACCGTTTGTATTATTTTTTTATCATTTGCGTCAAACCAGCTTCGCTTGACGCATTTGTTAGAGCGAGGAATTTTCAATTGGAAAGATTTCGATATTTTTCCGCAACTTGTCGCATGACACCTTTTCTAGCATGAATGCACGATCATAGAACAAATTACTGATCAAATTAGTTGCTTATTCAGTGGACTACTTATGTGATTGACGTAGATTTGCTACGTCTAAATCTGAGTCTAGGTCCTGAACCTGATGATAACGGATTTAGGGTTGGACAACATCTATCTGTGTGTCGGTTCTGAGCGACAGAAAAGGATAGGGCGACGGAAAAAGGCGATACCGTGCTGACAGATGTGGTCCAACACTTATTCATCATCCCGCTGTTTTATTTTATTTATTTGATGCACCATCAACAATACCACAACATTTACTGTTGGCTACTGAGCTTATTTATGGAAAGATACGAAGGATGGGCCACAGCCCACCACGCGGGCCCAATTCGGATTGGTGGGTGTTAACGATTTCAAATTACAGCGGACCGTGCGTTCGAGATTTCGAAGCACGGAGGAGCTCGAGAAAATTGTGCTGACAGATAACAGTGATCAACCTTTGCGAAAGTTGCTTAACTGTCGCAATCGAGGGAGAATGCGTTTTACGGGTTTAAGGTTAGCAAGAATTTTTGTATGTACTTGTACTGTTGATGTACTGTGTAACTAGCTAGACACTGTTACGCATAGGCAGGGCCAGGCCCTTCCACTGGTAGGTAACTTTATGAAAGATCAAGAACAATAACAGCCTTTCTGTTTTTAACTCTATGACGCGTAAATCCTGATGCATACCTGTTGCAGGTAGCAAGAAATTGACAGTAGATTTGAAAAATAAGCTAAGCTACGGAGGAGGAGGTAGAGAGATAATAGGTCAGAACAAAAAGATCCACGAGTTGAAGATAAAATGCAACACACAATTTGGCACAGTACGAAGATATTATATAATTATCTATTAATAGTTTTAAAGACACATTTTTGGTCTGTATAAACAGGCGTAGAAATAACATAGACATGATCAAGTAAGGTGGGTAAGATAAAATGAGCAAGATGACAATTTTTTTGAACGCGTTGATGTCTTTTGTGCGTGAAAATAGTTTTGGAAAAATAAAAAACTAGGCATCGTTATTGTTGAAAACAAACGAAGTATTTATTGCGCTTAGGGATATTTCGAGAAGACATTGTTTACAAATAAGTACTATGAATGAAGTATTCCCACGAAGCTACATAATAGTTTTCCTCTTCCGCATGTGCGCACGCGCTGCAGTTCCCACATTCTATAATATGAATAACAGGATTTTTCAACGCGAAGAAAACACTGTTGTTTTTAAGTATTGCTCTTGGAACCTGACTAATTTAATCATATGGCTCGTGCCGGCCTTTTTCCCATGACGTGAGTATAGCTAGTTTTCTTGTTAGATCTCGCGGCGGCGGCGGGGCGAGCTGGGCCGCGCACGCGCGTCAGTGCTTAGGATTTTTGAAAGGAAAAAAGGCGTGCGTTTGGTCATCAAGAGTTCAAGACAATTATTTTATATTGTAACTAGTTCTTACGTGTTGTGAAATACTTATTTGAAACGGTAATGACTAGGAACAAAATGAGATTACTCATACTGGAATAATTACTTAGGAATTAAATAGGTTCATACAACTAATTAGTTCGTGTGATCGAGCTGCTGTTAACTATACCAAGGGATCGGAACTAATCTATTAAGTAAAGGAGCGTACTTATAAATATCATTTTCCAAAACTAATTATAACCTTAGTAAGAAAATGTTTCATGACATTTTTAATATTTATTACCGTGGAATGTGGATAGCACATATTAACAACAATGTTTCCGTCTATTTGGTTCTGTCTACGAAGTTATTTGAATTTGCATAACCTTTTGTATGTATTTTAAGAACAAACGCAAAGTTGTGTGCGGCGCAGGGGCGGGGCGTGGAGGGGCGGCGCCAGCGAGGGCCCGCCCCGTGCGCGGGCGCACGATTCGCCCACCGCCCCTCTCTTCTACCACCACAGTGTGCACTATACTTAGCAATACCAGACAGATAAGACGTCGTGCAGATTGCATTTCGAGGGGTATCTCTTTCGACACTTCAGTCCGACTGCTTTTAAAATTATTTTTCGGTTAATCTTTAATTTTTTTATTTTGCCGATTCTAACTGAAGGCTTATCTGCACGGTGATCTCATTAAATATAGGTACCTCGTATGAGGCGCACGTTCTGATCGGTGATCGGGTCTATAGTTTACTCTTACGGGTATAAAATATATAACATAATAAAAAGTTAAATGGTAAAATATATTATAATACGCCAGTTCGCCACGGCCGCGACAAATGTCGTCTCAGACAGGGCTGTTAAGATTATGATGAGTGTATTGTGTGTAGGTCATTACCGATGGCAATTCCGCCCAGCACGGCGAGCGGTGGGCGGCTGGTGTAGGGCGCCGCACGGGCGTCCGCCGACCTTGAACTTGCCGACCGCCGCCGAGTACACCCGGACACACAAGTTTTCTCAATAATCTACAATATTGAACATTCTGCATCTTTTAAATAAAAAATACATTTATTTTATAATCTTTTGCGTACGATTTTTCAGCCTTGAAAAGTATTAATGGATTTTTTAGTTTTTAAATACAACATTTTCAACATACACATTCTTTTGGTAGAGCTATGTATTTCTACAGCCTTGAAACCTCCAAATATTTGAGTTTTAAGTATTACTTAAGTGTGAATAACGTTTGTATGCAGTTTTGGATTTGTCTTAGTTATTAAAAATCCTAAATTATTTTTGCGTCATTCCTAAAATCAATGCAACACCATAATGATAACGAGCTAAGTGAGCCGGGACTAGGAAGTTAGAACGTAACATTTTGTGTAGATTTTTATAATTTTGTGACTGCAGGTTTGTGACACACTTATAAATAAAAGAAAATATATGGTAAAATATGTTTCTGTTTCATAAATTAATGTAATGTTTACATTAATTCTTGTCGCGAATGTACGTAAGCAGGGTGATTAAGGGCCAAAGAGCGGGCGGTTGGCAAAGGTCTTGTGCGTCGGCGGGTCAGGCCGGATACTTTCCTGTTTACCGTGGGATGTCTGGGAGACGAGGTTAAAACGAAAGTAATCTTGTCAAGCTGGATAAGTGTCTTCATTATAATAATCACTATGTTATCAGATTCAAAACTAAGAAAGACACGAAAATTTACGAGACAGCGTACAGTTCTCGTTATTTAGCTGGCAAAAGCGTATTACTGTGCTAGCTTCCGCCCGCGACTTCAGCTGCGTGGACATTCAAGAAAATCCATAGAGAACCTTGAACCAGGATAGAAAGTATTCTGTTTTAATTTCATCAAATTCCGATTAGCCGTTTTTAGGTGACCGCACCAAGCACATTGCCTCGCGAGGAAGTCGCGAGAGGAAGCTATTTTATAAAATTTAGCATTGAATCCAGAGACATGACTATACCGTTTCCGTTGCCGTTCCCATTACCGTTCTCGTTCCAGTTCCCCAATAACGACATAGATTTTGTGGATTTATTTATCTCCCTTTTCCCCCTAAGAAGTTGTTTTTCTAGAATACCTATTAAACGAAATAATTTGCTTATTTGTTTATAGAAGTGGGCTCCTACGAAGTTTCAAGTCGAAATGTCTATTTTACATTATTTTTCCATACAAAATTTGAACTCCTATTTCAACCTTTTAGGGGTTGAATTATGTCCACCGTATTGGACTTTAAAATAAATGCCGTTTTTGCAATCAACATTCTATAAAGCATTCAACATTCAATAACAACATCCATAATGTTTTTTTACCCCAAAGGGTAAATGGTTGATTTTCAGAAAAAAAAAGAATTTGGTTTTTTGTTTTTATAAGTATTCCTACGAAGTTAAAAATCTAAATGTTTTGAACTCTCATTTCACCCGTTGGGGGTTTAATCATGTCCACCGTGTTGGACTTCAAAATAAATGTCATTTTCGCAATCAACATCCCATTAAACCTCTATAACGACATCCATATCGATTTTTAGGTTTATTCACCCCATTTCACCCCTTTAAGGATTGAAATCCCAACAGTACCGATAGTAGTACCAGTATGCGTTAGTTTCCAACCATCTTTCTTCTTTCATTCGTCTTTCTATACACAACTTCACACCCTTTTCACCCCTTCAGGGGTGGAATTATCAAACACAGAGTATACATTAATTTCAATCGTCAGCCTAAGCACAAAGTTTAAAGTTCCCAACTTCGAAACTGTACGAAATTTTCATCATCCGCTATTTAACCCTCTTAGGGATGTAATTTCCAAAAATCCTTTCTTAGTGGTGCCTACTCTGTATATAATATGTATGTGCAAAATTTCAAGTCTCAAGCCAAGTTGGTTTGGGCTGTGCGTTGATATATCAGTCAGTCAAGTCAGTCAGTCGGGACTTTTATATTATAGAAGAAGATATAACAGTGCAATAATAATAAATAACGAAGCTTTAATGAGTAATGTAATAAAAACAATTGACTAAGAAAATTGATTTAAATCTTTTAACGCTGTTTCTTTTTAATTTCATTAATGGTCTGTAAAAAAAAATCATTTTTCTTCTGTCGTACACTTCACAAAAAACCTTGAAAACAACTGTAAAGAGCATACATACCTCTGTAATGACACACGAGATAACGGGTTGTCGTAGCAACAGGGCGGCCTAGATCGCTCGTAGCACCCGCGACATGATTGCGCCGCGGGGCACCGGCTACGGCGTAGTATCGAAGACTACGGTAACCATTACCGATCATTTCGTTCCCGACCTCTCGCATAATACATTAATTTCTTTACAACTTGGAGGCGGAGAGCCGCGCACAAACTTGTACTTACATGCGAGTAAAGAAAAAGGTCAAATTTTAAGCAACATTACGATAACATTGTTTCATTGTGTAATAACTTGGTTTCCTCTTCCGCACATGCAAAAAAATCCGTAGTTTCATCATTCTTCATTCCTTGCAACAGCCTCAAACTGGATTACGGTTCAACAATTTGGCATCCATTCTATAAGACGCATGTAGAAACCATTGAAAAAATCCAATAAAAGTTCTTACGTCATGTTAGTTACCTAAAATGTTATGATGACAGACTCAATCAAGTATTTCAGTTTATCTACTTTGGAGAAACGCAAATTTTGCACAATATAACGAAACTTCAGTGCTACAAGCTATACATTTGAAAGCGCCTACTAGATTACCCAGACGAACCAAGGGGCACATTACGTTCTTCCTACCCCAGTGTAGAACTCAATGAGCTCGCCGAGATCCCTTGTGCCCTATGCGCCGTACGTATAACGAGCTAAGCATTGATCCTGAAATCAATGTATTTAGTAAATATATGTAGTTTGTTTCGATCAAATCTACAAAAAGTTTTATTAGGACCTTAGTTGTTATTCTCATCACACTTTACTATATCACACTTCCCTTTTTTATTTTATTTTTTTAACAGGTTTTCAACTTAATTTAATTGTGGTAACTATCCGTTTGTGTTGCTATAAAAAAAATCAATCAATCATTCGGAATAGGACTCGCACCAGATCATGTTTCTCCATGATCTGGTGCGAGTCCTATTTTTTCTAGTATATTATTTAGTATTATATAAAAATAGCATTGTAAATGCTTAAATCTCAAAAATTTCAAATAATCATTCGGAGTTTATTTTACATTAGGTACCTAAGTAATAATTAACGATGACAATAATTTATCCAAAAAATTGTATCTCGAGATAAAGGTTCTTAACTGACAGACAGACGGACAACAAAATGATCCTATAAGGGTTCCGCTTTTTCCTTTTGAGGTACGGAATCCAAAAAATAAACAATTTGTAAACAGAAACCTATTATTTTTAGTATTATCAATATTCACATCCTGTTCTCGGTGCATCACATCTGGGGCACGTGACCACGGTCACGTATTAGTCACTTTAAAGCTTAAAGTTTTCACTATAGAAAGTGCATTTAATTGAAATTTAAAAAATATCTATTTTATGTAATAGGTAGACACTGGTCGATTTATCTAGTATAGATTGTAGTGTGTACTTATGGTTTATGTGGTTAATATGAGAAGTACCTATAGAAAGTGTGGTCAAAATGCTAGGTGGTGTGTGATGTGAGTCACGCGTGGCTGACTCACGTCTCGCCATCCAACCGAACGTTTCTTGAGAACGAATGGAAAACTTTTTTGTTTTAATTGGGTAAATCATGTAACATTTTGATATAATCTTAGTTTAACTTTAGACTGATTCCTGAGCTTTGCAATAAACGATAATTTGTCTTTCCATTCCATCAATTCGGTGCCTTTTTATTGTGCAGTCTAAGTACTAAAAATTTCATCATAAATCATTACTTTATAGATATGTTTACTAGTAAGCATTTTTTTAATTTGGAAATGTTTAATAATAATAGTAAATTACGCTTTATTGCACATTATTGTTTCTATAGGATACCTACTTTTACAACTTTTCAATTAGGTACTACTATCGAATTTTCTTATTATAAAAACTTTTTTAAATTAATTGCACCACTTATTTGATGAGTCGTAAATGCAATTTAACGATTTATTCTTCTCGAGAGTATAGGGCCAAAAGATTGTAAATGTAAAAAAAATAAATCAGGTATAAATTGAGTCAAATCGTATTTTAATTTAAATAATTAATAATAACACTTAAACTATCCGATGCCTGAATACAGGGTGATCGGGAGATCCATCTTGAGAGGGGAGCGCGGTCCCGGCGTGCCGGCGGGCGGCGGGCGGCGGCCGGCGCGGTGGCGGCGGGTGTAGATTTGTCTAAACTATGTACAGGGCGCGGACATCACAACCAACAAGCACTGGGAGCGCGGTCACCTGCCGGGCGTGGGCTCCGCCACGGCGGACGCCTGCTCCATCACGCACGTGCAGCCCACGGACACGCGGTAAAGCTGCGTGAGGTCGCGCGCCGGGTAGTACACCTGCACCGTGTCTTGGATCTCCACGCACTCCAGCCGCACGTCGTCGTGCTGGTGTTGGCAGCACTCGTGCTTCGGTATATGCATCTTGGAACACCACAGATTCGGGTCCCGTTCGCACTTTAACACTTTGATCCGCTTCGGTATCCGCTCGGGGTCCACGTCCATCTCCACTTTGATCGGGCACACGGTCTTGTTCATGACGGTGGCGAGGTCCAGCTTGGTGGGGTCGCGGAGGTCCCGGGGCATCGCGACGGCGGCGCCGGCGAAGGCCGCGAACATTGCGAGGATGAATAGTTTGGACATGACGATTCGAGTTAGTGACTGTTGAGTAGGTTCTGTTGTCGCTAGCGCTCGGCAGTGGCTGAGTTGCGAATAGCTGGAGAGGTGTAAGACGCGTGCTTAAAAGGCTACGGCCGGCGGCGCGAGGTGGCGGCGGTGCGTGCCGTGGGCCGGGGCGCCGGCACCGCGCCACTGCCGCGTGCCGCCAGTCGCCACTCGCGCGCCGCCACTTGCGCCGTACGTACGCGTTCTCGCTTCTCGCGTCTATAGTCGCACGTGTGTAGTATTACTGCTCCGAGATGGACATATTACGGATTGTTATTGTGTGTAAAGTGAACTTAGGATTGTGGGACTGGAAAAACTGTCATTACGTATATAGTGTAAGGTTATTTAAAGTTAATATTGTTAAAAATCGACGTAGGTAACTAACTTTTTAGGAATTTTAATATATTCCATGTTAATTTAGTGTGTTAATTTTGCTAACACGCAGTATTTCTTCTTTCGTTAAGTAATTATTATTATGAGCTCCAATTCATTTTACTTCTGTAGCAAAACTTAAGTTCCGATTTCCTTACAATAATTGTATGTATAAACTTCCTTGTATCAAAGTTTACTTTTTTTATTTTTTTACATTTGCTAAGTTTTCTTTACATCGTTTTCTCTTGTTGCCAAAATAAAAAAAAAAATATTCGTGAATATCTAGTAAAAGCAAAAATCCGATTTATAAACAAAGAGGCACAAGAAACAGCATGTAAATAAATTGCAACCTAAAGATCGGTAGTTACGAGGTTGGTAGCGCCGAAAGTTTTGCGAGAGTTTTTTTTTGTTTAATTAGTTTAAATAATAATTTGGCGCAATAAGCGTGGCCAATGGCGGCGGCAGGTGCGGTGATTGGCCACACGCCGCAAACATCTGTACATTTTGATCGTGTCTATGGTTGAGTCGACACCTACGGGCGGGACTTGGCCTTATTGCTTATGAATCGCAACCGGCATGCTATTATACCACCGACAGTTGCGGTCAGGATCATATTTATTACTATCTCCACTGCTTTACATATTCATTTTAGAACGTAGGAAAAGTACAGGCGCCTATGTTCTTTGTAACCGTTCATCTCTCGCGCTTGATCAAAATCTACATCATTTATTAGTTAAAAACGGTCAACAGCGAGTCGGACTCGCGCAACGAAGGTTCCGTACCATCATTCTGAAAAAGTTTACTATTTAGAGACATCGTTTTATTTTTCCTGTAATTACATTAAATTCAATCACATAAAATAATTTTAGATTTTATCAAAAATCGAAAACTATGCGACCTAAAAAAAGTTTGAGAATGTGCAAGCAGCGCTCTTTCATAGGATACCCTATATGCCCTAGTAGCACTTCGAATTTTAACTACTATGCCAAAAATAGTTCCAGAGTTCCCGAAATTCTGGTCTCAATTTTCCAAATTTTCTCAAAATGCCTTACAAATCAGTATAAATCAGAATAGAGTCAACTAGGGTTTATAATAATAGCTACGAATAAAATAATCATTAACTATTTCATTGTTTTTTAGAAAACTAACCGCGCTTTCAATCAAAGTTAAACTAAATAAACATACAAGGCAAGAATTATTAGGTAAGTACTTGAAAAAAAAAGTCAAGAAGAATCATTTCATAACATAATACTTACTTACATAAATGGAATTAAGAAAAAAAAACAAGAGTTCATTGATCCAAGTTTTTATTTAAGACACTTTTTTAAGTGAAGTTGCTTGTCGGTTTAAGTTTCAATAATGTAAAAGCCCCTGCTTTATGTTGAAAAATTTTTTTAGGAAGTACATTCTCATTTGCCACGTTTTTAGGGTTCCGTACCTCAAAAGGAAAAAAACGGAACCCTTATAGTTTGAAACTTGCATCAAATCGATACCTGAACACTCTTTGCATATGGTTAAACATAAAATACTTACGTTGCAAATTGAGATTTTTTTAATTTCTTCAAAATGCAAATAATAATAAAATAAATTACTATGTGTCTGAGAAAAAAACCTGGTTTTTGAAGAATGAGCAGGGATGGAATTGTCATGCCAACTCTAAGCCATTCTGATATTCTATAATAAAAACTATTGCATTGTACAAAAAACTTAATAGAAGTTAAAATGTTAATTTGTTATGTTTGTTTTTTTTATATTGCTGTATAGATTTTACCATTTCATTACGTAAATAATTAGCAAACCCCTAACTCATTTTATATAACTTATAGGCACTGTTGTATACACGATGAAAAGTTTGTTCACTTAGTTTATATTGAAAATACCATATGATTTTCCATACAAAGCTAAGTTCTGAAAAGTATTTTTCTGATAAATTCAACCTGATTTTATTTAAATTGATGTTGTTCGAAATAGTCAACTTCCCGACTTTACTGTAATTTTTTTTGGTATAATTTGCCGTGTGTCAGCCATAATAAAAAAAATTGGAGTTTCATACGAAAAATATAATTTTATTTTATATTTTTTTTTATAAAAAAGAAAAAAAAAATTTTTTTTTTATATGATTTACATTTTTTAAACGGCAAATATGAGCAATTTCACAGTAAATTCGATTGTAAAATCGGTAAGTTGACTATTACAACTTTCAAACAATATCAAATTTAAATAAAATCAGATTGAATTATATCAGAAAAATATATCTCAGAACTTGGCTCTTTTGTATGAAAAATCATATGGTGGTCCCTATTTTTAAGCAGTATATATTTAATTACATTCAGTTAGCACCATTGTGATATAATATAATTAATTAATTCTTACTAATATTTGATTGTGTTTTTGTTTGTTTGTTAAGCTTTCACATATTAATAATTACTGAAACAATCATTATGAAATTTTGCACCTACCTAAATACACCTTGTCAGGGGTACAGAAAAGGACATAGGGTACCGTTCCTAGATAAAAATCCAGGTAAAAGTACAACTCTAAACCTACATTATATTCAAATACCACTTAATAATATGTGTAATTGTTATTTCTGATAATTGTTAAAGTTGTAGTACTTAATAGTCCCTGAAATTATTTAAGCTTAATTTTGTGAATTTGGAGATTTTTTTTTGTATTTCAAAGGTAAATAAATATATTTTTATGTTGGAAAATATGTATTTTATTTTATGTCCACTTGCTATTGTCTATAGGCAGTAGTTAAAATGACGCCACCCGCGCATGGAAGGAGATTTTTTTAATACATAAGTATATTTCGTTTGGTATTTTATACCACATTCCAATCTAGTCAATCAATTAACCAGTCAGTTACCATTTTTTTTTTTTTTTTTTTCATTTAGTGGGGTATATAAACGGTTTTACAATGTGTAATACATCAACAAGTATACATGATTTGAAGAACTAAATAATTGCAAAACCAACACCGTTAACCACAAATAAGTTTTAACAAGTCAAGAGTACATTTTAATTAATGAGATTGAAATAGGTAATGAAGTTAAATTTGAATATTGCTTATGTTGTTAGGTACATTATTTTTTCGTTTATCAAATTTCGTTTATTTTAACCATTTAATCGATACTATGAAGTTTCGCCATGATAGATTTTTTAAACAAGCTAGTTTTAGGTATAAGTATATCAATATCGTTAAAGTATTTGTTATAAGTGTCAGTCAGCCGAGACAAGGGCGAACGTTTAAAATCGATACAGTTATACAGATTGATACAGATATAGTTATATTCTTGTAAAGTAGGATATAGACAGAACTTGTAAATTCATCTACTTACTTATAGAATGCTTTAGAAACCTTTATTTTGCAGCGTTAAAGTCTTTTCTTATCTTTTTAAGTAAAATAATATAAGTGTCATGTAAATCCGACTTCAAGAGATGGTCAGGGTCAGGATTTTTAACCGAAAAAAGATGAACTGAAAAAGTGTAATTCTTTACCATTGTGTCCTTAACTCTTGACCTGACCCTTTCATGTAATCCTGACGCATAATTTGATAACACCTTATAGGCATACAGGGTGTTTGGTAATATTATAGCCTTATAATGCCGAATATGGTAGATAGGGTATAATGCATACAAGCCCAGCAAATTGTTATAGACAATGAAAACCACCACATTTTTTATATTTTTTTCTTTTTATCGATGAACTGCGTAGTGGCAACCCTAGACCGAAATTGTGGTTTGCTTTAAGCTTTTGCTCATTAATGGGATTGATTATCGAATACAATAGTCTATTTGCTTCTAGGGTTGTCATTTTGAATTTTTCCATACCAATAAAAAAACTTTCTCAGCCATGTGGCGGTTTCCAGGGTTTATAATATTTTTCCGGGATTGTATGCATGGTACCCTTGCAAATTACCCTTGCATGGTAATCGTCTTTATAGGTCTGTTACCATGTACTACTAAAAAAATAAGGGCCTCCATATGATTTTCCATACAAATTTAGCACCCGTGACCTTTGGAAGTTCGGTCCAATGCTCTTACTAACTGAGCTACCGAGTCACTAGTGGTATCGTCGAAATTCTTCTAGTGTATCCCGCTCTTACACTGTTTTAAGAACTATAGACCCCTAGGCTCATACTGTGGTGCAGGTCCCCCCTTCTATACAATTGGGTTATATCATATAACAAAAACACAAACAAATATACAGTCGAATCGAGTACCCTTTATTTTGGAAGTCGGTCAAAAATACTATTAAAATATTAATTAATATTATTTATTACAAAATATAATGACGTTGGGATAACCGATAATCATTATTATAGTAAATACTTAAATAACTAATTTCTATGAATCGGTTTTCGTCTACATTTCATTTCAAAGCTCATAACGTCTTCATGGTTAATTTGCCTCAAAACGTCATTTTCGATGCTCATCAAAGCCAAAAAGTTTAGGCTGTGTTCCATCATGGACGTCCGAAGGTGGTTTTTTATCAGCTTCAGTTTAGAGAGTTATTTTTCATCAATGTGAGGAATTACCTCGACATCTAATTTAAATATCTTTCCAGATATTTTTGTCAATTAGTTAAGATGATACAGCTATATAACTTTTACACAAAAAATCTAATACTTATTAAAACTTACTTAAATAATAAATATAAATAAATAAATATTTGACAACATCACATACATTGCTCCGATTCCAAAGTATGTAGCTATACCACTCGTGTTATGGAAGTCGGAGACAACGGTGGTATCACCCAGACCTGAGCCAATATAGAAAAGTTCGTTTTCTAAATTGACCCAACCGGGGATCGAACCCGGGACCTCAGAGATGGCTTCACCTTGAAAACCGCTGTACAAAGCCACTCGACCAAGGAGGTCGTCGAATAATGCGAAAAATATACTTATGTTTATCTTTCGCATTATAGTACATTAATGCAGCGGCATGCAACGCAGGCATTGAAGGACGAACGTGAAAATGTGGGCCGAGCCGAAGCCGAGGTTCTGTAGAGCTGTAGATCTCGCGTTTGTGACATTTTTCAAAAAAATCTATATAATTATAGAACCTGCCTGCTCACAGAATTTCACGAGAATCGGTTGAGAAATGCGAACTGTAGAGAAGAACAGACGGACAGCCGGACAGACACACAAAAGCATTTTTGCCTAAGCTGAAACGGAGACGCTTCGCGCTCGCTCGGTCAATCAAATGTTAATCGAAGACCACATTTTTGACAAAATGACAAACAATATCAACAATTAATTCTTTGTCACGCGTCAAGTTTTTGTTTTATTCATATTTAATAGTGTGACGTCATTTTATGCAGCGACCGCGCCGGTCCGGATCGTAGGATGTTACATGAAGTTTTGTAACGATGAATAGGACTGGGCGGGTTTTAGTGGGCTCACAGACCTCCTCAGTTGCTATGTTTCACTGAAAAAGTTTGTTCCCTTTCTGAATTGCACGTGAAATATGAGTTTGCATAGTAACATTTAAGGTCACTAAACACGGTCTAGTGGATTTTCATACAAAATGTCCAGCAATTCCGATTTAGCACGAACAAGGTTATCAAAATAATGTTCGAATTTCCAAGCATGTTCGAGAAAAAGATGATTTTTATTTACTGTACGTACACATATCGCTAGCTCTGAGCCAACTCTTGTAATATTTTTTGTACCTACTTACGTATAATAAGTAAGAAAAAAATATTTAATGATATATTGGCAATGTTGCCAATATATCATTAAATATCCGAGCTATGTAGCTCGGTTATCATTGCTACATGTAAGTATTACAAACAATGATTACAATTGTACACTATTATTATTAATAAGCAAGATTTCCGAACAATAATAATAACATATGAATAAATAACCGCAGGGAATAATAATTTTGGTAAATGAAATTTCCTGGTGCTCTTAATTTATGAATGAGCGGAAATACAATATCTTTATTAAAACACACAGGAAAGAGGAAATCTACACAACTTTATAGGTTTGTAAGGATTTACAAAATTCCGTAAGCGACTTCGTCTGCGTGGTCAGATTGGACAGTTATCTTTATATCCCTAGGGAATATATTTTTTTTTTATAAAAGGCACCCTATGTCCTTTTTGTATCCCTGACAACGTGTTGCAATATTCATTATGATCGGTTGAGTAACAAACAAACAAACTGACTTTTGCATTCAATTTATTAGTAAGGATTAAATATTACTCCTTATTTATCGATTTATTCACGTGTCTTATATTTTGATACTTTTTTAATATTGAAAATCATTTGAAATCGTGAGCAAACTATTTTCGACACACAAAGACAAATAAATGAACGACACCTAGGCTCAAACTCTGGTGAAATAGATATTGACATTATGATGTTGTTGATCGTTGGGGCGTCAACGCTGGCAACCTGCGATTGGCTGATAGGAACCGTCCACAGTCGGTGGAATGAAACCGACAATAAGGGGGGAGACTATAGGGTTGTAAAAAAATATAAAAAAACTTTATTGATTAGTTTCTAAGCGAAAAAACAATTTACAGTGCAGGTGTTTATATAGGTAACAAATAAAGGATTTTGTCTAATGTAATCACACGATCAGTCGGCCAGCCGATCCAACGAACTAGGCACAAAAGATCTGTATCTCGTGGATTAGGAAGCGACGTCTTGGCGCATAATGTCCTTTTCTCAAAATGTCCTTTCTCATAATGTCTGATAGATATTAAACAGGTTGTGCTATTAAAAACCAGAAAATAGAAACAAAAACAGCATCAAAATTAAACAACTCTAAATAATAAAAAATAATACTTATTCAAATCGTATTTATTAAATAGATACGCATAGGCATCAATTAAAAAAGTCTATTAAAGTTAGGTGAGGCCAGAGGATTTTTTTAATCCTAAAAGCATAACCCGACTTCAGTTAGACGTTTTTTTAATTGCAATGCTAATTAATGATTGAAATTTTAATAATATTTCTTCCTTTTTAAAGCGGTTTAATTTTGAAACTGTTTTTGTTTCTATTTTCAGGTTTTTGAAGGAGGTTTTTCATCTTTTTTAAAAACTTTTTACTGACAACTCTTTTGTGTTGTAAAGCGTGTAAATATTTTTTTTACCTTATATATTTTTAATGGTATGCAATGCCCATAACACAATTTATACATTCACGGTGTTTGGAGTGTAATCGGTTTGATTTGGATTGTCATTAACCTGACAATATCGCAATCACAATAAATATACCTAATACGTTTTAGTGCCAATTAAATCGTTTTTGGAATGTGATCATTAAAGACTTTTATTTGATACCCATATAGTACCTAATCATAGAAGATTTTTTTTTTCAAATTAGATACATAATGAAGTTGTAGCCGCCATATTGAATCAAAAAAAATATAGCCTCGGTTACTTGGAATAAAATATTAAAATATAAGGATTCTATATGTTAAGGTGACACTGTGAGTTTTCATTTAGAATGCACCACCCAGTAGTGGTGTAAGGCAACTCCTTCTATCTTTTCAAAAAAACAAGGACAAGGATCTGCTCTCCTAGACAAAGTAACATTTGCAAATCTATGGGATTGACTTAGGTTTTCGTAAAAATCATTTTTTAAAACATCATACATGTTGCGAAAGCAAAAATAAAAATTAACAAATGCTACTTTGGCTAAGAGGGCAGATTCTTTCCTGGTTTTTTTCGAAAAGATAGAAACAGGAGTTGCCTGGCACCTCTACTGGGAGTTGCGTTCTAAATGAAAACTCCCACCGTCACGAGCGCGAATATAGAGCGACACAGTATCCCTAGTGTATGTGCAGTGCAGCATTTCCACTACTGCAAGTTTAGAACGAAAATGGCGTTTCAAATAAATACTTAAGGAATTTAATACTTTGAATCCTAATGCTGCTTTCCATACCTACGCGTGCTACTGGAAGTTCCCTTTCCCCAAAATTTATGCAAAAGTCCTCATCATCTTCATGAACATTTCCTTAAACAAAAGAAAAAGTCTCGAGCGGTGACCTCATGAAACGAACTTGAGATATGAACCTACGTGTACGTACTACGCGTACGTGGCTGGGTTCCGTTAGGTGTGAGTCACACCCCGCTACCCCCACCGAGCTGACTAAGATGGCACGCGTCTTACCTGTGATCATATTTTGTAACGCTTTTCCTCCAACAGAAAACCCATAAGATGCTACAATATTCCAAAACACACGTGTTACTCATGGATTCACCAGCGCAAATGTTGCAATAGATTGCCAATAACGCAATCTTGTACAATCTAAACGGAAATTACTATCTATCTCCGCATGTTTTAATCTCTTCATTAATTTAATATTAATGTTATAGGTACCTAAGTAACTAGAATGTAAACATATATACCAAACCTTTGATTATTTATCGAACATACAAATCCGTTCAGCCGTTTCTGTCTGTTTGAGTAACAAACATAGACTTTCACATTTCTAATATTAGTAAGATATTTTTAACAGTTTCTTGAATTATTAAATTTAGATTTTTCGCAATCACAATGCTATTTTTATATTAAGATAATATAAAAATAGCAATTATCTTAGTTTCTTGAATGTTCTTGATTTCCAAAACAGTAACATATTTGAATAAGAGTAGGTAGTACCTTCGAAAACACTTCCGCTTTATCACTCCTAAGGTTAAAATCGCTTGCACATTAACATACGTGTAGATCGTGCAGGGGCGATACGCTCGCACACTTCTTTTTCTACTAAGTGGTAAATCACGTGAGTTGCCGATCGTACCTATGACGAGTCTATGACCTTTCGCTATCATTCGAATTTCGAGGCCATAAATTATGAGAGTGAGTTGATTGTCGAAGCGTCATAATGTCCTGGCGCGAAACCGGTCGTCCTTACTAATGCGATGCGAGTGGCGCCCGCCCGCGCAGGGTATTTACCGCTAGCCACGCTCGCCGACTGATCTGGCACTAATGACCAGCCACAGTATGACACCAGCGAGTAGGCTGTATCCAAATGTCCTTGACATTATGTTCCAAAAACAGTATAGATAGATACAAATTAAAGTACTTACTTATCTGACTTAGAAGCAAATCATCTCTAGTTGTTTCAAAAACAAAATAAAAAAAACTAAGTGCAGAAATATGAATGGAACGAACATAGCTGTAAAGCGTTTGATAACCCCTTTTTATGAGTATCAACTTCGCAAGAGATAAGTCTATTTTTAAATTGGTGCCTTTTTTCGATTGTTAAACGTTTTTTCAATTTTGGTGATTGGCACCAAGAAATATCGATTCAAAGATGAAAATGAAAAGTAGTCCAAAATGCATGTGATATCATCTCAAGTTTTCTGAATTATCAACTGCATCACATAATTTCAATGTTGTTTTTGAAATTGATACAGATTGATTTATTGAAGAACACAATTCCACTTTGCGGAAGTTAAACGTGACCAACAGGACTGACAAATCACAGCGTTGACCCAAGGTCGCCAACCATGTAAGCAGTGGTTTGCGACCATGCTTCTACTACGTGGTTGACAACTAGTAAGGTAACGATGTTGGTAGGAGGGCTGGTAGGTCATTGAGTGGCTGGTGATTATGTGACTGGGTTTAAAACGGTTATAAGTTAATATGTCAGTCAATTAGTCAAGTCAAGCCCCCGTATTACAAGCTCTTAAAACTTGCAAGTTATTAATGCATCTCTTTTATTTGCTATACAGTGAAAAGAGCTGTAACTATAGCAATTCATAAACGTGGCAAGTATTAAAAGCTTGTAATACCTCCCCTCCCGTGATCAGGCGACGAGACAAGGCACGGCTCAGCGCCTAGCCTTACTGGCGTATCGGCCGACTGTGGCTATGGCATGCGTTGGCGGGCGCGGCGCGGGGCTAGTGGCAGACGGCTCGGCGCCACCTGTGAGGGGAGGTGGGGCGACGCGTCCCCACACTCGCGCGACCGCGCCGCACGACGCGGCCTCCACGCGCGGTATGAGGTCAAACGATTCCCAATCTTTATCAATTATCTTCATATTATTATAATATCATTTCGTAACATATATCTCAACGAAAGTTGTTAGGTAACATTATGCCTGTTAAAGGCAGGACAGTTTACGGGGGTATTTCCTAATAAATGGTTTAAAAAGTGAACAATGTAATAATGTAACTCTTATAAGAATGTGAAGAAGAGCGGGAGCAATAACACTAACTATCACTTTCTGAAAATGAAAGTTTGTGAAATCAAAGCTTACTTGATTCATTAGTCGGTTAAAACTGTTTTTTTGCGACTGAATTTGTGTCAAAATATTATGTCAGGCAACAAACATGCAATTACTTCATTAGATAACAATCTAACTCACCTCAATTGGGTTGAATCATATCATCTAAAATTTTTAATGATACACCTATATTATGTTATCATGTGCAGATTCCGCGAACAGGTCACCAGTGCTATTAGATAATGCCTTCGGAGGCTTGACTCATTCCCCACGACCATCGACATTTTCCCACATCATAATTCGCCGATTACTCACATGGTACGTGGCGCGTGCGCAGCTCGCTCTGATTTCACAACAACACACTTATGATCGCCCCACGAGATACATGGGGAAATCCTATCGCAGTTCTTTTTGGACTTTCAGATATTAAAATTTTGTGTAAATCCCCAAATATTTAAGAGACTCTACATTTTTAATTATCGAAACTTAGAATCTTTCACTAAAACTATTATAAGTCTTGAATCCCGTATGCCCATATTTGGGACAAAAATAACAACAGCAGATAAGTAATTATAATTTCAAGAGATTGTCTCCTAAAACTATTTAGACTAACCTAACCTAGATTGAAAATAAAAGTGCGTAAATAAGCACTTTTAAAATAGTTCAGTTAGGGGACATTTATGTTTCTTGTGGGCAAATGAAGTGTGCCGGAAGCTGTTTAGATAACGATAAAAAAGCACTACTGTTGTTGTCTTTTGTGATGTAAGACAGTGTAAAATAGCCAGTACCTCAATGGTTGGGTATTACGGATGAATTACCTTTTATCTTCGACCTTATCGCAACTGAAGATCAGCAAATATGAAGACATGTAAGGCCCCTTTTAACCTTGTAAATGTTAATTTAGCAAAGAGAAAAGTCTCCTACGGTGGGTTGTGAATCGACCGACGACGACGGCGTAGCTTGTTCGATATTCATAAAATTGTAACACCCTAGTAGACTGAATAAATTATTTTGATAAATCTTGATTTTTGATTATGTTAATTCTTTAATTAATTAATATTTTAAAATGCTTTCATCTTCATACAAAATATCGCAATATTTAAAATTTAATTGCGATTGCAACAAAATATACTTATCGTTTTAATAATAACAAACAATAAATATGCAGTAATAGCTGACCACAACGTCACAATCACAAATCCTATTTTCCTTCCTCATTATGTTCAGTTCCCACCGCTGTGTTGTGTCACAGGGAGATTACGGAAATTCGCGATTGACAGTTCAGACGTCACTGTGACACAGTCTACGAGCAAGCGTTGTTTCCCGGCAACAATTTGGTTGAAAACGTGAGAAAAACAAATATGGTATTCACCTGTCGACCTCGCGTTTGTAACATATATCAAAAGGGCTGAAATACGTCGCTTTTCGAAAAATTTCGAAAAAATGAATTGACAAAAAAATATTTATAAACTGCTCACAAAATTTCATAAAAGGCGACCTGTAGAGAGAACAAACGGACAGACATACGAAAGCATTGTTGCCTAAGCTGAAGCAGAGACGCTTCCCGCTCGCTCGGTCAATGAAGTTCAGGTAATTTTGTCTCCGATTTACATTAACACAAGTGTTTTAGAATCGGAGTGAGGTTATTGATCTTATTTATTTTATAATCTATTCATAGGGTATTTGACGCCAATTTATCTAAAATTATTTTTGGATTTAGAATAATTAAAAAATATATACAAACGCTATTGTAAAATAATTTGTTGATACTGAAAACTTTTAAGTGTAAATTAAACCAAATTACCATTTATAATTTAGCTTGAAACATTAAATTGATTGTATCGTAATTCAAAATTCACTAACAGTTCCTCGGGAATTACATATTAATTATGAATGAGGATATTATTGGTCCCTAATTTATTATTAAGTTAGATATAATTACCTACTTATTAATACTGATTCACTAAATAAAAGAGATATACTTTTTATAAAGAAGCAGGAAGACCGGTAATATCAATAGAAGGAAACAAAAAATAAATCAGTCTAATTACGCTAACGATAAAACATATATAATGTCGCAGTAAGATAGTTAAAGCCGTGATATAATTAAATCCCTAGGGATATAGCTATGAACCGTAAGCTGTTGAATTCGTCCCATACTCACGACCAATTCTGTAGGTTTTGGAAATCAAAATATTCCGTGTAAGCGTATCGATTTCAGCCACATCAGTAGACAAAATCAACACGGTTTCACGCATTTATTTGTATGTAAGGATATCTCCCAACCGAATCGTAAGGTATCGATTGTGTCTACTGGGCGTGATTAACAGAATACGTTTTGGTAATAAATATCAATATGAAAACTGTTGACATAGTCCGTATTGAATTCGTCCTGTAAGCTCAGCACAGCAGTTTTAAGTGAAAGAAATAAAACGAAGTAGGTATGAAATTCTGCTGTAAAAATACTGTATTTAGTGGTGTTTGTTTTTGTTGTTCTACGGTCGTAGCAACTACGCAAACATAATTTTACATGATCTTTAAAAAAAATATTTGACGGCGCTTATGTGTGGTGGTAATCTTTTTCGATTTTCGCATTCACAATGCTATTTTATATCAAGATAAATGTTATACCAGAAAAAATACTAGAAAACATCGACTCGCCCGTAGCACCCGTCGACCGTCGTCATCCCGTCTGAGGTTCTTCTTATGCAGTTTAACGTGCGTTATACCTTATACCAACTTGGGTGGATAACGATTCAATCGACAGCCAAACACTGATTTTCTTAAAAAAAATCTACTTCCTGCTTCGTCACTATGTAATATGCACTTTTCAATAATCTGAATATGACTTGAGATTTTTAAAGACTATTAAATTTTTGGGTGTTGAAAACGAAACGTGTAATCTGTAACCACTTTTTGAAAGAAACCGTGGGTTCGTATAATTTTGTTGACTGGACTGGTTTTAATTACCAGTCAACTTTTAACCACGAAGACATAGATACAAAAAAAGATATTAAGTGTTAACTAATCCTAACCCTAACACAGAACAATGAAACATTGTAATCCTAATGACGGTTAGGCAGTCGGTCTATTTCCTGGAAGGTTTTAGGATTTTAAGGTTGCAATTGCAACACATGTCCATGTGACCAAAGTGCACCAGTTGTGTGCCAGTGATGACAGGTGCGCGGTCGGCGGGCGGGGGAACTCACCGCGCCTGAGTCAACGTGCGTATGCGCCGGTACTAGCTAGTTACAGTACGCCCTTAGCATACTGATATGATGTCACTGATGTCTCAATGGGCAATGTGGGCAACATATTATCCTAAGTACTAGTAATGTTGGAAATACTTATTTTTATGGAAATTAAGTATCGACAGTTTTTTTGTAATTGTGTGTGAGTAATGAATCCATTTCAATTTATTAATATGGAGAGCTTACGTTCTCAGGCGAATTATTATACCCAATTTATTTTGAAAATGTGCAAGGAAATAACGGAGATCGATTGGAGTAACTGAAAAATATCTGAAAAAGGGTACAAATAATGTTGTCTAACTAAATGTTACGCTGATTAACGATAACGATAAAGATAAATTAATATTTTTAAGGCAAATTCATTAATTGAAATCTAGATACGATTACTTTATGATTCTTGTGTTGTTCTAGCGTCAAGCGTGCACACGTGGTGCGTTTTTTGCGCCAGCGCTTACGTGCGTGCTCATACAATCCCTGCCGTTTATCGGCCTCAGTTTGGGAGCGACGAACAAAAAATACCACTATTTTGGAATTTGTACCACGCCAGATAATTGTTTTGGATATTTTTTTTGAGGGTTTGACTTCCCGGTTGTCTTGCCAAATATCTACATTTATATTTGTTTAATTTATTGTGGGCACCAAAAATTCCTTTTATTTTTAAAGTAAGTCTACTGGGATGATAATTCCCAGGAGTACTACTGAGGGCCTAGACAAGTGGCAAACGCTTGGCTTTCCGATTATTCGAATAGAATAGAAGTGACATTAGGTAATGAAATTGACACTTCAAAACGCCGTGATTGTCTATGGTCAGCGACATTTTACATCAATTACATACTAATATCTATTCTATTCAAATTGTAGAAAGCCACTTGGCTATAGGGTCTGGTAAGACTAGTGGAAAATGCAGATTTTTTCGTGATACTATAGAAAAGGGTATACTTATGTACTATAAAAGACTGCTTTCAACTCTCAAAACTTTGAATAAATAGATTGTTCATAAGAATACAAATTTCAGGGTACTTATCTACCCAAATCTATAGAAACGGATGGAAACCTAACCGCGAGTCTGGCGCTCTTCATTATTTGCTAATGCCTGCGGTTGATTATACGTCACGTAGGTATGCGTATGCCGTACGCATACTTAAGAGAAGACACTTGTTTACCACAAGTGTCGCTATCACAGACATGCACGAGCAGACATCTTCAAAATATTGTGACATAAAGAAAACATTATAATCTGAATTCTTGAATAGATATTTTGCAAATGAGACTACCAACAATATATTGATCAATAAAATCAAAAGTTTATTGACCTAATATTTGGTGAATGTTAGTTAAGGTCGCACGAGCTATAAAATTCCGTTGGGGAGCGGAATGCGTCATTTTTCCAATGTTGCGATTACATGAATCATATATTAGTATTAATTATTCTTCGAAAGAGCTTTCGGAAAGCTCCAGCCCGATCAAAGGGCGGCGAGCGCGAGCCACACGTTATGACTTGTTCCTGGGAGTTTTTGCTGCACAAATGAGATGACGTATTACTCCCATTATCTCCTGTTATAATTCCATTTAATATGAAAAAAGCTTTTGGCGGCTTACCAAAAACAATTGATAGTGATTTTTTTTCAAGCGAGCTTTCTCGCACCTTCCAGATTAGTGGAACTGGCGCTATAATGTATTTTTTTGAATAAATTCCTCGGTTGTTAGTCAGGGGGTGCTGACGACAAGTCGCGGCGTGTTGCGTGCGGAGGGTCCGAAGCTCAATGAAAAAACAACTTCAAAAAAGTTTACCGTTGCCGTTCATTCAATGTTACACAAGAATTTATCGAAACTCACCATCGTCGTTAGTAGCCGGCTCATTATGAGCACAATAGACTTCATAGAACTCCAGGCATCCTTTTAGCATCCCTTAATGAGCTTGACCAACAATATTATCTTTTACTTTACTAATTGTCTGTTCAGAGATAACCAGGTGTTATATTTTGTGTATTTACTTTACTTGTTTGTCGTAAAACAGAAAAGTGTTATAACAAAAATTGAGAAGGTTACGAAATTGTCTTACGTGAATGTTGTGTCATCACAAGATCCTGTTAATCGCAGGATCAGTGACTAATAGATGTAGGTAGATACCCGAAATTAGAAGAAAAAAAAATCGATTGCCTCTGTAGTTTTTATATTAAGGTAAAATTAGAGCATTATTAAATTGTGACGTGTGATCGCGTCATAATAAAAATACAAGCATGTTTACTAATTTTATATGACGTGTTAATTCAGGTGTGGGACGTTGTCGTGAAATTGTCGATGTTCATGTGGTCACAGCGACAGCGAATTTTTTTTTTGGCTTTAGATTTCACATCTTGAAATCAGGGCACTTATGTATTTTTATTCCATATTAATTCACACCAACTATAGGACTTCTCAGAACAAAGTGAGATATGCAGCAGCTTAATATTGAATAAGGACTATTTCTATGAAAGCGTGGTCCTGATTGCGTCACACACCGAGGACGCGGGCCGGCGCCCGGTGGACTCGGCTGATTCGACCTTGTCGCTCCGTAAGGACTCCCTGATAACGGACGAAGATAACAACTATGTAGGCATGTTTTTTTGACTTTCAAGGCGCCAAGTGGCGCCCTCATCTTAATTAATTTTATGCTTGCTAAGTACATAATGAATCGAAAATTCACATGTACAGATTGAAGATATAGTTGTACAGGTTGATTCTATAGTTTATTTAGCGAGTTTATTTTAGATAGTTTATTTATTTGGGAGCTCAAGGAGGTGGCAATGTCTGGGGAGGAGTGGAGAAGACTGACTGACAAGAGCGCGGCTCTAGTAAAAGTGAAGTAAATAACGGTTCCCGGCTTTTTCGCCGATAATTGTTGGGCGATTACCTCTTCCCAACTCATAATTTGCCAACTTATCATATAATTTTATTTTCCCAACCTCACAGTTATCAACTGTACGTTTGGTCTGTTTTTATAATGACACAAAATGCCAATACTCAAGTTGCAGAATGTTTTAGTTAGCGTAATATTAATTTAGTTATTTTTATTAAAATTATCTTTAATGTGACCTAAACTAAACCTAAGTGTTTCCTTTTATAAAAGCGATATTGCTTTTGGCTTCGCCAGCCGCTACCGCGGCACGCTCACGTCGCTCGCTCGGCTCGTGCGTTGTTTATCATGTTCTAACCTAACCTAACTTAAACATTATTCGTCTAATAGTTATGTGGCCTAGTGAAAGATTTGACAAATGATAAATGTTCCAAACTTTTTGTGGCATTATCTTAGAATTACAACACCGGCATTATAATAATCAGCTTAACAATAATTCTGCCAAATGAAACGTTGTCATACAAAAAATTGCAAATCGTTAGTTATCAAAGTGAAACATAGGCGAAACGTTGGTTGGCAAGTGAAATTCGGCCAAAAAATGTTCGGCGAAAAGGCAGGACACCGTAAATAACTTTAGTGCAATGTTGACGGTTGATAGTAACTACGAGTAATCTGTGTTTGCAGTGAGTTATGGCACACCATCGGCTGGTTGCATCAGCCGCGCCCCCATCAAGGGCCAATCGCTATTTATATCGCTGATCTAACTATATTTACACCCTTATCATCGGTTCCATTATCAGCTTATCTAACCCTAAAAAGATTCAAAAGTGGTTATGTTGCTGTCGCGATGGAATGTTACATCATTTGCGATAGGGCCCAACACTCGGCAATTGAATTACTCACGCCAAAATATTTATTTAAATTAAATTTTATCATACGGAAGTATGTCAAATTACATATTAACTAATAATAATTGTTATCAAATTGGGATAGAAATAATTTCTGATCGTCAACAAATATATCAATTATATTATCTCACAAATACTGGAAAAATTAAGAAGATAATGCCATTTTTTTTGAGTAAAAGTATTTGGTCTTTATATGTATGTAGGTAGATTTGATTTGATTTTAATTTTGTTTGATCAAAATAACAATTTTAAATAGGTACGCACAACAGCACGTCAGGTTATACAGTTAAACTGGGAAAACAGCTTTTATTACGTAGGGCATAAAGGTGGTCTCAAGGTCAACATGTATAGTCTGAGGTGCCGTCGTCTGTACAGTTGGAATCGTCTCCAACATTTTGGTTATTGGTGTCTAATTATACCTAACCATTTTTTTAAATATTCTCTTACCAAATATGGACTTACCAAATAAAACACTTAATTTACGAAACAAACCTATTTTAATCTCATTATCATTGACATGACGAACTTGGTCTGCCACGGGCGAGACGTGGCTACGTCATCCGCGCCGCTAATTATTCATAATTAGTACTTGACCTTAGGGGCGGCGGCGGCGGCGACCGCTCGAATTAGATTTCGCGAGCACATGCTCGGAGACACGCCGACGCAAACTGCGTACACGCAAGTGGCATACAAGCTGGAAGCCCTCTCAATGAGTGCGTGACGTCACGCTACTTCCAAGGAGCTGCATATTCATTCATAAATGACTAACCACTCCTCAATGAATGACGAAATAACAGACCAGCAGGCGTTAAATAGTTAAATATGTATTTACACTTATTTTTAACCTGCACAAAATGCCGACTATTCTGTACTCAAATCATAAACACTCAATTTATATTGTCCAGTACCACAAATACCTGAGGTGTTTAAAAATAATAAATAGCATTCCATTGTTATTATTTGTATCAATACTTGGAAGTAGTTTAAACGGAAACGACAAACACTTAGCACATTGTTTTGCTCCGAAAGCTTTATGCCAACTGCTCAAGCGTCATTTTAGTGTGCAGGGATCAGTGAGTCAATGCTGCCTTCATGCGGTCGTCAGTGATCGGTCGGTTCGTGGGGGGTGCGGAGAGATGGCAAGTGAGCCGGATGCGCGGCAATTACAAGATGCTCAGGCGCAGCTTCTACGTACAGTGACGCGATGGCGCCGGCGCTTCGCGTCAGAACAAACACCTATTGTTATTTTCTGTTATTTATTGATCATTAAAATGGTTCTTCCGAGAAGGGAGCTGACACAGCGGCGGCTATAGAGGTGCACCAGTGCAAAACGCCCAAGTATTAATGAAAAAAAAAACAGCTTTAAATAGGATTGCAAATTACGAGAGATAGCAATTTGATGCTACAAATTTTAGGGACAAAAAAGCTCGTACTATTCCCAAAAATCTAGTTTGTGATGGTGAGACTGCAGTAGATGGATATGGATGCATATTCATAGGCGCTTAAGGTCACTCTTACGGTCCATGACCGGCGCGCGCGCAGCGCAGCACGTGTCCGTCTAGCTGGGTTACGAGATCGTCTGTTACTGTGCATTATCATGTTATACGATATTGATGTTGAGTAATGTTGACTAACTGCAGTGCTGTCTACAAAGTTAATTTAAATGTCAAAACTGACGTCATTGGAATTTTTAACTTCGCACAGGCGTTTTTGGAAAAATTAAAGTGTTTAGTCTAGCATCGTTACGTTGTATTCAGATTTATACATGTTCATGTATAGTCTTACGCTACTAGTGGCTACTTGTTCACAGTTACTTTAAAAAAATACGTTCAAAAACGATAAAAAAATAATTTCTTTTAGCCTTCGAGCCTAATTGTGTTTAAGAAGCTTAGTTCTCAGGCACAATATTTGGAACATAATAACTTTATTTCTACTAAAAAGTAAAAGTGAAGTGAGCTTTTGACATTTGCAAAATTCAACTTCTCAAAGCCTTTTAGGTTTCAAAAGCTTTAAAGCTCTATTATAACAACTAAAGTTCGGGATTTAAGAACTATTCATGCTTGTTTATTTTTATAGGACTAGACTACAAAACATGTTTGCCTCGGAACTTTATTTATTTTATTTATTTATTTATTTGCAAGTCACAAGTTGAAAGGATGTTACTAAATTGGTAGGTATAGTACAAGTGACGCCCTGTTAGGGCACAGCAAACATGAGGGGCAACTATCACCTTTTACTTTACTTATAAATTCAAATTAAATAAAACTTAAGAAAATAATATTCAAATTGGCACATGCATACAAACTAATAGTGACTTAGGTACTACAATCTGCAAAGAGTTTGATAATATTTAATTAACTTTCTACTACTCGAGCATGTTATTGCCAGAAGACTTATTAACGCAGGCGCTTAATAATAATCGTGGAATAAATCAACATAAAGAACCGTTATCCGTCAAGGATGCAGGGGTCGGTCATTTCGGGCAGGTGTTGCGCAACGCGCGTCACTTCTGCGCAAACGGAACGTGTGTTTCGCAATGTTGCACCCAATCCGATACAATCATTGTTATTTAATTAAATACGAATTATTCTTTATGCAGAATGCATAGCGCCAATTTATTATGTTACTTATATTTTTGCCAAATTACTGCCCACTTTTTAATAAGTACATGCGTTTGTTCAATTACACAAACAAAAATGTTTGTTTACACCACGTGGACCAAAGGTTTATTTGAAGTGTTGATCCAACAAAAGTATGTAAGTACTTAAATAAATAATAATAAATAAATAAATCTGTGTGCACGTTTTTAGTGGTGAGAAAAAAGATAATAAACTTTAAATTCTATCGGTATAGGTTAAATAAACGTTCACTTTAGACGACAGTTGAATTAACGACATCCTTAATGCACAATTATATGAAAAAATATAAAAAAATACGAAAATTTCAAGAATCGGGATTTGGATTGGAATGATATTAAACAGTTAAAGATCTTCAATGCCGGATAGTGCAGTAGGCCAAGGTCGCGGAGAAAGAAAGTTTGCTTTCACTAAGTACACTGCATACGACATCGCAACACACGTCTCATGATACAATGTCGATCAAACACAGAGCTAGCCCCACACCATAAGGTGCTGCATCTGCTTACTGTTACATACACCAAATCGCATTTATAACATGTTAAATACTTGACGTCATAGATTTCTGCAACATGTATTTGGAACTGTGCGTCATAAGTGGGCTTCACATGAATAGATGTGTTAACCTATAGTTACAAACTAAACTTATCATATTATTAGCGATATTTCACTGGCTATTGAAGTTGTAACTACGAAATAGTCAAAACTCTTTGAAGAATCTTTGAAGGTACCGTGGTAATGTGAATGAATGTGCAACTATTTTTTAATCCCAGTGCAAAAGCAAAACAGGTGTCTATCTAATTGACGACCTCCGTGGTCGAGTGGCTTTGTGCACCAGTTTTCAAGGTGTCGACATCTCTGAGGTCCCGGGTTCGATCCCCGGTTGGGTCCATTTAGAAAACGAACTTTTCTATTTTGGCTCAGGTCTGGGTGTTTGTGATACCACCGTTGTCTCTGATTTCCATAACACAAGTGCTTTAGCTACTTACTTTCGAATCGGAGCAATGTATGTGATGTTGTCAAATATTTAATTTATTTAATATTTATGTCTTATACCTATACAAAAACATATTTTAGCATACCTGCACGGTCAAGATTTTTTAAAAATCGGCACTGTTAAATAAAGAAAAGAAAGCCAGCAATGTAAAGACCATATTGAATCATACGCAAAATAAAACATTAGTGACCTTAGTGCGCAAATTGGCCTATAATTTCACAATAGTATAATCTACCAAAAAAGAGAATTTTAAGAATAATGAAACCTAAACTCTATAGTTGTACTGCTAATAACACTTTAATGTTTAATTTAATCAGTTTAAAAAAAATTGTCACTGCTTTTAGTTTATTTGGTCACTGCTTACGGAACTATGCATCTACCTTTATACCTAGGAAAAAACCTTCAAGATATTATGTCAACAAATGTATCACTCCTGGGTTTTGCCTCTCGGAGTGCAGTGAAAGTATTCCTGGAAGAAGTTGAGCCGCAGGGTGGGCGGGGTCGTCATGCACACGCACACATATGTGAAAGGGCACGTGGGGACACGCGCACGCGCGCACATACGCGTGCCAGCGCACGCGCAAGCGCACTGGCCGCGGGGCGACCCCGGTGATTCACACGCGGCTGCCAACAGGGCTGCCACACCATTGAAATCATCATCACCAAAGAACAGCGCCCAAAATTCAGTTTATTTGATGTCAGCGCGATTTTCTTCCATTCTTTTCTGTCGCTCGTCATCTCCTCGTTCACTCCTGGACATTCATGCCATTGTCTACTGTAGCGGTGCGATCATACCGCTACATAAGCAATCGACGAATGACGAAGAAATGCAGGATCAGTGAAAAGTACAATATGTAAACATTACGCAGACGTGACGTCGCACTACGTCAAGCTAACATCGAGGCAAAAATGTATGGAGACCTGACTCACAATATCGAAGTTTTCTAAGAACTTCGCATAAATTCAAATTCCAACATCCAACAGTTGGACCGCGGTCCCCGAGCACAGACACCTAGCTCGGTGTAAGTAGTTCTCTTTTCGCTGAATATATGGTAAAGAGATCCTGCCTCAACATCTACCATTCGCCATCCAATATAAAAAGATGCGGACGGTAGCTTCTAGTCAGCCAGCAGCTTGATGTGAAAGTATTCCTGATAACGGTAAGCTTATGGGATCCTTCTACGTAGAACCTGTGTAATGAAAAAAAAAGAAGTTGTCGAGTTGAAATCCTCAAAAAGAAAAGAATTTACTTTATTACGAGCTATTTAATTTTTCCTAATATATTCCGAAAACAGAAGTTTATATTTGCAGTTGAAGCCCTGTGCCCGTATGGGTAGGCGAATTGACGCGCGCGCATGTTGTCTGTTCACATATTGGCGCGGGACAAACGTGGAGCCAGTTCCCGATAGCGCCACCAGCCCGCGGTTCACGGAACCCGCTCACGTGACGCACCCGCGGCCGTGACGACAGTAGAACCAATCTTACTAATCTCTCAGTTTGCGTAGCAAAAACATACGTCTTTTCTCGCTACTCACATCGTATTGCAACGGAACATCATAACCTTAAATAAGCTTTGACGCCTTGACTTTTTGTTGACTGCAAAAATCACGCCTCATCTTGCAAACCAACATTGAAACAGTTGGGTGAGTAATATTTAGAAACTTTATATGTGGATGCTTGTAATTAGCTTTTAAGTATTTATTTTTATAGTTAACTTGTAAAAAAAATAAAGTATATAATGTACAAAATTTCCAATATCTAGGTCCAATGGTTTCGGCTGAGCTGTGATATGTCAGTCACCGTTCATTTTTAAGTAAGAGAAGATATTAGTAGGACATAGTTCGTTCAAGGCAATCACCCGCACGCGCCGCACTTATATGAAAGGAAAGGTCACAAACTCATAATTATATATATTAGAATTAGATATTCATAAATAATGACTATATCTCACATATTTCTCATACTATTCGATAATTAATTTAACTAATTTTATGTACATACAAAAGACATCAACGACCTTCGTATTATTTTTTACAATCATATTCTTCGTATTATATCGATGGCAATAATACTTCATAGTATTGTATGTATTTCAAAGCAATTTTCCTGAACAATCCTGAAAAATAGGTTTATGACAATCCAAAACAATAAACCTATGGTCTGCGACGTTCTGAAAGGCACAACGGAACTCCTTAAAAACAAACCGCGTGAAATTGGAAATTGAGTTAAATGCCCTTAACTACGTATCATTGAAAATATTATATAGAGTTAAAATATATTTACTCACTGCCTACCACTGAAAAATTGAAAATAAAAACAATAACAGCTTCAAAATTAAATACCTCTGAAAAATAAGAAATAATATTTAAACCATTAGTATCAATTTCAATAAAACACGTCTAATGAAGTCAGCTTTTAGAATTAAAAAAAGTTGTCCTCCAGCCCCACCCGACTTCAATAGACGTGTTTTAATAAAATTGATATGCGTATCTAATGATTTGAATATTATTTATGGCTTTTCAGTTATACCTATTTAATTTTGAAGCTGTTTTTGTTTTTATTTAAAGATTTTTGAAGGTTTTCCTAAAATAAAAAAGGGTTTTTTAAATAATTTAATGTTTTTGTAATTTAATGTTTATATGCTGAGAGTTCATAGCTGTGGGGCTTTTCAAACTGATAGTGTAGATTATTTGACGTTCATATGTTATTTGTAACATTCTAGACTGGAAACATCATTTGAGTTTTGATCTCATCTCATTAGATAAAAGGGGAAGAAAAAGTACTTAACTTTCAATCAATCAATCAATCAAATAATTTATTGCTAAACCATAATGTTTACAAAGATGTTACATAATAAAAGACCATTATTATGGACCCTGTTGGGCACGCAAATTTGGGCTAGAAGAGAGGGGGCGGGCGTTTAACTAAGATAGGATAGTAGGTACTTTTATAATTGGTTTTAATTTGCATTATGGATATTATATTATTATTTTGTAGACCCTATGTATGAATTGTCTATACAATATTCATTAATGCTGTACTTTAATGAATAGACTTAAGGTTATGGGGGCATATTTATTCTTGCACAATTGGCGCAAAGTGCCCGCGACAAAACCACATCAAAAAGTGCACTCAACTGGGGCGGCGTAGTGCGTCATTAGCATGAAAGCAAACATTGTGAAACCGGACCAGCATCCGCGACCCGCTCCCAAAACTGCTCCGATTACTCTACTGCACACTAATGTAAAATGTTATCCATAATTACGGCGAGGCAATGCTGAGCCATCATTCATCCGATGTTCAAGGCCAAATGTTAGCCTTTTGGTGTCTAATAGACTACAATAGCACCAACACTAAAGCAACTAAAGAATAGTGAAAGTAAAAGTCAAAATATCTTTATTCAAATAAACTCAGTAATTAAGCGCTTTTGAATCGTCTAGATTTTCCTACCATCCGTTCCAGACTTTTTTAACTAATAAGAAGAACAGGCGCAAGAAACTTATCAGCTTTAACAAATATAAGTAAGTAACGATTTTTACAAACTTAAATACTTTTATCATTCATTACCAAATACAGTACAGATTATTAATAACAAAGTACTTATACAAGCAAGTTATGTGTTACATAATTTTTACGCATTTCGGTCTTTCAGATAATCGTCTACTTTATAATAACCTTTACCCATGAACGTCTTTTAACCATGATTTTTAAATTCATGCAAAGGTAGATCAATCACTTGTTGTGGAACTTTTTTAATGCGTTTCCCCATAAATGAACCTCTAGTTTTTGGAAGCCTAAATCTTGGAACGGCAAGTTAATCTTTATTCCTTGTATTAAAATTGTGATTATCGCTGTTCTTAACAAATTAATCATAGTGTTTCCTTACATATACTAAAATATGGATTGGCCAGAATGGCCAGCCAAAGTTAGTATATTTAATTCTTTGAACAATTCTCTCAAGGAATCTCTCCGCCGAAGATTGTATATGGCACTGCACTTTTTTGAAGCACAAAAATATTTTAAATATTGAATAAGTGATACGTTTAACACCGTCGTGGAATGTGGACCAGGAAACGGGCAGCAGCATTATGCGTCCTGCAGTAGATTGTGAAAAGAGAAATATATGTAGCTTACTCCCGCAAAAATATATGCAGGATGCACCGCCCGCCCGCCCACAAAAACCATTCGTGCGTTCGTGGTTCGTGCGTGAACCAACACCGGTGTTGGTTCACGCACGATCTAACTCCTGAGGATGCTCCGGGTTGGGGCGAAACACGTGTAGAGTAGTCTAATTGGTGAAGGTGCAAGGTGTGTCGCTGTCATGCTAAATGCAAGTATTGTGCACTGATATTTTTGTGGTGTGCATGTGCATTTTTTTGTGGGCGGGCGGGCGGTGCATCCTGCATATATTTTTGCGGGAGTAAGCTACATATATTTCTCTTTTCACAATGGTTTGGGACTTCCGCCAAGTAATGCCTGATTCAATCAAATCCTGCAGTAGACTTTTAATAAGCTGTTGTGATATTAATGATAAAGGCCAAAGGTAGTATGTATAGTAGTAGTACGTCATGTGACGGCAAAGACTCAAATTTCCATTTGAACCCTCAACAACTGCTGAAACGTCTATACAGAACAAGTGATACTACCAAATTATTATTATTATTGTTAACAGGCAGGTAGTTATTTCGACTGATAGAGCCAATGCGTCTTGTAAATAACCAAAAAGAACTACTGGGAATTGCATCCCGGAACTTTGAGAACCTACTCCGAAAACCGGAGCTCGCTAACCGAACCCACTTTGTGACAGATTTATCTATCTATCTATCATTTATTGGGAAATAAATAGCTTTATACAATACTTAGTAATAGCTTAATTTATGCTAACTCATTTGCCAAAAGAGTTTCCACTTATAATAATTTATTACATTGAATTCGTTAGGTAAGTACTTAAGACTTATGATGTTCTTTGCACTATTGAATGACAACCAATTAGTGCATTTAAAAGTCTACACTTATATAAGTGTAGGCTTTTAAATGCACTGATTAATCTGAACTTATGAATATATATGTATTATATTATCTGTGCTTAAACTTTCGAAATTGAAATCTGAACTGTTTAATATATATCAGAGATAATATAATACATACTAGTGTTTAAGCAGATAATTAACTACTTATTTAAGCGGATTATCGCGATTCTTTATTTATTGTGGGCCCTGTGGGACGGATACCGGGGGTCGAGCCCTATATATACTAGGTCGACTATAACGGTGGTTAAAAACATCACCGGCTGCGCCGTGACGTGGTTGAGTTTGTCAATGTTTGAAAACGATTGATATCTCTATGTTTACTAAGGGGGTCTGGGCTGCAACAGTTACAAGGAAATTAGATTCAAATGGAAATGATACAAGCCTTTAAAATATGATGTCACTTTGGGAAATAAAGCAAAAAGTATTTTGAGATTTCGGAATTCACAATGCTATTTTTATATAATACTAAATAATATACTAGAAAGAATACGACTCGCACCAGATCATGTTCTCGGACGGGAATCGAACCCGCGACCTTAGGATATTCGGTCCAATGCTCTGACCGCTGATCGTCTGAGTCGTTTTTTTCTAGTATATTATTTAGTATTATATAAAGCAATAAGTGCAAAGCAAAGAAAACATTTTGTAATAAATAAAGGCATTAATCGAATAAAAAACTGTGCTACGGTCTTTGAGCTCTTGTGTTTTCGACGATATCAATCCAGATTTCATGGTAAACCGCACACTCCAATTTTAAATACATATAGCATAACATTTGAAAACAAAACTGTGTTTGAAACTTGTGGTATGCCTTCTTGTAACACCTATTTCATATATTGCGCGAGGCGAACAATGAGCGGAGTAGGTAATTAGCTTTCATCTTCGCCTGAAATACAGGTTATTATTATAACCTAGTTCAGGTAAACAAGTTTATATTTAGATTTTAAATTTGTAATTTATTACACCTAATTGTGTTATTATAATGCATCTTTCTATTGAATAAACGTTATTATTATTATTATCATCTCCACCGGATATCAAGGGATAAACCTGCATAACCTGTCTAAGTTATTAACTACGAGTATTTTACCTATACAAGGTGTTACAAAAGTACCCCTAATGCCGAATATGGTAGATAGGGACCATCAAACTGAACAACTTTTACTATGGGACCAACTTTGAAATCGTAAAAAAAAATCAGCTGTTTCATACATTTTGATATTTTCGTAATTAATTTTTGTATGAAACAGCTGATTTTTTTTTGCGATTTCAGAGTTGGTCCCATAGTAAAAGTTGTTCAGTATGATGGTCCCTATCTACCATATTCGGCATTAGGGGTACTTTTGTAACACCTTGTATAGAGGCGGTACAATTCAACTAAATATTTACAATTTTGTATTTACTGTTTGAATAATTACGAATGATACCCCACCATCAACAAATAAAACTTTCGCGTTTATTTTAACATTCTCATTTTGGATATTGTGCTAAATGACAATAAAATTGTTACTAATAATGTTCCTTGAATTTTGTACATACTAAACAACCAGCCTTCAAATACTGGGCATATCATTGTTACTAATTACGTAAATGAAAATTGCATTTTTACGGTTGCATGAAACTGAAAACTATATCGGAAATAGATTTACCCATTGCTCATCGGGTGCAATGGCTTGCGTGGAAATACCGGCGCGTTAAAGAGCTGTCAGACTGTCGAGTGGTTATCGATGTGATAACGGTGCCTTCACCAATCGTATTGACATTATTATGTTAGTGAGCGCAAGTGAGCGTTAATTATAATTGAAACTTTATTGAAACGTCATCGTTTAAAGGTTTTTTACGTAATGCGGTACACGGCGCTAGCTGCCAAAAAAGCATTCGATAGATATTTTTTTGCATGTTGTTTATAGTATTTTTATTATTTTTTTGATAATTATAGCGTAACCCAAAGTTACTCTTGGAATAGACTACGTCTCGTATTTTTTCTAGCTTTTTACACGTGTCTGGTCATTGAAAACAAGTTTATGTTGCATGTGCCTTCGTAATCAACGAAAACAATCCTTTACGGTCGGGACATTATTATGAGAATACTACGTTTCTAGACAAATAATGATCTCTGTAGGTATATTCAATCCACGTAGATTACAGTTTATGAAAAATTTTGGAATTTTCTGAATAACATAATATTGAACACTGAGGTTTTGACGACCTCCTTGGTCGAGTGGCTTTGTACACCGGTTTTCAAGGTGTCGCCATCTCTGAGGTCCCGGGTTCGATTCCCGGTTGGGCCAATTTAGAAAACGAACTTTTCTATATTGGCTCAGGTTTGGGTGTTTGTGATACCACCGTTGTCTCTGATTTCCATAACACAAGTGCTTTAGCTACTTACTTTGGAATCGGTGCAATGTTGTCAAATATTTATTTATTTATTTATTTATGAAATAAAACACTTTAACGGATACTATAACGCGGTTTTATTGAAGTACTTTGGTGATTAGTTAGTAAGTATTGAGTTTGATTTTTTATTAAAAAAATATACTATAAACTGAACGTATTTACAAAATCATCGCTCGAGTGTAGGCACACAAGCGGCTTCGGTCCCCCGTGACCACGGCAGATGCAAAGGTGCCGAGACGCCAGGAAAAATACAATGAAAACTCACTATAAATAACTAACCAACTAATAATCAAAGTACTTTCAATAAAACAGCGCTAGTATCAGTTAAAGACTTTTTTATGTAATTAATAAAACTCAAAAAAAAACATAAACTGAATCTACGTTGATTGAATAAACATAGGTCATTATTTGTCTAAAAGCACTCTAGAAAATATGGAAGTTATAGTTAATTTGAAAGGAAATTCCAACAGTCTTTTTTGTTATTTCATCTAATTTTAGTACATAATTACTATGCAGTCGGTTTTTTATATTTGCCTAATTATTATAAATAATAATAATTAAATAAATAAACTAATTATAATCAAAAATAAAAATAATTAAGCAAGTAAATAAATAAACAGTATTAGTAACTTTGGACAAATATTTTAATTGTATCTTTATCTGACGATAAAGGCGTTAATTTTAAATTGAACTGCCCATGAAGAGCTTAACAAAAAATATATTTTATTTGAATATTATACTTCAATATATTTATCTACAGCACCCATTAAGCAAACGGTCAATTTAACCGCATAATTTGAGTTGAGTTTACAAATTGTGGTTATTTTTTATTCGAAGGCGTTTATGTATAATGTTTAGGAAAGGTGTATAGTATTTGCGTTAGCTTAACATCTATTTAATCTACTCGGTTAGAAAAAGCGATGTGAGAGTAACAAATTATCAAAACCGCAGCGATTTTTAATCTGCAAGTCATGAACGTTCTATTTATGATATATTTTTTGTCTGAAAATAAATTTGTCAAAACAAGATACTGCGTGCGGTTTGACAGTGAACAGCAATAGTATGCTGACTATAAACTAATTTTCAAGTTAAATACAGTTTAAATTAACTTTGTTTATCAAAGATAGATGTCTTATAACTGAAAAATAACCCACGTATTTAAAATTGTGTGTTCCCGCGATTGTTTCATAAAAAACAATCGATAAAAGTATTATACCACAGACGGTATATAAGACATCTTTAAGCTAACACACCTTTTCTTTTTTTTTTCGTTAGCCAGTACCTATCCCATCTTCGTTTTGCCGATGATATAGTGATATAAAGACCTGAACACAATGCTTGAAGTCTCCGTAGGTGCTTCCCAAAGAGTGGATCTTAGGATGAACATGGATAAGACGAAAATTATGTCGATTGCCCATGTTGCACCTGTTCCAGTTCATGTTGGAACACTACACTCGAAGTTGTTGACCATTTTGTATATCTAAGACAGACAGCCCTTAAGTCCATCTTTGGGAAAGAGATCTCTCGTCGAATCCAACTCGGATGGGCAGTATTCGGGAAACTTCTAAAAATCTACGCGTCCAACTTACCTCAGTGTTTCAAGACGAAAGTCTATGACCACTGTGTGTTGCTAGTGATGCCTTACGGCAGTGAAACGTGGGCGCTATATAACTATGGGTCTCATAAGAAAGCTCAAGTTCACCCAGCGTGCAATGAAGAGAGCCATGCTTGGCGTTTCCCTGCGTGATCGAATCAGAAATGAGGAGATCGGTAGGAGGGCTAAAGTAACCCACATAGCTCGATGGATTGCTTAGCTCAGTTGATAAGTAGCAGGACAATAGCGAGAAGAACCGATGGCTGATGGGACAGAAAGGTTCTGGAATGGTGACCGCGCACCGGACGACGTTCCGTGGGTAGGCCCACGACAAGGTGGACCGACGATCAGGTGCGCGTGTCGCGGGAAGTCGCTGGATGCGGGCAGCGCATTACCGATCGTTGTAGAGATCCTTGGGGGAGGCCTAAACCGAGCAGTGGGTGACGTGTGGCTGATACGACGATGATTATAATGATAATCTACAGTTAAACTCCTGATAAATGCAAAGCAAGACATCGGACATCCATCTGTAAAATTGCATCTCTGTACACTTGTTATTTGGCAGACACGTCGCATAGATTTGACTCAATAACGATTTTCTTATATGTATGGAATAACAGCTTCCTCAATCAATTATAAAGCGAGTCGCACACTTGTGGTTAGAAACGACCGCAAGATGCTCTTACAGTGAGGACCCGGAGGTTGTTGAGCTGATTGCTGGGGCTCGTCTCCGTGCCGTCATTACTGACGCCGCCGTTAAAGGTCACAGCGGCAAAAACTGTCGTTGACGTCAAATCTCATCGTCATTGATTGGTGATTTGACGAATTTATTATCGGTTAAAATGTACAAAAAGCTTTTCTGTGTATTTAACAGTTGCTAACCTCTTTTTATGGGGGACAGTGATCGTAATTATGCTTGAAGAGCCCTTCTAATGATAATATGTGACAAAAAATATTTGGAAACTGCAGATTTTTCTTATCACTAAAGCTCTTACCTATATACGTCACAGATTTAATTGCCGCTTGAATGTTTATAGTTTTTTGATTAAAACGTTTCATTTTTCATTACATTATCCTGTCCGAAATCTCAAAACTCGGTGACATTACGGAGCTATAGTAATTGGCTCCGATTACACAATATTACTCGTAAATATTCGTGCAAAACTAAATCCGTATTGTATAATAACAAACTGTTGGTGTTATTTTCTTACACACAGAGAACCTCATAACTTCTGTGATTTAAAATGTTTATCAGTTGCTGGATGTTTCATCAAATTATGACCAAGGCCGTCAACTATCAGCATAATTTAAGTTTATTTATTTTGTTTTTTAGCATTTAAAAAATACCTTGAAAGTGACTCCTTTTTTTGTTAGCGAAAATGACCTTTTTTCCGTTGTAACTTAGCCTAAACTTATTTTTTCAAACTTATTTAAGTTATGTTGGCCTAAGTTAGCTTGATGTTCAAACATTTGAACATAAAAGTTTTGTTACAATAGCGTTCACGGTTTTTAAATAAATTATGAAAAAACTAGTATGAAAAATGCAATTTGTTAAAAATTTCCATACAAAACGTTAATTTCATAGGTAACAGAATTTATAAGTACTAGTTTTGTTAATATTCGTATTTACTAAGGTGCACAGAAAGAATACATTTACACCGTGTGTGTAACTAACTTTATTGAAATATTCTATTTTACGTCTTTTTATTTTATTACGAACAGTTCGTGGTCTATGAAATTACGTTATTGTTGCTTTTAGCCAAAATAATAAATAACTCTTAGGAATAACTTTCAAGTGAAAAATTATATAATATGTGAAATACAGCGTTTACGTATACATTCTATTTGTTAATTGCATAATAGGACATCATCTTGCGGTCAAGTTTCGGTTAAATTTAATTAAAGTAGGTACTTTCTATTTGTATACTGTAAATACATGACACGTTTTGATTAGTTGGGTTGATCTGCAAATATGGAAAAAATGACCACCAGAATAATATTATAAATGCGCAATTCCATGCCGACATACTCGTAGGTTAATTCTTCTTCTTCATAAAATAAATAATAAATTTGAAACCAATCACTAACGATTCCTGTCTCGAAAATTTACGTCTTTTTAGGGTTCAATACCAAAATGGTAAAAAGGAACCCTTATGGTGCGACTCAGTCTGTCTGTCTATCTGTCACAGCTGGATATCTCGAGAACTACTAATGCTATCAACTAGAAATTTGGAATAGTTTTAGATGACGTTTGCCCAACTATTTTGCAAATAAGAAAGAAATACAAATATTTATATTTTTTTGCAACAGGGACTGAAAGGGGGTCTTAAAAATTCGAAGTAAGGCTACTAGGGCATATAAGGTATCATATGAAAGAGCGTTACTTGTACATTCTCAATAATATTTTTTTTTCTTTTTAGGCCGCATAGTTTTCTACTTTTGATGAAAAATAAAACGATGTCTCCAAATAGTAAACTTTTTCAGAATGATGGTACGGAACCCTCGGTGCGCGACTCCGACTCGCTCTTGACCGTTTTTTACGTACTTAGATTCTCAACGATCAATGCTTAGCAATTATAGCAGTCAGATTACTATGGTCTGCAATTGTTAGGGTTCCGTACCCCAAAAGGAAAAAACGGAACCCTTATAGGACCACTTTGTTGTCCGTCTGTCTGTCTAACTGTAGCACAGATAAGCCCCGCCCCTTAGCCCTATTTTAAAAATTTTGAAAAGTAATTATACACAATTCTAAATAGGTACCTACTCAAGTGTCTTGTACCTAGTAGTATTATACAAATAAAAATAATAAATAAAACACACATTCAGTGGCGTGCCCGCCTAGAGAATGAAGCCTCAACAAAGCAAGCTATTTTTTCCACCAGCTCAATACAAGCCAAAAATTATGCATCGTTCGTTACTATTGCTAATTTAAGTCTTCTTTCACACGATGTTTATCAAAATATCGTTACGACACCGCGCAGCTCCGTCTATACTAATCTAATTAACAGATAACTTGTAAAAAAGCACAACCCTTGCTTACTTAAATTATTTTTAAATTAGTTCAACACAAATGCTAGATGGCGTAGCTTTGTACCTACTAAAAATTTTTGTGTCACTCATAGGTACACAATAAATAAATCATTTCACAAAATAGAATTTGAAATATGAGCAGCCTTTTTGCTTTAGTCCTCCCGTGACCACGGCCCCTGGAAAGGTGTCGAAACGTCGGGAATTCTAAACAACCAATAAATACAAACTAAATAATTCCAAAACAACACCTGAATTAATAATATACGCGCTGTAATCCGTAAAAAGTGTTTTATTTCTAATAGAATTTTAATTAATTTAAGTGCTTACTTTGATCAGGTTTCCTATCTAACTGATTTAGGTATGAACTGTGTAGTTAGTATAACCACAATCTCACTTATAAAACACACAATTATAAGTTTTGGGAGAAGCTCAAAAAAAACTGCGAGACTCAATTTCTGAACTATTTATAATGTAGGTGGGTACGGAACCCTCGGTGGGCGAGCCCGACTCGCATTTGTCCGGTTTTTCTATTATTGGATACCGCGAGACTTTGAGAGAAACACCGTTTAAGAAATATCCCAAACAAAAATATTCAATGGTTTTGCTTAAGTTTCCGTGTTTATTCTTGGTCGTCAGAGTAAATTTCATAACGTAACCATTTATTTATAAATAACAAGTATTTTAAGTCCATCGGTAGTTGTATGTTGACGTCAGGTGTTCCCCAGAGTTCGGAAAAGTCCAACGCATTAGAGGCATGCGGGTCGATAGCATTCCGCATTAGTAGGTTGTTGCAGGAAAATGCATACAGCGCTTGTTGCAACTGCAACGAGCAGACTAACTGTGCGTTGGACAAGGTCATATATGTTTAGTAACAACAAACTCGTTTTGTTTACCTTGATCTTGCTAATGAGTTTAAAGTTTTGATGAAAACTTTTAACATCAACTAAACTGGCCTTCAAAATTTAGTATCACAGTAGTAGTAGTTTTAAAAGAAATAGTTTCTTTGTTTAAGAGAAATTTTGCTATTTCTCTTTTGAAATAAAAAGAAGGTTATCGATTGTGTAGTTATTATTAAAAATATATATTTTTTTAGTCCTTTTTATTTGGAAAATATATCTTGTGTATTTTGAAAGTTATTGCAATTTAAAAGTGTGGTACATACCTAAGTTTTGAAGGCCAGTGTATGTGACTGGAAAACTGAAATCTTAAAATATGGCAATGCCTCTTGAGTTAAAGGTGTAGATTTGAATCCTGTAGCTCTTCCATGAGTTGATGCAAACTGTTTTCGCTACCGTAAACTATGGTTTTCTTCTCTTTCACTCGCATTGACTGTGAGCAGTATATCCGATAGTTTACGGTAGCGAAAACAGTTTGCATCAACTCATGGTAGAGCTACATGTAAGGTCATTATGTGTGATGAGCCTTTATGCAATCTATAAATACTTCGCATAATTCATTAGTAGCTATCTAAAAACCCATCGTGGCAGGGCAAAGGCAGCGACATCTATTCTTATCGAATCCATCGCTCGCGGCGCGGGTTTTCCGACGCGCGACCAACTTTGCAGGTATGGCCACATTCGGTATTGTAACTCTCTCTCAAGGTAAATCCAAGATTGGCGCGTTCCCACATAACGTTTTGTGAGCCAATGGAAATATTAATGACTTATTTAAAACACACTTTTACACGTTGTAAATATATCGCGGAAAAATCTTATGTTTTGTGTGATGAATTACTTTGCCCCCTTTTTGTTGTATAGAAAAACGTATTTGTGTAGCTAAATTTTGTGATCTTTATACAGTTTTCTACATTCAAAGCACGTTACTGAAGTTTTCTTGTAGTTCTAAGAAAATATGCAGTTTTCTTTTTCGTCGCATTCCGTCCGCTTCGAATTTGGTTCACTCGAAGAAACGCGGCTATTTGGCGTTAAGTCGAATTCGCCCCATTTAATATTAGGTCTTTACTTTACCTATGAAATGGAAGGGGCGACTAACATTTTCTTGTTTTATTTAACAACCATGAACGCTAATTATTTTACAACTTTTGTATACTAAATGTTTAAACACTTCCAAGATAACGCTACTTAGGTTATGCAAACAAAATAAGTTTTGGCTAAATTAAAACAAAAAAGTGGTCATTTCTACTGGCAACGAGAGCAGTCATTTTAAAAGTTTTTTTTTTAAGTTTAGAAAACTATAATAAGGATTTTTTTACTATGAATGATGATCATAGAAGTGACGACTGTTGCCGAGCCGGCCTCTTTTTAATAGTTTATGGCTTTTTACTTTTAATTTATATTTTTGAATTCTGTACTTTTTATACTATAACATATTTTCCTTTGGTTTTGTACTCTGTGTTTTTATTACTTATGTCAAGTTGTGTTCGGTAGGTATCAGTTTACAATAATAAAACTTCATTTAAACCCACCTTTGATTATTTAGAAACCCACTTTAGCTCAGTTTAAACGACTATTTGTAAGAAAAATGGCCCATATTTTATATAAAGACCCAATATTTGCTTCTCCAACTGTTTATGGCTTTTTGTGGTCCTATTCGTGATTGGTCCACTAAAAATTTTTTTTTTGCCCCTATCTCCGAAGTTTGCATAAAGAAAAATCTGAAATTATTTATATGTTATACCGAGCGACGGAGGAGAGGTATTGATACTCCAGTGGATGTTGTAGAAGTATATTTTCTTATGTAAACTATGCGCTTAAATACTAAAATACAATAATGTCTTATCGCTAGTCTTACGCGCCTAATCTTATTTAGATAAGTAAATTGCTATCTATAAAATGTACGTGTGCTATCTTGTGCATACCGGCACAGTACTCCCCCCTTTTAAAAAAAAATAAAAAAATAATAATAATTTAAGTAATATAACAATAATGGAATAAAATTAAACACAAACAAATGAAACACTATTAAAAAGTTGCTGATACCAAACACTGACCTACGTTATGCTGTTGTTGTTTTGCTGAGCGCGCAAGAACATTGGCTTGCCTTGACTGTAAATATGCTGATGTCTGTTTTGCACAAATGCACAATGCGGTCGTGGTGTAGTTGTGGTTTCCGACGATTAGCCTTGACAGCCAGCGTGATTTTTTTTATTTGCCAGTGCCTTCATCCTCTTATCCAGCGTTGTGACAAATCCATATATGACGATTATAATTATTATAATAATCAGTTGCGCCAAGGTTATGATGCGCGACCAGCGCAGCTCCTCCAGGATCTCTCTTCTTAATTTTTCTGCTTCGTCCTGGTTGAGGCAACTGTCCGCGTTGTAGATGATTTGGTCTTTCGAACTTTGGTTTCCCATTGTTGTAAATAATTATGTAATGCTTACTGGATACTGGAGTAGAGGTGAGTGACTGAGAGTGGATAAGTTACATTCTATATAATTATATATGATTGTGATATTCTTAGTCAGCAATTTTAAAACGGACAACTGGTTTAATCGTTCTTCCTGATCTCGAAATCAACGTGCCTTTTTCTTTGCTGATAGGCACGTTTTCACAGTCATTATTCATAAGAAATGCGGGTTTTAATCTATCGATTGATATCACCGATTCTTTGCCTTTTATCTTAATTAAGAATGCTTTTTTCATTCTCTTAATGACTGGGAATGGCCCTTCATACGGTGGGCATAAGCTTTTTTGTAGCCTATCGCAACGAACGAAGACGTGAGAACATTCATTAAGTTCCGGATGCACGAAAATTGACTGTCTATGACACTGGCGTTTTGGAACTGATGTCATTTTTGCAATACTTTCTTGAATGCTTTTCATGATTTCTTCGTAGGTAGTGTGCGTACTGGATTGTTCAAAAAATTCGCCGGGCAGCTTCATCGGTGTGCCATAAACCATTTCAGCTGAACTATAGCCTGTGTCATCGCGAAAGCAATTTCTTAATCCAAAAAGTACTGAAGGTATTTCTTTGACCCAGTTAACGTTAGCATTTCTTGCCATAAGTGCTGCTTTTAACGTTCGGTGAAATCTTTCGACCATTCCGTTTGCTTGAGGGTGATAAGGAGTGGTTCTGATTTTGTGTACTCCTAGGAATTTAGAAAGTGCTTTGAAGGTAGCTGATTCGAATTGACGACCTTGGTCGGTGGTGATGCGTATGGGGCATCCAAACCTCGTTATCCAGCCTTCGTAAACAGTCTGAGCGATTGTTTCTGCAGTAATATCCCCCACTGGGAAAGCTTCGGGCCACGATGTACAACGATCTATTATTGTAACTAAATATCGCTTTCCTTGTGACATAGGCAGTGGACCAACAATGTCGATGTGAATATGTTCAAACCGCTGTGCAGGCAAAAAACTTCCTAGTGGTGAAATCGTATGCCTATGCACTTTAGATTTTTGACAGGCTAGGCAAGTTTTACACCAACTATTAATATCTTTGTTCATACTGGCCCATATGTATTTTTCCGTTATCATTTTTCGAGTTGTACGTGTGCCAGGGTGACTCAGCCCATGTGTGACGTCGAAAACTTGCTTCCGAAACTTCAATGGTAAGTAAGGTCGAGCTTTTCCCGTAGATGTATCGCATACGATGGAAGTGCTTGACCCTGGCAATGCGACCTCTTCGAAATGCAATCTTGCGTTTCTTTTCAGCTGTGATAATTCTGCGTCATTATGTTGATATTTTGATATCTCTTCGTAGCTAATGGGTGACGGAGTGTCGATTTGCTCGATTGTACGTGATAATGTATCGGCAACAATATTGTCACGTCCACTAATATGTTGGATATTAGTGCAATATTGTGATATGTAATCTAGTTGACGCACTCTGCGCGGAGTGTCGGTAACAGATGGCTTTTTGGAAAAAGCGTAAGTTAGTGGACGGTGGTCCGTAAAAATTGTAAACTCTCTTCCTTCAATTAATCTTTGGAAGTGCCGCACTGCCATGTAGATGCCCAGTAATTCTCTATCAAATGTTGAGTATTTTCTTTGCGCGTCGCTTAATTTTTGCGAGAAAAAACCAAGTGGTTCCCAGACATGCCTTACTCTCTGTTGCAAAACCGCGCCGACGCAAGTCGCGCTGGCGTCAGTCATAATCGCTAGCTCGGTGCTACGCGATGGGTGAGCGGTTAGTACTGCGTTCTTAATGCCTTCCTTGCACTTTTCATAAGCCTTTTCGGCCTCTGCTGTCCAAGAAATGGGCGAATTATCGTTCTTTTTTGAGTGCTTCATATACTCGTTGAGAATGCTTTGATATTCGGCGGCATGCGGTAGATTGTTTCTATAAAAATTAACCATCCCTAAAAATCTTCTTAATTCCTTTACTGTCTTTGGTTTAGGGAATTCGTTGATTGCTTTATATTTTTCCTCAGTCGGGCGTATTCCCTGGCTCGTTATATGATAACCTAGGAAATCCAATTCGCTCTGGAGGAAGCTGCATTTTTCTAAATTAATTGTAATTCCGTTTTTCTGTAGCCTTTGAAACACTGTTTCTAGTTGTTTGAGTGCGGTTTCTTCATTTGGGGCGCTTAACAATATATCATCGCAGAACACAAATGCGAAATCCAAGTCGCGAAATATGGAGTCCATGAATCGTTGAAACGTTTGACCGGCATTGCGTAGACCAAAAGGCATTTTTGGAAATTCAAATAGCCCAAACGGAGTGATAATCGCAGTTTTTTCGACTTCTTCCACAGGTATGCAAAAATAGGCCTTGCGGATATCAATTTTGCTGAATATCTTCCCGTTTTCCAAAATGTATGTGAAATCGCTTAATCGTGGCAATGGGTATTTATCTGGAACTGTGACCTTATTCAGCATTCTATAATCCCCACATGGCCTCCATTCACCATTTTTCTTTTTAACCATGTGCAGAGGGCTAGCCCATGGGCTGTCGGATGGGCGACAAATTCCAAGCTCCATCATATTCTGGAATTCCTTCTTTGCAATATGGTATTTATCGGGTGGGAGTGGTCTTGCTCGAGCGGAGACTGGGTGCCCTCTGGTGATGATGTGGTGTTTGACATTATGTTTGGGCGTGTTTGCTAAAGATGATGGACGAGTAATATCTTCGTATTTCTCCAAAATTTGCTTAATCTGCGGTTTAATTCCTGCGTCGATCGAACGGATGCTGTGGTGTTCTGTTCGGCTTAAACCTGCAGGAGTTGTGAGTTCTGTTACTCGATCCATAAGTTTCTTTCCTGCCAAATCTACTAATATTTTGTAGTGCTCCAAAAAATCGGCTCCGATTATAGGCTGGGACACGTCAGCGACTATAAATGTCCACACAAAGTTTCGGCGCAACCCCAAGTTGAGAGTAAGTGTTTTTTCTCCATACGTATTTATTTTGGAGCCGTTCGCAGCGTAAAGTTTATACTGCTGATTAGGTGTCATTGACTTTCTGTGAGGCTTGCATATAACTGAAATATTTGCTCCCGTGTCGATCAAAAACCTCATACCACTTTTTCGGTCGGTAATGATGAGGCGGTTAGACGGGTGAATAGCACAGAGGTCCGCCGTAGTCTGTGCATTTTTTAGTTTCCCTGGTTCTGCGGGATGCCACCTTTCCTCCAATCGCACGGCTTAACACATTTCCGTGCGTATTCACGGAATTTATGATGATAATAACAAAACTGCCTGTCTCGGCTTTGCGACCTTGACCTCTGCCTTGGCTGGAAATAATGCTGATACGTGCCGCGTCGGATGTTTTGCCGTTCGTGCTTCAAGGCGCACATTTCTAACTGCATTTCTTTTAATTGTTTTAAAATGCAATTTGTCGTTTCGTTTCCATTATCGTTTGCCTTGATTGCTGAAACTTCGTTGATTCTTATATTTTCCATCATCTTGTCTGCGAGTTGACTGATTACATTCAAATCCGACGTTTCTGAGACAGCTAGGACAGTGGTGATTTGGGCCGGAAGTAATTTGAGCCACAAGACTCGAATGGTTTCATTTCCGACTGTTCCGCGCCCTAATTCCTGCATCCGACGCAGAAGGTGTGATGGCTTTTGATCTCCCAGGTCCATTTCGGTCAACAGCTTCTGAAGGCGTTGCTGCTCGGATTCTTCGAAACAGCTAATTAGGCGTTCTTTGATAGTCGCGTATTTTCCTGTCGTTGGGGGTGCCGTGATTATGTCGCTGACCAGGATAATTTCGTCCTTAGTTAACTTTGAGACGACGATGCTGTATTTGTACTCGTCGCCTTGTTTCTGAGGAGTGAGTACTGCTTCCAGTTGCGAGAACCATAGGCGAGGCTGATCCTTCCAAAATTCTGGAATCCTTGATGCGACGGTTGTAGTGGCCACTTCGTGAGATTCGGCGGAGCATGTGTTCGTTTTGCAGGGAGATGGTTGAGACATGTTGATTCCGTTTTTCAGACTCGCATGAACACTCTGTTCAGAAGGTATTGTTCTTTGTCGGGGTCACCAGATATACCGAGCGACGGAGGAGAGGTATTGATACTCCAGTGGATGTTGTAGAAGTATATTTTCTTATGTAAACTATGCGCTTAAATACTAAAATACAATAATGTCTTATCGCTAGTCTTACGCGCCTAATCTTATTTAGATAAGTAAATTGCTATCTATAAAATGTACGTGTGCTATCTTGTGCATACCGGCACATATGTGATAGAAGTTTATGTAAAGATTACTTCTTAAGGTAGGATTCCGCGGGACGCGGCAGACGGCAGGCGGCAACAGCAGTTGAACGGCAGCAAATGCTGTCGGGCGTCAGTTGCCGTCGTATAGATTCCGAAGCCGGCAGCAAACACTGCAGTTACTACGCAGCATTACTAACTTGCGGTTATGTTTTCGATATACAGTAATGAATAATCAAATGTTTCAAATTTTATTGCAAGAAGAACAAGACGACGATGATTTTTTGATTTTATTGATTTCTTGAGCGATCTCTTTCCAAATATTTTCTTTAATACGTGCATCTTTATAATTAGGGTGTTTGCAATCAAATAAACACGGATGTTTAGACACTAAATCAATAAAACTTTCGCTTTCGTCGTCTGTCAACACGTCCATAATGTTAAACTTCAACGGCAGTACTGTGTTTGTGCGGTAGTGCCGTCTGCCGCTACGCGTCAAAACAAGTGACGTCCTGTCGCGCGGCAGTTGCAGTCGTATGTCGGAATCGGTCTCATACAAATTAATACTACAAAGTAGTGCCGTCTGCCGTTGCGGCACATGCCGTCGTCATCTGCTGTTGCCGCCTGCCGTCTGCCGCGTCCCGCGGAATCCTACCTTTATAGTGATACTGCCGCCGCTGCCGAACGACACAATTTGATGACATATTATGATGTTATCCAAAATCGTTAATAACATTGTTATGTTCAAAATAGCTTTATCAGAAAAGCCTGTAAGTATTATGATGAACACCTGACCGAAATTGATAAGTAGCTGCACGTTGACTTCTTTCAGAGCCTCTTTCAAAGATTTACTTGGTTCCATAAATTTAACTTGTGTTATTTTATCTACTTATAACTTTAGCTGTTACAAGTACCTAATAATGTTACCACTGCCATTTGCCACATTCTTTAGTTAAGTAGTCGTATTGATTTTATAAAGCTGGGAAACAATAGGTCTATACTCAAAACTTCCTGTTTCTTCACAATAAAAAAACAAATAATTACGAAAATCAAAAGTGGTAACATTGATGTTTAATGTTTGTTTGAACTGAATAGTCAATAGTCAAATTTTCTTTATTAAAATAAACTTAATAATTAAGCACTTTTGAATCGTCTATATTTTCCTACCACCCGTTCTAAATCGGCTAAATTGTTTGGTGTGGGTGAAATGTGACGAAAAGAAACTCGACCAGATTGTCTTTTCAACCCCCGAAGCAGCGCAAAGAGGGGTGTTATAGTAGTATAAGCCTATGTTTTTGTGTTTGTACGAATATTTGTAGTGCCTAAACGGATCAAGCCATTTCAATGCAATTTTTTTAATTGAAAGCTAATCTAATCGAGATGGTTTTTAGCCACGTTTGATGGAAAACCATCTAGCCATTATGGAGATGGTCGACTGCCTGCCGAAACGGTAAAAGATGCAGAAGTGGGGATTTGACTAAAATAATGTACACCTTGGGCAAATATAAGTGTAATAAAAAAAATGGCCGCCAAAAAAAAGTTTCTTAACTATTTTATCTAAATTTTATTATCGAAAACTTCTTGCTGGAAGTTGTCTGAACAATATTGTTTAACTCTAAGGGCCTACAACATTAACACGTAGAATGATGTAGTTAGCTGTCTATCAGCATATGTAGAGCGTGTTCCCACGGCGGAGGCATCCTAGATGAGTCAGGGGTGCATTACCATTCCCGGGCCGTAAGTGGTGTGCTGACGCACCGTTCGGCTGAAATCGTCGATCGATCGCAAAGGACCCGCCGAGACGGGTCGGCGCGGCGAGTGACACACGCAAGACTATCCATTATAGAGACTAACTAACTAATGTAACTGCAATATGACATCAACAAAACAAAACTATTACAATTGTTTCTCAGCCCGTATCACGTTAGTGGGGCTTAAACTTTTATTTCTTTACTTTTCAAAAGTTAATTAGTTGTAATAATAATAAGCTACTAGTTTCCTCAGTTTCCATGCATTGACCGAGCCCAGGTCATTGTGTGTCTGCGGTCGCATTTGCATCAGCACTCGACCAGACAACCTTGCCTTGCTAACAAATGGAAACGTGAGCCATCCCTTTGGTGTGAATCCACTACGTCTCCAACACAGTCCAACGCAGTAAAAGCATGCAAGTGAACGAGCAGTGTTTGTGGAGAGAGAGGTGATTGTCGCTTACGGTTGGTATCCGGAAATTCCACAGCTTGCAGTTCAGTTGCATCACTGGACGTGTCTGGAAAGGAGTTGTGGAGAAAAAAAACCTTCAAGAGCGTGTGCTGGGCCGTGCGACCGGAAAGGCCGCATGCCGAAGTTAAAAGCCTACTACGAAGACCAAAATGAACGTATGCGTGTGGTAGGCACACACTGCGTTGTTAGTGTTGGAGTCATCTAAAAGCTTGGTGGTATAAACGGCAGTGAATATGAATATTACATTTGTAAGTTTTGCTAATTTGAGTTTAAGTACAGTTTTAAGTCAAAATACGTAGAGAATAATCGTTGGATGACCTAAGCTTTGATCCCGTTAGTTATGATTAAATGTCTGGAAGCGTAGAGGTTTAAACTCTCCTACAAAACTGATGAACATACTTTATATTAGTATTTTTATAGTAGATAATATTTATTTTTGTGACCAACTGTAAGTAGAGATTGTGCATTTTTTTCTGGTATGTTTTTAGCTTGCGGTTTCGCTCAGTTAGGTATGATATCCTATCTGGTTCCTTGTTTATGTTTTCCCATCTCTGAAACGATTTCCCAGATTTCAATTAATTTGTAGAAATATAAATACATTTTATTTTCTTATGATTGGGGTACATTTATAGATCTCTTAATTAATAGTAATCTTCTACCATTCAGCCAACAATAGTAGCAAGCAAATAATATTAAATTGATTCCAAAATTAAAAACAAACTATTTAAAATTATAACATGTCGTTTACAAAATAAAAGCACAAACAAAAAGATCAGATACAGAATCAGATCATTCTGATAATCGTCCAACTCTAACCTTTGCTCATGAGCCTCGCTATCAATTAATTCGAATTTCAATTAATTTGTAAGAAAAACATAGTCACAAGCCAGGTATGTAAATTTTTAAATTTTGAGATTTTAGCATTCACAATGACTCGGTAGTTCGGTCAGAGCATTGGACCGGATATCCAAAGGTTGCGGGTTCGACTCCCGTCCGAGAACATGATCTGGTGCGAGTCGTATTTTTTCTAGTATATTACTTGGTATCAGGTATGTAAATTTTATTTATTTTAGTTATTATAGCGAAACGCTGCCGCCGCCATCCTTCATAACATTGGGTCAGTCACTGTCTCTACATAATTACGACCTGTGTCTCAGCCAAATAAGAATTTGTTTAAGCCTATGCTTACTTATGTAACATTTAATTTACAAACAAATATAATAATGGACTCTGTCTGAATTAAATGAAATGAAATGAAATTTATTTATTTGCCATAAAACACGGTATAAGTACAAGTTGTTAGAGATATTATAAAGGTCAAGCGTATTTTGTCAAGTTTTGACATGCAAAAATTTTTAAATTATAATTTAATACAAAATTCCTATTAGGTACATGAAGTCAAATAAATGTCAAGACTGCAACAGAGAATTATAAAGACCCATTAAATAACAAATTAAAGTATGCATGTCAACAAAGATATCTGAAATAATAAAATAAAATAAATTACATAAAGATTCTAAATTACAATTATGTTCTGTCAGTGGATGTCAAAATATTCATTCAGGTCATAAAAACTTTTGTCAATCAACCAGACCCTCAATTTATGTAAAAATCGTGTAGTGGGCAATTGTCTGATTTCGATAGGAATGCTATTATACAAATAATAAGAATAAAACGGCAACTAAAGTTAAACCTGGATTAAACTAGTGGCTTCGTGAGCCACCATGTTGTTTAGGAACAAATAAATAATATACGCAGTCATAAGTTCTGCCATAATTTTATTATTTTCAAATCTCGAATACTGGCCAGAAATGTTTTGATTATTAATTTTAAACTATCTTGTTTTCTACAAATAAAAAACAATATTCGCTTTGCACCGCGCTACCAAAAAAAGGGTCTGTGTTGTTTTTTTATTCAAAATGACTGTAACATATTTTTTTACATATCTCCGCCTTTTAAAAAAAATCGAAAAACTGAATCGACCATAAAATTCAATATAATCATCGAACCTGCTCACAAAATTTCACGAGTATCGGTTGAGAAATGCGACCTGTAGAGGAGAACGGACTGTAGAGGAGACGGAACAAACGGACAGACGGACACCGGAAGGACATACGAAAGCCTTTTTGCCCATGCTGAAGCAAAGACGCTTCGCGCTCGCTCGGTCAATAAATCTTATGCTTTCTTTGTCTTTTTTTCAGCAAATAAATGTGACAACATTTTAGTTAGAATAAGGGGATGTTTGATTAGAAACCTTAGATGTGAAGACCGTGTGATATTTATTAGAACAGTTACTATACTTACACATAGCATACCAATTAATTTCGTTTCTTATCACGCTCGTTACATTATGTTGTCTTTAAAAAAACTAGTAAAGAAAGACTAAGTGGACGATCAGCCGCCTATTAATAAAAGTAAAATCACAATGTTTGTATGCAAATAACAACCGTTTGTTTAAAAAGCACCTATTTGTATACTTTGAGGTGGGCAATGGCCTTCCTAGTGAATGTTAAGGGTTGACTCATTGATGGTCAATGATTCAGGTCCCGAGGGCCTATTACAAAAAAAGAATCGCGACTATCGGACGATGTTCGTCCCACTCCGTGACACTATTAACTCATGTTTAAGGTTCAAATCTAGTAACTCGAACGACCAAAATGGTAGAAATGTGCTACTATGGTAGTTTTGGATTTTGAACTTTAAACATGAGCTAATAGTGTCACGGATTGGGAGTAGTTTGATTAACATCGTCCGATAGCCGCGATTCTTTTTTTTTAATAGGCCCTTTGGAGTCTCCGGACTCACTCGGCCCATTCAGGAATGCGAGACGGTGTCGAACTCATTGACAAACTAGTACGACTGGTTCTCCATTCATAGTTTTTTTGTGAGTCGCTAAAGAGGAAGTGCAATGGATTTGTGGCAGTACTTTATTGATTATGTAAATCGAATTTATCAACGAATCGAAATGGAATGTTGTAGAATATTCGTACAAATCGGATCCACATTTTTGCAATCGTCCGGGTGATGTTTAGGATTTTTACAAAAATCTAGCATATCTTAAGGGTTTGACATGAGCCAACTAGCGCCGCCAGTCGATTTTATTTTATTTATTTTAAATAAGCCCAATTTCTTAAAAAAGGAATCAGTCAAGGTCTTGTGAATGACGTCTAATGTTTATTGAATAACGTTACAACATTACAAATGCGTGCAATAGTTTAAAAACGGGTTTGAACCAACAGTGGCCACTTTTAACAAAATCGCGTTTTAAACTGTTTGAATGCCTTTTCAAACTGTGTAAAGTTATTCAATAAATATTAGACGTTATTAAAAAACCTTGTCTGATTCCGTTTTTGAGAAATTGGGCTTATTTAGAATAAATAAAATAAAATCGACTGGCGGCGCTAGTTGGCTCATGTCAGCCTCTTAAGTAAATCGGGAATTACCATTAGCTTGCGCGCGCTGATTGACTGACGTCAACGATATGGACTGACGGATGCTCTGATTGGCTAACGGCTACCTAGTCCTATAAGAAGAGTCATGTTCTGACCAACCAGACTGAAGATGTTATAAATCGACTCTTAGATTATCCAATCAGCATTCAAGTTCCCAATTGGCCGAAACATACCGGAATTTTCAAAGGATTTTTCAAAGATCCTAATAATTGGTCAGATGATTGCAAAAATCTATCCTAAATTCCAATCATCAACCTAGGACTTAACCTAGGATTTTTGAGGATACTTGATTTTGAACCCTATACATGAGATAATAATGTCAATCGTACGCTTATCTCACACTCACAAAATTTCACGACAATCGGTTCAGAAATGCAACCTACTTATAGGGGAAAACAGCAAGACAGCCGGACAAACACATACGAAAAAATGTTTGTCCAAGCTGAAGCAGAGGCGCTTCGAGTTCGCTCGGTCTATTACATTTACTAAAATGTTGAATAAGATTAAAAAAAAATATCTAAGCACAATAATTCTTAAATGAATTCAAATGCTAATTAAATTAAGCATAATTATAAGTGCCTAAAGTGACATGACAGATTATTTGACATATATATGTTTCACAGCACAACTGTCATATCATCTGTCAAGTAAGATACTCACAACTTACTTTTTGATTGTGAAACATACCCTAACCAACGTACCGATAGCTCAATTAGTGAAATTAATCCAGATCAGATATTTCCACCTACAGATAGAAACACAGACATAGATAGGCTTCTATCAATTTTGGTATCGCATTGCTAGATAAATTATGTATCGCCAGTCACATTGTGGTTGTATATCATCCGATGAAAAACAAATGGCTGCGGTTGTGTGTGACACTCGTGTGGCATCCAAATGCGCAGGCGCATGCACTACGTGACTCGGAGCAGCGTGCCCAAAACTCGGTACCGGTTGTGGACGCGTGCATGGTCGCACCGTGACGTCTGTCAACTGACATCGGAATCGGTACGTCATCAGCTCATATTGGAGAAAAGTTTCGTAGATAATGCTGATTGCCTGTTTGTATCTATGCGTGCGAAAATTTGAATTGTCACACTATTTTATAATATGTCAAATCCGCTTTGTTGTAATATCTTGCTGTTATATCCATCACTATTATAATGTGAAGTAATACCACTTAATCACAACAAACGCGTCCAAACCCACACAATAACTTATACGTTAGAGATTAGGGCCGGCGATGGAGAAAGTGTCCCTACGTGCCGGCGCGCACGCAGGCCGAAATAACTGTTGTCATTCCAAACAGGAGTATCAATATTATAAGGAACATGTGGCGTCACAGATTGGGCACAATGAGTGACGAAACAAAGCTAAGAACGGCAATTTGTTTGAGCAGTGATGATTTTTATATCCCATGTGTCTATGTGCTGTAGATGAGTATTCTTGTTCTTTTTTCGATTCGTAAAATATGTAAAGAGCGCATTATGGTAGCTGAAGGACACTGCAGTTACTGTCGATAAAATGCATCTACGTCAGTAACTGAAGTGTTTGTTCAGTTGTTGGAAATCACAGCATTCTGCATGCTGAATATTGTTTATTGTGTACGTCAGTTGTTGTAATTATAGCTTAAATTCGAGACGACGCCGTGCTGCAGCTGTGCAGCTGTGCAGTTGCGGTGCCGGTATAGTGTGCCATGACCTCAGTTTTTTTGACACTCCCTGCTTTGTCCTTATTTATACCAGTAAGTAACTTTTTCTGACTAATCTTTGTCGACTTCTGGTTCTTGTGAACCTGTTATTTTTAACAGGATCAAAATAAGGAACGTATTAATTTTTATAATTTATTATAAAAATCTAATAGCAACCTATAAAACTCTGAAAATACTTTCATATCAACCTTATATCAACACAAAATTGTGTACCCATCACTTGACAGAGTAAATGTCATCTGCACTCCTGCAAAATGTTCAACACTATCACCCTAATTATTATTGCAGCTTCCGATCGGAAACAATTCCTTATTTGGCAACGATTTAGAGATAATAAAAATACTGGGGAATTCCCAAGATCACGCAATTGTTTACGTGATTATTAAATCGACCTTACTCATCGTCTAAATTTATTATTTTAGTGAGTAACCCTCCTATCTATAGACGAGTAAGTAATGACTTAAGCAAGACTTGCAATTTTCAAATTCTTTTAATACTTATTTATAGTATAAATAAATCTTAAATGCACCAAAACTGCACTAAAATTGCATTTAACAATAATTATACTATAAATTGCATGTGAACATAATATTAGAAGCATTTAAAAATTGCAAGTTTTTACTAACTCAAGTTAATAAGTATTAACTAGTAAGTACTCGTATATATATACGAGAGTAAGCATTTCAAATTTTCAAAAAAAGTTTCAACTGAGGACTTACCCTTCAGTGTAAGAAATAAAAACATAATCATTAAATGATGATATCAATAATTTATTTTATAAATTTAACCCATCAAGACCCGAAAAATGAGACAATAGATTATCCCGCCACATTCCGCTCGGGCGTTGATGAATTAATTAATATAAGCAACGAGAAAACAAAATGAGAGGAGACATAGTAATATAATTCCAATAAGACCACGGATGTTTAAATTTAATTGCAGTAAAATTACCCTTTTGCTAAGTGTTTTTTCATCTTGCTCGTAAAGCAAGCCTTATTACATCGCTTTTAGGGCCTTAACCCGAACTATAACACACACGCGCAATATACATTACACACTAGTGCGTAATAGAATTACCCCTACAAAATTAAATTAGTACCTTACTGGAAGTTATATGCGAGTAAACACAGCATTCTCAATTTGACCGAGTAATACAGTTATTTTTTTATTAATGACAAAGAGGTTCCAATCCCGCTGATAATCCATATACATTTTTGTAATAAATAAATGTGTACGTCCTTAATCAAGTCAAACAAACATTTATTATCAAAAAAAATAATTCACAATAATTTGTTTTAAAATATTAAAATATTTGCATTTTATCACCTAAAATTATAATTAATTTAATTAATTAGTAGGCTGTATTCACTGTGTTAACTCACACCTTTGTTCGCAAAATATTCCTGCATTGGGCACGTGAAAAAAACGTGTGATAAATTATTTTGTTTTCTCCTCGCGAATGTGTTGGAAAACGTCGTCGTATGAGCTCTGCTCATTACACACTCGGCTGAATTACGTCCTACGGCTCGGGCTGCCCCCACAGCCTTGTGTGCAATGAGCAACGTGATAGTTCACTTGTATCATAATATACTATAAAAGAAACAAAAGAAAGTTTTGGAGGACTTAAGTTAAATGTAAAGAAGTATTTATGTGGAGTCACAATTAGGTATTAGCTATAGAAAACCCATATGTAATGAAAATGGATAGTGTCTTGATCTATCGAGATAGATGGCGAGCTCTAGTTTTGGAAGCCGAGACACACTTTGGGTCGCTGAACCACTGGAGCACAGAATAATACTCTAACGGAGGAAGTACCTACCAAAGTAAGTAATGGATAGTGTCTGAAGTAATAGCAATAATTAATCGCGTCTGAATATATGACTCACGCTCCCAGAAACGAATGTTGAGTTATCACTGTTCATATGCAATTGTTACATTATAGTCATAAGAATATTATGATTCAAGATGTGTTTCGAGATAAACTGTAATGTATACATCTATTATTCATAACACGACTTCAGTTGAAAAGGTAAACTTTTGTCTTAAAAAAGTTGAAAATTTTCAGTAGTAAGAGGAAATTGCGTAAAATATGCGTTTTTATTATAAAAAACAAAACTGTAAAAATCGACGCGAAGTCAATCTTTATATTTATTTATCAACCTTATTATCTAATCTTGTTTGCATCCCTCTTTGAAGGAAATATAATAGATGTTATTTTGATTGAAGGCAATGAACTGTTTGAATGTTCGGAAAGCACGGTCGCCGCCCAATTATGCCGTCGGACAAGAACAATGGGCGGTGTTTTCCTAATTTTCTCGGGAGTAAGCGCGTCACGATCTTCGTCGGGCATTATCAAGCGACGAGTGATCTTCGTCTGAGCTCGACTCAAGATCTAGCGACGAAGTCTTACAAATCTGGTTTCGTCATGTGGCGTCTAGAAAAGTAGAATAACGTGAACTTAACCTAACAAATAGAAAAAATAGAAAACAGCACTAAAGTAGAATAGACTACCCATGACACTTATTAGGGATGTCGTTACTATGTCTTTGAGGCAGTTTACCTAAACACCTCGCCCACGTGATCCTGGAGTGCGTGGGTCTGGCCATACAACGGGCAGAAACCTCACAGAGGTGAGGTCGCTCCGTGAACGCCTCAGGAGGCTTCTGCGCTTCTGGAAGGAGCTGGAATGGCTCGATTAGCCATACCGATGCTATGAGGTTTCACGCATAACGGACCAAATTGGTCTAAATGCGGAGAAAAGTGCCCATCACGAATACCAATAAAAATAATACCTAATTACCTCAGAAGACCTGAAAATGGGTAGCTGCGTTTTGTCTTATACTGGCTATGTTAGGATGATGTCGAGAAGCAAGTCAAAGTTTAAAGAAGCTAGTTGATTCTTATTTATTTTCCAGCACCGCGGTGGCCGTTGATTTTACGAAATTGGAGAAAAGCTGAAAGATTTTTCTTCGTAACAGTTTTTTCTTTTCACGATACCTCCTGGCGGTGCCGGTGGTATTTCAATTCTCATGGGAATCTAAGTAATTGACCGAGTGCGAGCGAAGCGACTCTGCTTCAGCTTGGGCAAAAATGCTTTCGTATGTCCGTCCGGTGGCTGTCTGTCTGTTTGTTCTCCTCTACAGTTCGCATTTCTCAACTGTATTTTGTGAGCTGGTTCGATAATCCTAAAGATTTTTTTTCGAAATTTCGCGAAAAAAAATATTTACCCATTCAAAAAATTAACAAAATTAGAAGCGCCATCTAGCTTAGAATATATATGAATAATAAGATAATACCTAACCTACCGAACAGCACATAGTACTGTTTTTCAAAAGCGGTGTCAACCTCGTGGCGACATCTATTAGATTTATTTTTAAACAACATACAATTTGAGCGAGGTCTACAGCTCACTAAGCTACTAGAAAAATATATCAAAGATTAGTGTAGCTTTCTATTGCAGAAATATATTTTTGGAATGTGATGAGTGGTTCCGGAGATTGCCTCTTACATCTAAACTTTTTATAATCCAAGTATAGATAGACGCGACCATTTCTCTATAATAATTATTATCCATAATGACACAGTATACGCTAATATATAGTGTGATAATGATTTTACATGTAAAAGTGATTGTACATCTAAAAGTGTGAATTAAACAAACAACCTGCTCTCTCTTTTTTGCTGGATATCAGTCTGCGGTTTAGTAGTTAGAATCCGTTCTTTTAATCAGTACATTACTGCAGCGGTAACAAAAGCATTGAAGGAGACAAAGTAAGTCCATCAATATCTATTGATGCGCGATGTAAAGTCTATCAATATTTGGTTGCAGCTAAGTAAGGTAAGTATTGATGGATTTTACTAGCTTGAACTCATTTTGTCAAACTAACTAGATAATAGCCAAGTACATTCGCAATATGATGAGTTACCTCGTGTGTCGGTTACCATGTGTCGCTGAAAAAGTTCTTAAAAATGTATTTGTTACACGACAGACATAATATTTCATTATAACATTGTCGGCCTCTAATCATGACAGATACGAATATTTATACTAACTATGCCGGCTATTACTAGTACAGACGTTTCGAATTACCTCGAAGAAGTTTGTCAAAATAATAACCGATTTTCAAATATTTTTGATTACAAATACTTCACAGCTGGCGCAGTTGCCAAATACATTCTAAGTTACTAAATGACAACGTGTTTATTACCGTGGCACAAATATGTAAATATCACAAATGCATGTAAATGTGATAAATATTAACAGAACATATTTACACACAAAACGCTTACTTTAGCTATGATAATAAATGAGAATTATAAACCAACTGCTAGGACGTCGTGTTGTGAAGAAATATATTTTGGGGACTGTCCCGTTGCGGGACTCCTGTGTGCTCAACAGCATGCGACAATCGATGTAGTACGAAACAAAAGTAAAAGTAGTTTGTAATTCGAGGAAACTGCAGACGTGTGGACGCAACTATTATCGGGATGAGTGTCGAAAACATTTTTCAAATTGCTCATTTTATAATTAAAATTTAACACATCCTAACTGGGTCATACATTTATAATACATTATTCGGAGTTTTAAAATGTACAAAAGAAAATGTCGCAAATGTTCTGCTTTCGAATTTTTTTCATTAAAAAACGTGCTAATTGTACGCGAAAAAATTAACAGATTTCACGCTCCACGCAACTATCAGAGTACATTGAAAATGAACATCAAAAATAAAAATAAAACATTTTTTTTAAAGAAACCTTTAACAATATTAATAAAACACGTCTATTGAAGTCGGGTGGGGCGGGAGGACAACTGCTTCTTTCTTTTTATTTCTATTTCTAAAAGCCCCACCCCACTTCATTAGACGTGTTTTATTAATATTGATATGCGTAACTAATAATTTGAATATTATTTCTTGCTTTTTAAAGGTATTTAATTTTAGAGCAGTTTTTGTTTTTGTTTTAAGGGTTTTTTGGAGTAGGTTTTTCTTTTTTTTTAAAAGCTTTTTTATTTTCTACTTTTAGTGGTAGGTATGTACGCGTGTAAATATTTTTTTACTTTATATAGTATTTGTGGTAAGGCAATATGTAAGCGTGTAAATATTTTTTAACTTCATATAATATTTTCTATGGTACGTACAACGCCCATAGCTCAATTTCCAAATTCACGCTGTTTGTTTTTAACGAGTTCCGTTGTGCCTTCGTACTTCGTAGTCCAAGTCTAGTTCAAAACGTCGTAGACCATAGCTCGGTTTGTTTTGGATTGTCATAAACCTACCAATCACTATACATATCCTATTTGACTTTGAGGAGTTCCCTTGTGTATCTTCGAAGTCCAAGGTCCAATACCAATAAAATTGGCGGTTTTCCCTCGAAATTGGGCTCGTACGCCGACCACTAACAGAAAGGGACAATTGGTACAACAATAATAATTTGTGGTAAGTAATCAAAGTTATTGTGTCGGAACCAAAGACTTCTATGTGTATACTACACTAGACAGGCTGTACAGTACCGAAAAATTGCTTATTAAGTTACGGTGCATGCACCGCAACTCCTTTAGTCTATTGCGAGCGACCGATAGTAACAGTTGATGCGCCGCGAAGATTAGTTGTGACACAATTTTAGTTTTGAACAGCTCGTCTATGTAATTGACGTCATTGGTCGGAACATGTAAAATTATAATGTATGACCCAACTACCAAGTAATTATTTACTTCCTTATTTTATTATTAAAAAAAAACTTGCATTACCTATAGTTTTTCTCACAGAAATCCTACTCCAACATATCACTATACTTTATAATTTTGTGACCAAATTTTTACCAGGTTCAAAATTAAATTAAAGTCAAAAACTTAACAAGAAAAAATGTGCATGATTTGTATTTTCGCTACAACGGATTTCCAAATGTAACAGACGAGCAGATAGGCTTTTCCATTCCATTGCGGGTTTTAAGACGAACAAAAACAAGACAATGCAGCTGGCATGTGCCGTGTTTCCCAGGTGCTACGATCACAACATATAGAGACTACAGAAGTTAAGCTTAGTACTACACGCGCTCGAGCAACAATTCATAAACCTGATCAATATTTAAAAAAGAAACCACCATGGCCTCTTAAATTGTCTCTAATATTTTATGAATAAGTCTGTAATACTTTTCATTCTTTCAGTAAGTTTTAAAATCCATTTAAACCAAAAGTAATCACTGTCGTTTCGATTGCGTTTTAAAACTAGTAGAAGAGAGACAATATAAGAGAGCATGGTGGTTTCTTTTTTTTAAATATTGACTTGGTTTACAAGTAATAAAACTAAATGTATTGGCGGCGCTAGTGGACAGGTACAGTCGCCTTAAATAGACACCTGTCTGTATAACCGGTATCTCAGACTAATCTAGTTCGAGTGCGTGATCAGTGGCAACGGTCGGTGAGAGCTGTGTGTGTGTGCGTTGCTCGAGCGCGCGTAGCACTAAGTAAGCTTAACTTCTGTAATCTCTGTATTTTGTGCTGCGATTGTGAACGATGGGAGGTTGCCCGTAACGAATCTTAGGAAACCAAACTTATTTGTCAATTTACCTGATCAAGACGTAATTTACCGTTTCTTAGGTTAGTTTAGTTTTTTTTTTGATACAATCATTGACAAACAATATTTTTTACAGTACAACATTTACATTCTAACTTTAGAGTCATCTTATTCTTGATCTTAAAGTTGATAATAATACCGTATTTTAGCTGTTAACTAAGTGCTTAATGATTGAACTTACCATGTTGCTTAAGGTAAAAAAAATATTATAAAATGTTTTAAAAATCGGGTATGCGTTCATAATTATTGAAAGTTAAGTTCAGTTAAGAGTCCGGCGAACAGTGAGCTTCCCATACAAACGTAATACCGAAATAATTTGCAATTTGAGCATAACCAAAATACGAAACCAAGAGAAATTAACGCAACTTACAGTTTTGTACAAAAAAAAAATTGGCATTTAATTTTAATTGATTTTATTATGGATTTTTTATTTAATAGATAAATCTTTAGTGATAAGGCCGCCAATTGTATTTCTCTTCTTTTGTTCTTTTGTGTCTAGTACAATAAAGTATAAATAAATAAATTGATGCTGATGGATTGAATTATTGGCGTGTGAATAAAATACTAGAAATATTTTTAGATATATCCTTACTAATATTATAAATGAAGATGAAGATTATTAACCCTAAGGAAACTATTAAGGCCAGTATATTCGAAATTGTCGAAGTTAACCTATTTTTGATTCAACGATAAACAATCAAATACTCTTTGTTTTGAGCAGATAAAAATATGTGTTGTATTTTTATAAACGATCTTGATATCTTCACTTGCCTATAAAAATATGCAAAGACCAAGAAAATTTTCATTGTAATTATATTTTTTGGATAATACTTAAAGTTTACTAACTCACGAATAATATAAAAAAGAGGTAATGAAATGGCATATTACTTTTTCAAAAAGTGGCTTTATGCTCAAAATAACAACGAAAACATTGAAAAAATGAAAAGGAGGGTTATTTTCATTACTCTTCACACATAAATAAAAAAAGACAGAAACAGAGTTTTTCGAAAATACTGGCCTTAATTAGTTTACCGTTTTATTGATAGAAATCGTAGTATTAAAGGTCATTTTATTTTTGTCACGTCAGTAACACTTTAACTGTGTCGTTTTGTCAACAACTTTCCCTTATTGAATTAAAGTAAGTAACCTATTAAGTAAACATAAGTCGCAACCACAATCTTCGCACCGGCCATCTTATCCGATCTCATCGGCAAATGTTTACAATGTCCTACCGCAAAATTTGTTTGGCCTGACTCAATTACAAGTAAAATTATGTGGAATTAGGACGCCACAGTCTGAAGTATTTACATTGTGTGGTTGGATAAACGGACCAAATAACGGCAAATTTCTCTTTAGACGTAAATACTTTGTTATTATAGAAGGTGTTACAAAAATACCCCTAATGCCGAATATGGTATACAGGGAACATGAAACTGATCAACTTTTACTATGGGACCAACTCTGAAATCGCGAAAAAAAATCAGCTGTTTCATACAAAAATTAAAATCGAAAATATCAAAATGTATGAAACAGTTGATTTTTTTTTCGCGATTTCAGAGTTGGTCCCAATAGTAGAAGTTGTTCAGTTTGATGGTCCCTATATACCATATTTAGCATTAGGGGTATATTTCTAACACCTTGTATATTAGAAGTAATAAAAATACTAAAATGGTGACCTCAAAATCAGGAAACATCTGCAATTAATTTCATATTTAGATTCATTTGAGATCGATAACACAAGTCAACAAAAATCATGGTTTATTTTGAGTCTGTTATTTATAGAATATTTTCTGATTGTCTACATCTGAAAGTAACCAAATACTCCATTTATAACAAAAAAGTTTGCTTCTGTATAATATACAATGCTCAGCGTGGTACCTAGGAGAAAAAAAAATGAAGTTTGCTGTACCAAGAATCCTTTCATATTCTTGGTACAGCAAACTTCAATTTTTTTTCTCCCATATCAATGATGATCAATGATCACTGATCAAAATCAGTGATTGCTTTTGCTACTTTTGTGTAGTTAATCTGCGAACAGCAACTGCCAACTAAATTGAATATGCATTCAGGAGAACAAGGGCTTTCACTAAGATGTGACGTTATCAAAGACAATATAATGAAAACTTGATGGTGATTTCATTAGGGACCTAATACGTGAAAGTTCTTATTTACACAGAAGAAATACCAAAAATAAGAATTTTTAAAGCTGTTTGTATTTTTTTTATAACTGATTGTTTATTTTTGTTGTATTTTGTAAGTAAAAGTGATAAAAAGGTTTAAATCAAAATTTGTTTTCCTTTTATACACAGTTGAAATAAAAAATAGAGATTTTCCCTAAAATTTGAAATTTTGTTCTGGTGGCTACAAAAGCAGACTTTATTATATGATAATATTTTTTCTTTCATAAGTTATGGTTAAGCAATCAAAATAAGACATACAGAAATCAGATTCAAAATTCGTGTTGACTTGTGTAATGTTCTTCATTAAACAGCAAAACACAAAGTCAGAATGATTTTATTTTTTCGAATAAGCTCAAATGTTAGCTCTTTTGGAATCCTCAATATGTTCCTACTATCCGACCAATTCAATACTTTAAGAAGACTTCCATTTTAGTAAAAAATTAAAACCGTTTGGTGAACGAATAATCTAACTGGATAAGATCCCATCCGATTCACATAATTGATCTGCGCAAAGGTCGGAAATGTGTAAAAGCATTTCTCGGCGCGCGCAACCTTTGTGAATCAGAGTGCAGTTCTGCGAAGTGCAACGCCCGCCGCGAGGTAGGTATGCGCCGGCGCACCACCCCCAGCAAATGCACTAGCCCAGAAAGATTAACATGGATAACCCCGCACATTATTATTTAAGGTTAGTGATATTTTTTTGCTATAAAATTACTGGTTTTCTTTATTTTGAAAACAACAATGAAACTGAAAAAATATAAAAAGAAATCTGCTGCACATCACTAATATCAGAATAAAATCTAAACATGTCATTGTAAAGTCGCAAAGTAGAGCAAGTAGCATCTAAACATTTTATTAGCTGGCAAAAATGGAGAGACATCGTACGTCGTGCGGCGGCCCTGGGAGCGAGTGGCGACGGCGAGCAGCAACCCTGTCCATCGACAGCCACGACCACTCTGTCAAGAGTGTCCGACTAAGAAGAAGAGATCTCGGTCACATTGTGACAAGACGATTTGAAAGATGATGACGATATTGAGTTTTACACATGCAGCCTGTGAGTTAAACACACGACAACGCTTGCAACCCTTCGCGTTCAGTATAACAACGCGTTTAGGGCGTTGTTGCGGCTGCCTCGCTTCTGTAGCGCATAGGGGATGTACGCCGAAGCGATTGTAAATGGTTTTTTCGCCATAAAGCGGAAAAGCCTCGATGGCGCAGCGGACGCAAAGCAACAGCCTCGACCGTGGTTGCAGGCCGCATGTGGACGGTCACTTTATGGGGCACTAGCTATCCTTACATGCACCAGTGCCTCAAATCCAAAGACAATTTAGTACAATACTAAATAATATACTAGAAAAAATAGGAATCGCACCAGATCATGTTCTCGGACGGGAATCGAACCCGCGACCTTTGGATATCCGGTCCAATGCTCTGACCGCTGAGCTACCGAGTCACTAGTATATTATTTAGTATTATATAAAAATAGCATTGTGAATGCTTAAATCTCAAAATTTAAAAACAATTTAGTACATTAAGCCTGTGACATTTATGTCATAATAATATAGTGTCTATCCACTTGTTTATATCACCACCTCATTAGAAATCGGCATCGTAGATCCCGGGTTGTCGGCATGTGATACCGCGTTGCCGCCGGAAAAGTTCCCAGAACGCACCTAATTATGTACATCCGCACCCCGGGACCCTGACGTACCACCAACTTGAGGAAAACAATACAGATAGGAGGCAGTATTGCCATACCTTATTTAAATAAATATTTCTACAATAAAAGAGGTTTTGGAAGATTTTGATATTTTAGTACATAAGACTTTGTTTGAAGCCCTCAAAATATGTTTAAAGGGCCTAAAATAAATTATCTTTCATTTTTAGATGGTCAAAAGTGGTTTGAGATCTAGGTTATTGATTAAATTTTATTATGTTTGCAGTTGTACAATTCACCGACAACAAATCAAATGTCGAGGTAAAATAATATAGTTAAAGAAAATAATTTTAAAATTGATCTTGGCAACATCGATAGCCGGTGCGGTCGCTTTGAAGTCGGTTAAAAATGATCGAAAGTACCGAATCCCTTCGTAGAATATTTGTGTGTAGGGTCAGCGCCCTATATCGATGGGATTCCTATGAGAATGGCTGATGCATTATGTATGGTTTATGGTTCGGGGATGCAAGATTATGTCCGTTCCAAGAAATACGATAAACAGATGCAGTTTTTTTTAAATAAATGCGCTTTTGGACGAGACTTTTTGATGATTCGAAATTTCAGTTAGTGACCGACAAAGAATGATGTCGGTTTTTTGAAGTCTGATGTTCCAATTTAAATAAGGAATGCAAGTTTTTATTATAATATGAACTTGAAAATAATCATTTCAGCAAAACTTGTTCAAAATGTCTACTTCAGATTAGTCATTAAATTTTTTTCGTAACATCTCAAATTTTATTTCTTTAATCATTATGAGGACTTAAGGCTTAACACATTTTCTAAAGAAAATTCTAATTTACATTCCCAATAATAAAACTGTAACTTACATGAAACGGTGCTTGCGGGCTGAAGGTATTTTTTACAATAATATAATCTTACCTGAAAATTATAGAAAAAAGCATTAAGTTTTACATGTCACTTTACTTTAGGACACAAATCACGCAAAATGAGATCGGCAAAGTGAGGAGGAGAGGAGGTTACTGCAACTCTGTGGTAAGTTTAGTAGTTATTGTTTCTAAAATAGGGAAATGATTTTTTTTTATTTCTAATTTATCATTTTCTTTCTGTGTTTTAGCTACATTTGTACGAGCCACAAAATTTCTACTTCACCTAGCTAGAGTGTCTTCTTATCCAAGAAAAAAACCATTAAACCTCTTTTTGAAATATCACATACATTTTCAACCTGCAAACTTTACCTAATAATATCGTTACCCTCACTACTAGACTGCAACGAGTGGTTACTTCACGGCATGCGAGAGAGTGGGTTGGCACCAAGTAATCAGAACACACAGCATCCGAGTTGATATGGGCTGATAATAAATGACTGATAAAGACGCTTATGGGTAAAGGTTATTGAAATTGAAATTGGAAAATTCTTTATTCAAATAAGCTCACAAAATAAGCATTTTTAAATCGTCAATTCTTTTACCCTACCACCCATTATGACGTCTTTTAGCTGACAAGAAAAATGGGCGCAAAAAACTTATCAGCTTTATCAGAAGGATCGATATTTACAAATATGTATATCGTTTCCAGACATTACATTCATACATGTTACAATTAACATAGATTCATAAATAAATAACATTAAATTTAATTAATAATATTAAAACCTCCTTCAAAAAAACCTTAACAAAATTGCTGTAAAAAAACAGCTTCAAAAAACAGCAGCTCTAAAAAGCAAGAAATAATATTTAAATCTGCATAATTACTATTCAAGTACCTACGCATATCTGATATTAAAAAAACGTCTTTTGAAGTCGGGTGGGGCTAAAGATATTTTTCTTTTTTAATCATTATCGTGGTTTCTCTTTCTCAATTTGATTTTTTAATTCTTAAAGCCCCACCCGACTTCATAAGACGTTTTTTTAATATCAGATATGCGTAGGTACTTGAATAGTAATTATGCAGATTTAAATATTATTTCTTGCTTTTTAGAGCTGCTGTTTTTTGAAGCTGTTTTTTTACAGCAATTTTGTTAAGGTTTTTTTGAAGGAGGTTTTTCTTTTTAATTTTTAAAAGTTTTTTTATTTTTAACTTTTTTGTGGTAGGTATGTATAAGTAAATGTTAGCGATGATATAAATATATTTTATTCATATTTCACACATTTGAATGGTATAATACGCCTAGTAACTCAATATCCACTTTTCGCACTGTTAATAAGCAAGGGTCAGACATGGGGTAGGTGACCAAAGTGTATTATCTCGAGCTCCTCCGTGCTTCAGAAGACACGTTAAGCCGTTAGTTCCAGCTACATTTGCACATTAACACCCACCAATCCGCATTGGGCCCGCGCGGTGGGTTATGGTCCATCCTATTCATCAGCCCATAAGTAAGGCTTGTATCCCAGCCCCAGTAGTGACAATAAAAATGGCTGATGCGAAACCTTCCAATACCGTAGAGTAATCACTAATACACTATCATATTTGATTTTGAAGAGTTCTCTTGTGTATCTTCGAAGTCCAAGGTCCAATGTGTAGGAAGTTTTAATGAAAACACCCTTAAAGTATCCCTTTTCTAACAAAACAAGAATTATCTCAATCGGTTTATAAACAAAGAAGTTATGTATGAAGATCCGTTGAAACTCGTGCAAAAGTTACCTAAAAAATTACAGTATTTTCAGGATTACTCGAAAACCACTGAACCGATTTAAAATTTAAAAAAATGGGACCACCTGGGGAACAAACCTAATAAAGTGGCGTTTGAATCATGTCAATCGGTTCAGCCGTTCTCGAGTAATCGGTGGACATACATAAAAAAAAAAAAAACAAATAAACAGACGAACATAGAACCTCCTCCTTTTTTTGAAGTCGGTTAATAAAATAGACGATTATCTAAAGGACCGAAATGCGTGGAAATGATGTGACATGTAACACATAAGTACTTTGTTGTTCATAATCCTGTTGTACTGTATTTGGTAACGATATATTTAAGTTTGTAATATCGTTACTTGTTTCTGTTAAAGCTGAGAAGTTTCTTGTGCCTGTTCTTCTTGTCAGTTAAAAAGTCTGGAACGGTTGGTAGGAAAATATAGACGATTCAAAAGTGCTTAATTATTATGTTTATTTGAATAAAGAAATTTTGATTTGATTTACTATTATTGAAGTCTCAACTGCATGACAGTGCTGATTACTCAATCACTTAACACTCGTTAAGTGGGTACTTTAACAGCACTTCGTTGGATGGCAGTCATAAACGTTGGCGGACTGGCATCACGACGACGCAGATTAACCGCGGTATATTGTACACGTGTTTGATTCCTCTAATCGGCCAAGGGCGAGCGGTCAACGGTTGCCCAGTGAAGGTTCAATTGATGACCAATTATTAACGTAAATTAGTTAAACAATCGACAGAATTACTTAACTTGATAGCCAAGTGAGGTAACGTTTAGTCACGTTAAAGGAAATCAACGGTCGGTCGCCATGGCCAAAAGTATTCTAGTCTAGACACATTAAACCAGCGAACTAAAATATATAGAAGTGTCATTGCAAACAAATCTTGCCTAAAAATGGCACCACGGGGTTAAAAAAATTTAATGAAAACACCCTTAAAGTATCCCCTTTCTAACAAAACAAGAATTATCTCAATCGGTTTATAAACAAAGAAGTTATGTCTGAAGATCCGTTGAAACTCGTGCAAAAGTTACCTAAAAAATTACAGTATTTTCAGGATTACTCGAAAACCACTAAACCGATTTAAAATTTTCAAAAAATGGGACCAACTGGGGAACAAACCTGATAAAGTGGCGTTTGAATCATGTCAATCGGTTCAGCCGTTCGCGAGTAATCAGTGGACATACATAAAAAAATAAAAAAAATAAAAACAAATAAACAGACGAACATAGAACCTCCTCCTTTTTTTGAAGTCTGTTAAAAATGACAACCCGCACAGCATTTATTGGGGCCACCCGGTGACAGACGTACGCTTTCGCTTTCATCTTGCGCTTTCAATAGCGCATGCCCTATCTTATCAAAATAAAGTTATATTACATAATAATAAATTTTTCGCGATTTTAGAGTTGGCCTCATAGTAAAAGTTGTTCAGTTTGATGGTCCCTATATACTATAATCGGCATTAGGGGTATTTTTGTAACACCTTGTATAACGATGATGAATGAATGAAACAAAAAATTATTTGCAAAAGACATAGTTTTACATGTTGGCAAATTAAAATGCGGTTGCTTAACATATTTTGCTTTTCAGCATGCAAAAATCACATAAAGTAGGTAAGTATAATGTAAAATCGCAATTCATAGTTATATGAAATTAGTTATTAAATTAGTAATAATTAGATATTAACTTATTAGATGTGGTATGGTGCGATGTCCTCCATGGAAATAACTTGTTTAAATAACACTATATCCCCTTAGTTAAAGAAAACCTACTCCACAAACGCAGTCTGCAGTCCAAAAGTTATTGACTTATTAGGACTGAGTGGTGCAGTGGTCAACATGCCGGTCTACCACGCAAGAGGTCCCGAGTTCGATTCCCGGCCGAGCAGAAATTCAGAAATTTAAATGATGAATTTTAATTTCTGTGACGGACGTGAATTGCCAGCAGAACAGCTGTAGTGTAGATCTCTCGCTTGCACAGATATAGTTAAAATTTCTTACGGTACGGCTACGGTATACCTACACAGTAAGTAAGTAATTTATTTGCAAGCAAGAATACGTGGTTACAAAAGTGTTCTTAAACTAAGTTTTACACGCCAATATTTGTATTACTTATTTTAATATTTTTCAAGAAGTTAACATTTTTGACCTCCTACAAAAACTTCGCATCGTCAAACACAATATTGACAATCCTCGGAGCGGCGCTTGGGGCAGCCCCTCGCTTAACTTTCTGGCGAAGTTTTTACCCGACCGATATCTATTTATACATGCACTTATGCACAAGTTGCTACAGAAGCCAATCTAATTGCAAAAAATGCAGTGTTTCGTGTGTTACCTACTGCTAATGATTGTAAGGAGTGCTCATATTTTTTTCATCTCTGTGATGTGCAGATTATAAAAATATTTCCAACAGATGAGTTTTTAATGACAGTTAAATAAAAAACAAATTACATTTAATCGTAACAAAGCCAAGGACGATATTTCAATGACTATAAAATTGTTTTTCAAAAAGAAAATGTAGTACCTACTTAGATTATCATTAGGTTACACGTAAGCTCTGCTAAGGTGGAATGAGATGAAATGCGCATAGCGACGCCGACGCCTCCTTAGCCCCAGCCGTTTGCGCCTGATCCACGGCGAAAAAAAAGGTTATACGTAAGCTATGACCAATAGAAAGTTTTCTTTATTTCATTATTGTACACTGTACAGCATTGATTATACACACGACGGCACCTCAGACTATACATGTTGACCTTGAGATCGCCTTTATGCCCTACGTACTAAAAACCGTTTTCGCAGTTTAACTGTATTAACCTGACGTGCTGTCATGTGTTTTTATTTTATTTAAATATAAGTGTACTTCTTCCATAATTTTTGAGACTTTGACTTATAATTTTTATGTAATTAATAAACTACATATTGCATTCTGATGCGTGGTTTGCTTTGTATTCTTCGATCATCTATACCTGTGCATACAACACGTCATACAATAACAAAGCATAGATGATAGAAGTTTGTATTATATAAAATACCGATATTCAAACGAAATGATTGTTTGCAAATAGGTACCTGACAAATTATATTTACGAAGAATAAACAACACACATATTACTAAAAACCCCTGCTTGGTGGCGTGATTAGCAAATAGTAACTGTTACTTTGATGTTTTCACTTAAATAACTTATGTTCACCTAACGTTTACCACTTAAACAATATTAAATACATTACAGAGAAATTTATACCGGTTATATCCAGTCACTATAACTGGTTGATACTGGAAATAAACATTGGACTTAACAGGTGTGCTGTCTGGCCAGCCGTCAGGCAAAAGTAACCTTTATGTCATTAGACAGAGATATTATTTAATTCCTTCCTTGTTTTTTCGAAGGCTCTATGTGTTTGCACTTAGATGTACGACCTTAAGGTTGTTAGTATGGTAGGCACACACCCACTTCGTAACGAGTTCGGTGACGTCACGGCGTGCTTGAGATGCGCGCGCTGCGATGATGGCAGGAAAGCGCTTATGGCGGGAAATCCGATTTGGTATAGCTTTTCCGCGGGAAAACCTTACGGCGCGTAGACATTACCTCCTAAATATACTGTGTCATTACGGATTTTTGCTGGGGCAGCCGTGTCTGAGTGATAACAATCGTAACGCCTTACGCGATTACGACTTCTGATTATACAAAATACATTGAATAAATTATATCGTTAGGAAGTTGATTTTTGTAATACCTACTTATCATTTAATTAAGAGGTTAACTTTGTTTTTGTTTACGTTTTTAACTTATTTTATTTAGTTTATTGTAATGTTTTGGCAAGAAATATGTTCATTTGAAAGCCGGCTGTTGACAGAGATATTTGGACTGGTTTATTTTTGTTTGTAAATGTTTAACGTACCTAGAGACCTAGGTAGTTTAAATATCTCAACTTTATTGACGTACATCTTTTACAGAAATCTTTAAATGAGAAATAATTATATACTTAGAAATGATTAATAAATAAACTGGCTTGCTTGACAAGGTAGGTATTAGCAATTACAAAAAATCATTGGGAAGTTTACGAACAACTTTAAGGCGTGACATGGTATTTGGTTACTTATGAAGTTGATCTTACAATTATTGTAAAAAACACGTTGCCAAAGAGGCTCGCCAAGATTCCCAGCGAGGCAAGTTGCTGACGTGCCGGCGTCGTCGTGTAAACACGAACTTGCACGAAACCAGTCAAACTGTTGACATCTGCGCCCACGTCACGGCCAGCGAACGCGTTTGACGTCATCTCGCGACCCACTTCTGCTCTGACGTGCTGCCGTCAGCCGTAAACATTGGTTTTAAGTTTACATTATTGCATAAACCTTTATTGCCATTCTAAAATTAATAATTTATAGACACTTCGGTGTTAGAAAGACTTTTGTAATTTATGATAATTACAACCATATTCGAAGTTTTTACTGATTTTTTGATTGTTTGTTATGATACAGATTTTTTATTGCATTTATTAATAATAATATTATTACGTACAGTACAGGTATTGAAAATATAATTCGGTGTAACTTGTTTAAAATACTCATGGTATGTACCTACCTTATTAATATAAATTTAGATTTTTGTTGTGATTTGTTGACATCTCGATTAATAATTTTATGACGCTTGCTTCAATTTGTTACGAAACTATAAATGCAGATGCGGTAAAGTATCACTCATAAAAATAAATACACGGAGAAAATTCCGTTTTATGTAACCAATCTTATTGTCTTTTCCTACTTCCTAAAACGATGAATTTGGCATATAGTTCTTTGTTTTGTACAGTAATTGGTATATTTTCCAGCTTAATTTGTTAAAAAGGTAATCGATAAATATCAATAATTGGTGATAATAGGATCAAAGCCGTTAAATGTAAAATGTTAAAAGTGCACGCGACGTGGTCACGGGCGGGCAGTCAACCGCGGTGGAAATCCCACCGCCAAGACAACTGTTAAACGCTATTGTATCAGCGCCGTGAATTGTGATTAAGTGTTTAAGTATAAACTTGATGAAGCGGTACACTTCGAGTGGCCCAGTGTCATTCGAGGGTCTATCCAATCATTTCTATACTGATACCTACTAGTTAGAAAAAAACTTTCGCCGTTTTTTCGAGATGTCCTGACCACTGAACCACAGCTTTGCATGCTACAGGCGCCGCCATCGTCGCCGGTAAAGGATTCTAAACCAGAAATAACAGACATTAATGGATAGAGATTGCTTGGAAACAGCACTGCTGGAAGTGCTGGAACGCAACGGAGTGGCGATTTTATGATATACCTACCTACCTATCTGGGTTGCAGTGCAATATCTAGGCTAAAAGGCCAACTTATACGTATAATAGTCACCGTTTTTAGTAATAGGTTTTTTTAATAACCTTAATGCTTTTGGTCACAGAACTATTAACTAAATTCTAAGTAACTATATGTAAGTAAAATTAGGTACAGTGCCTTACTTAGTCAGACGAAGCCGAGACGCCACGTTATTTTTTAATTCAAAAAGTAAAACCCAGTTGAAAAGTCCGGAAAAACCGAAATTTCCGTTAGAGCTTGATGCAAAATTCAATGATCGAGCAGTAAAAAAGCTTGCAAGATTTTCAAACACGAGTGAGGAGATTTCATAGTCGAGCTGGGATATCTAATCAGTGGACGTGCGTGGCGCAATGAAAGAGCTAAACAGGCGATATGACTTCAAGTTCAGGAGCAATGTGAAAAAGTTTAAGCTAACAAACATCAGTAAAAACCAATAATTTTAAAACATTTACAAAGTTATTTTAAAGAAAGGCAAATCGAGCTTTATGATTTGGGTCATATACTAGATAAATTTTTACTTAAAAATTTCAATGAATTCACAGGGCGAAGGCTTCGTAAGGGAAGGAGCAATCGGGTGATTAAAGCACCCTTCACCCGCACTTACCTTAAAATCCTTTCTTGAAATTTAACTTCTTTTGCTCTTACTTTCGCAAATATCAAGCACCAAAGACTGACAACAGACAAAACTTTCGCTGGCACAACATTTGAAGAACGCGTTAGTGAAATGATCTGATGATCACTAAAGAAAATAATGAGTCTTCTGTGGTGAGATCACTCATCTTTAGTACTTATGGTTTTTATGATTCAAAATTTCAGTGTTGTGGGTAGTGTGATGATGATCATGTCGGGTGAGGAATGGTGGGGTGGGAAATGGAGGATGCTGCAGTAGCTCCACTGAGTCCATGACGAACGGAGGTCTAAATGGCGAGGCATATGTGAGGGACGAACGCTCACCTATACAAGTGGTGCAGCGAGTGCATGCAATGGACAATCTTTCAAAAATATTTATTAAATATCTACCTACCTACTTACTTATGTAGATTTTACTTTGTATAATGAAAGCAAGTAAAATGAAATACTAAGAGACTCGTACTTTCACCCGACTGCAAGGAAAGGGTTATGTTTTTCGCGCGTATCTTGTATGTATGTAATAATTCTTTATTATCTCTTATTTTTATTCTTAATCTTAATTTTATAAAATAAACAACTGTTTTTTTTGAAATCTCACTTATTCTAAATGGACGTGCAACGTGCGGTTGGAAAATGCAAAAAAAGTACCCACAGATGAATCATCGCATTTGTAGGTTCTAAAAGGCAAATTAGATTGAGTATGTAAACATTGCGGTGTGAGCCGGATCGCGGTGGCACGTCATTTCCGATCAGTATTAATCACCATACAGTCGCTACCCCACAACGGGAACTAGTTAACAAGATCATTATGATTCGGTAGCTGGTCTGACGTAGTGTTATACTAAATAAGAGGTTGGTACATTTATTTGTAACATGTGTGAATGTAATGTCTGGAAACGATATACATATTTGTAAATATCGTTCCTTCTAATGAATCTGATAAGTTTATTGCGCCCATTTTTCTTGTCAGCTAAAAGACGTCATAATGGGTGGTAGGATAAAAGAATTGACGATTTAAAAATGCTTATTATGTGAGCTTATTTTAATAAAGAATTTTTCAATTTAATTTTTCAATAAATTTCAATTACATAGCCGAAGCCGGCAAGATGTTATGCCATAATACTTATTTTATTCTCTATTTGGCAACAATTTATCTGTAATATAGAAGGCGACCCACCATCGAGAGCAAGCTACCATTGCATCATGCGGGATTTATGAGTCATGGGTGACATCAAGTTCATACAATAAAAACAATAAATAAATTGTTTAAAAAAAATATAAACTAATTTGCAAAAATATTAGGAATAATTTTATATTTTTTATTATACGCTATAAACAGCTCATGGATAAATCCCCACGCGGCACGTGTCGACCAATTATGTTTTTTTGTTGTAGGTATTTTGATTTTTGACTTTACCGCTGCGTGCGCGAGCGCGTGCGGCGGCCTTCGCCGTTGATGACGAGTGGTTTTTGGGGAAATCAAAAAGTTGATTAGGGTTTTTGAATGAACCAGTGTTACTTGTTGGAAAGAGTTAAACCAATCTAATAACGACCGGAATGGGACGGTAATACGGTACGGTCTCTGGTTCAACGTAATACTTACCTAGGTATAATCATAACGTACCTTAAAATTAGCTTTCAATTAATTAAACTTAACTTTTGGCGGCCATTTTTAAGTTTAAAATTTTCCTGTGTTTGTACGTATATTCGTAGTGCCTAAACGGATCAAGCAATTTCAATGCATTTTTTTTTTAATCGAAAGCTAAATTAATCGAGATCGTTCTTAGTCACGTTTGATGAAAATCCATCTAGCCATTTATGGAGATGGTCAACTGCGAAACGGTATAAGACACAAAGGTGGTGCTTTGACTAAAATAATGTACACCCTGGGCAAATTTATATGCAATAAAAAAGTAAAAAAAAAAATTTTGCGGCCATTTTTTTTTCTTTTCTCCATAATGGCTAAATGGATTTCCATCAAACGTGGCTAAGAACCATCTCGATTAGATTAGCTTTCAATAAAAAAAATGCATTGAAGTCGCTTAATCCGTTTAGGCACTACGAATATACGTACAGACACACAAACATAGGCTTCAAAATTATAGCACCCCTCTTTGCGCTGCGTCGGGGTTTAAAAAAGCAGAAACGTTGGTCAAATTAGTCATATAATGAGCAATAAGTATTTATTTAGATGGTATGGTATAGTATGATAGGTATACCTTACTTACCATACCATACCACCTCCCATCAATTCAGTAGTTTTCAGCAAATTTTGAAAATACTGTTGTTTTTGTTACCATTTTGACTATATGAATTTAACCGAATTGTAGAAATTGAGTTACTAGAGTTATGTTACCATTGAAAAAAAAAATAATTTAATTAAAACTTTTACCTACCACAGTAAAATTGAAAATAAAAAAGCTTTATAAAAAAAGCAAAACCTCCTTCAAAAACCCTATAGACAAGCAAAACAAAACAGCTCTAAAAAGCAAAAAATAAGTAATGTTTAATTATAATTATGTAATTAAAAAAACGCCTCATGAAGTCGGGAGGGGCTTTTAGAAAAAAAAGTAACAATAGCAAGGTACCTATTGAAAAAACGACACAATTATAAAAGTAAAAAAAATACCTCTGGCCCCACAGATATATAAATTTTTTCTTCGATTTTTTTAGAGCTGGTTTCTTTCTTGTTTTATTTTAAAGCTAACAAAAGAATGGGATACCTAGTGCTATTTATTATTATGCGATCTATTGAAAGTCAAGTACAAACCTACTTACTTGAATAAAAACCTAGCAGGCTACTTACGACAAAGTTGCAAAATTGTGTCTTAAATAACAACAATACGACGAAAAGACAAAATAACAGCCTACAAAAGTTCAACAGCAAAGTTATATTTTGGCAAGTTACGTGCTGTGTGTGTGTGTGCTGTGTTGCCGTGGTACGGCTTTATATGAAAGAAAGGAATCTTCAAACTTATACAACATCAACTTTTACTATGAGATCAACTCTGGAATCGCGAAAAAAAATCAGCTGTTTCGTACAAAAAATAAAATCGAAAACATCAAAATGTATGCAACAGCTGATTTTCTTCGCGATTTCAGAGTTGGTCCCATAGTAAAAGTTGTTCAGTTTGATGGTCCCTATATACCATATTCGGCATTAGGGGTACTTTTGTAACATGTTGTATAAGTTTCTCCGATCTTTACTTTAAATTTAGGTGTAGGTAATAAGCGCCCTTGGTAACGTGATCGTTACCACATTAAAATTTTATTGATTAGGTAGGTAGGTAGTAGTAGGCATTTAGTTTATCTTCTTGACAAAAAAATTAAGCACTGACCTGCTCGCTGGTCCTGACTCAGGCACATCATCTCGAATTTCTCACAATATTATTGATCTGCTAACAGTTCACTCACTATTTAAGCTTTCATCACTCGAATCTTTTCCCCGTCAGCGTCCACACTTTGACGGTAGTTCAGATTTCAGACTGAATCGTCAGTCACTAACCAAGGTAGGCATGTGAATGTTCCAATAATATCAGAATCTAGTAGGAAATCAAATTAAATATACACTTCTAAGACTTCCGCGCGTAAAGTTCACACAACTGGCTTAAATAATATACCTACTTACAACTAAATTAATATATATACGCGCTGTAATCCGTAGAGTGTTTTAACTTGCTGAAAGCGTCTAGACATTTCACACTACCTATACTTTTTGTTCCGTTTTTGATAAGGAAAGGAAAACGCAACGCAGACATCTTGCTGCCGATCTTTTCACAAGTTATTTTTTCTCTCTTCTTCCCTTTTAGCGGGAAAGCAAGGGAATCACTGTATATACAGTCAAATCTCCAGTGATTTTATTTTCTTATGTTTTTATGTACTATAGTAATAAGCGTTGTTTTTATGTCCTACAGTCCTATAATATAAAGGTATAGTGTACCTATAGTAATTGTTTTAATTTCTTTACTTCTAGAAGACTTTTGGAAGTATTTGATATGATAGCATGATACTCGTAGCTTTCTTCACAAATGTGAACAAATAATTTCTACGCAATAAAACAATTAAAATATTTAAAATTTTAACTTTATTTCTTACATACTTAATTGGCACAGAGCTTACAATCTATAATTATGTGATGACAATACTGATTATTGGACGGCATGAGTTATAAATCACATAGAATACTTAAAGCAATAAAATGAAGGATCATAAAGGTATATGGTATAGGCCTCTTAAAGATATTCCTACTATCAATAAGTAGTAGGTATTGCTTTTAGATAGTATCGATAATTTATAGCACAGATCAGATTAGTTTAAATGTGATGTGTGATGCTATTAGTTACGGATTATAACTGTGATGTAAATACCTACTGTAGTCCTACTTTAGAGTGCTGCTGTAGCTATTGTACGATCTATCTGATACTGTTTGTATAAGTAGTGAGCTAAAGTAATGTTAATGGTCTCGGTATATTGTCTGTCAGTTGTGTTTAGAAGTGAACACTTCGTAGTCACACACGGTGAAGTTGTAGTCAGGTTGTCAGCGCCGTACGAGTGCTGCTGTAGCTATCGTGCGATCTGTCTGATACTGTTTGTATAGGTAGTGAGCTAAATGGTGTCGATATATTGTCTGTCAGTTGTGTTTAGGCGTGAACACCTCGTAGTCGCTCACAGTGAAGTTGTAGTCAAGTTGTCAGCGCCGTACGAGTGCTACTGTAGCTATCGTACGATCTGTCTGATACTGTTTGTATAGGTAGAGAGCTAAATGGTGTCGGTATATTGTCTGTCAGTTGTGTTTAGGCGTGAACACCTCGTAGTCGCTCACAGTGAAGTTGTAGTCAGGTTTTCAACGCCGTACGAGTGCTGCTGTAGCTATCGTACGATCTGTCTGATACTGTTTGTATAGGTAGTGAGCTAAATGGTGTCGGCATATTGTCTGTCAGTTGTGTTTAGACAACACCTCGTAGTCGCGCATGGTGAAGTTGTAGTCAGGTTGTCAACGACGTACGAGTGCTACTGTAGCTATCGTACGATCTGTCTGATACTGTTTGTATAGGTAGAGAGCTAAATGGTGTCGGTATATTGTCTGTCAGTTGTGTTTAGGCGTGAACACCTCGTAGTCGCGCACGGTGAAGTTGTAGTCGGGCGCGAGCGAGGCGGGCGCGTTGTCGGCGCCGTACGAGTGCAGGTTGCTGTAGCTGTCGCTGTTGCTGTTGCAGTTGTTCGAGATTAATAGATCTGCGCCCGCGCCGAATATTGGCCCGCAGCTAGGGACAGATGGCAATATGATTATCTCGGGGATTTTCAGTTTATTTTCATTCAGAATCAGAGAACATATAACAAATACTAAACTAAATCTGTGTTCAGAATGGATGAGCGGGAGTATGTTTGTGTAACTAAATACAGGATGTCATAAAAACAATGCACTACATTGTTAAACCGAATTGTCATAGTAGGTAGTTTACAATAAATTGACATGTTTATGAAATAGAATTCTATGTGTTCTTAAAAACACAGAATTCTATTTCATAAAATTGAAAACCCCTCTGCTAGGGGATTTAAAGGGCGCTTACTATATCTGACCGAAGATGCGTCAGTTGTATCGATTGACCTTTTATTGTAATCCTGGCGTTACGCGATCGATGATGCGCGGCGGATCTTCGGGCAGATGAGCACCCTAAAATCATCTCGGTGGCGCAGTGGCTTAGCGCCTGGTCTTGCGATTGTGGAGGTTGAGAAAATTTCGGTCAAGGGATGGATGACCCAAAATTTATTATCTCGAGTTCCGTGCTTCGAAAGGCACGTTAAGCCGCCGGCTGCATTTGCAGTCGTTGACACCCACCAATCCGCATCGGGCCTGCGTGGTGGGTTATGGCCTATTCTTCTTATGGACCCATAAGGAAGACCTCTGCCCCAGCAGTGGGGACATTAAAAATGCCCAATGACGTCGTCGTACCCTAAAAATATGGTTAATGATGATCATGATGATGAAATCAAGTGGAACATACTCAGGATGCGAGCAGAGCGCAAACGGTTTCTTGAGTAAGGGGTACGTGGCGGGCGGCGCGCCCAGCGAGAACAGGAACGCGCGCTGCGCCGGCACGTAGCCGCCCGCCCCCGCGCCCGCGCCCGCCCCCGCGCCCGCCCCCGCCCCCGCGCCCGCCCCCGCGCCGCCCCACGCCGCCTCGCAGTACCCGCCCACCACTTCACCGCGCGACAACTGCCAGTACCACACAAAAAACATATTACCACCTAATAGGTGTTTTATTTACTTCATATTCAGTGATGTTGATGTGTGTAAGCGAAAGGCAAATAGGTGCGCCACCATTTTCAAACCCTATTTTCCGGGTTCCGTACCAAAATGGTAAAAATAAACCCTTATGTGTAAATAAACCCTGTCACAGCTGGTTTAATTATTGACCTAAAATAAAAAAAACTTACTATTTTGTGTTAGAGTGGCTAAAAGGCTTGAATAAAATATAGTATTTATTATAATCTATGCTAAAAATAACGCCACGGCTTTACCGTGGCAACGTATATCATGAACACAAACACTAATTAAATCAATACATACAATGTCCTTATTTTAAATAAATAATAGCATTAAGGTAGGAACCTGTACTAGCACGAGTACTGGCGAGACCGCGTCGCAGTGCGAGTGGAACGCCTGCGCGGAGTAGCCGTGCGTGGACGCGCGGAACACCAGCCGCCACGACTGCTTCGGCGTGCCGCACCTGACAACGATTACACAGATTTATGAAGACAGCTCCATACTTTGTTGCGTGTATTCAATAGTCAAAATTTCTTTATTCAAATAAACTTAATAATTAAGCACTTTTGAATCATCTATATTTTCCTACCACCAGTTCCAGACTTTTTTAACTGACAAGAAGAACAGGCGCAAGAAACTTACGCCGAAAAAAACAGAAATAAGTAACGATATTTACAAACTTAAATATATCGTTACCAAATACAGTACAACAGGATTATTAACAACAAAGTACTTATGTGTTACATGTTACATCATTTCCACGCATTTCGCTCTTTTAGATAATCATCTACTTTATAATAACCTTAACCCATAAGCGTCTTTTTAACATGGTTTTTAAAATTGCTCTCATAATAAATAAATACTTTTAGAATTCTTCTAAAACTTATAGGTGTCGACCTTCGATCATGATATATATAAAGTGACGCCGCGAACGAATGCTCCAATTGAAAGAGAGCATCGATCTCAGTAGTCATTTGACCACCCGGTGTAACAATGCCTGAATGCGCTGTGAAGTTGTGCAAAAACAACTCGAAATAAATGAAAAAATTGATGGAATATCATATTTTCAGTAAGTATTGAGCGTACACATAATTTCACTATCAATTAAAAGTAAAAAAATTACTAAGTAAAACCAAATCACCTTAATTTAATTGTTTATCTTAAAATATTACGATAGGTATTCCTACTACGACGTAAGGACGAATGTCAGATATGGCAGCGGTAGTATTTGGAAGCGGAATATCTATATTATAGATAACTGTTATATTGAAATTGAGTAATAAAGTTATTTTTATTTTTATTTTTATTAATTTTTTATAACTACAACATGTATAGCACTGTTGGAATCACTTTTTCGAACACATTTAGTATGGAATTGTGTATCTAGGGTTTATGATCAAAGGTGTCGACGTAAAATTCTATGACTTAGATTTTGTAGAGAGGCTACATCTAATACCTCCGTGGACCAAGCAATGATTATTTATTGCTTTATGCTGGTATGGTAACTTGATCTTGAACGTGTTAAAAAGCAAGTATTAAAATTGTTCTTTGTTAAAAAGTCAGTAAAATCTTCATTACCCACCAGTTATTGATGACTGCTTGGAAGGCGCTCTTATCTTGCTGTAGGATGACCGATCCAGCAAACATGTTCACTGCCATCCTGCAAAAGGTACAATTGACTTTTTGAAAACGTATCGGCAACCGTGCGGACACTCTCCGCATTGGGACTCTATGGCATGCATTACAGAAATCATTTAATGCGGATGAAAATGATATCGTGAGTGCGATCTCGCGCGGTAGCATCGGCGATAATATTTCTTGGACTATCAAATAACGTTCCTTAGTGGCAGAAAAAGACAAGAGCATGAAAAAGCTCTCTAGGGACAACTACAAGTTTTACTACTTTGCAAAAAAATTCATGTGCGCGCGCATGCCTCGGTGTCGTCGTTTAGATAACATAACCTAAACTTATGTTACCTAAATGACGGCGTGCAAGCGTAGCGTTGTGGCAGATCGTATAGTAGGTACCTGGGCAGCGCGCGCGTGTCGGGCGCGGGGCGCGGCGCGGCGTGCAGCGCGGCGCGCCGGTAGCGCTCCAGCGACAGCTCCATCGGCACCGCGCCCGTCGGCTCCACCTCCTCCGCGAACACTGCGCTGTCTGCACACCACACACACACCGGTGTTAATTAAAGTATTTCATTCAGTTTATGCGTCATGCTCGTGAACTGGTGCTGCCAGTGGGAATGAGTCTGCTCGCCGCTGCCGATTACTTCTTAACGCATATTGAATTGTAAGAATTGCATTTTTATAACAGCAGACTTTGAATTGTGCTTGAACCCTGTAAATTGATTCATTAAATAATGTTATTTATTTATTAATCTATGTAAATTGTAACTTAAATGAATTTAATGTCTGGAAACGATATTCAAATTTATAAATATCGTCCCTGATAAGTTTTTTTGCGCCCATTTTTCTTGTCGGCTAAAAGACGTCATGCTCATAATAATCAGTTGTCTATTGACATCTTTGTCCTACTCCGTCCGTTAACACCGGCGGGCGCGCTGCTTGTGAGTACGCACCGATCAGCAGCAGGCGCACGTGCTGCATGAGCGGCGCGAGGTGCTGGCAGACGCGCGCGCGCTCCTCCTCCGTCCAGTGCGCGGTGGGCTGCGTCACGCCAGCGCGCTGCTTCGCCCACGCCAGCGCGCAGCGCCACACTTCCTCCTCTTCTAAGCATAGCTGGGGATAATATATGAATAGGGTCGATTTAAACAGAGGAAAGTATGTTTATTACACAAGTCACGACTGTTAGTACTTTACAAGAATCTATTATCTATTTTAGCTAGATCCCAGACGATAAAATAGGATTTTTTTCGTATTAGTTTATCGGAAAACGAACTTAAAATTAGACAGATTCGAAGCTCGAGTCGATGTGACCAAACCGCCAAATAAAAATATACGTACGAAGTCAGAGGAGATGAGTTTGATGAGCGCCTCCTTGGGCAGGTTGAGGAACGCGTTTGACTTGACGCAGTCTGCGGCGTTGTCTCCGATGAAGGCGATGCACCGCTCCATGAACGAGGACGCACTCTTGCCCCCTTCGACCATGGAAAACCAACCCAAGACATAAGCAGACTAAGCGACAACTTTTTGTGTGACGCATTACTGGATCAGAAACTTTCTGTATGCAATGTAGGATAGGTAGGATTGATGCAATCTGAATGATATTCATACATAAACAATAAATAAATGCTTGGACAATTTCACACAGCGCCATCTAGCCCCAAACTAAGCAAAGCTTGTAATATTACCCGTCACAGAAACAAAAATACATTATTTAAAATTCTGCCCGGCCGGGGATCGAACTCAAGACCTATTGCGTGGTAGACCAGCATGTTGACCACTGCACCACTTAAGACACCAATATCCTTTTTTGTTTGCCAGGAGAAGATTTAAAGGCAGTTACTTGTGCCTACTTTCTATTGAGTACAAAACAATCTAGAAGAAATTTGGGTTTGTGTATTTAGCATACTATAGATTGCTAGGTTTTTTCTTAATGAGTTAAAACTTTGTTATTGATAAGTTAGAACTAAATTCATGATTTCCAAAAGTAGAAGTAGGTACCACATGACAATTTGTTTCTTAAAAAAAGGAGTTATGTTTAAAGTATTAAGAAAATTAAACAATGATATAGTTTCAATTAAATTTATTTCAAATGGGATATTACTGGCTGTGTAGGTACTGTTTATAAAAATAATTAATGTTTCCAGTTTACTAAAAAAAGACTTATTTATAAACTCAATTAACTTCATAATCTTTTAGTATAAATTGTACCCACAATGTGATTAATTTGACAATGTACAACAACAACGGCAAATTCAGAGCGCTTGTGTTGTGGTACAATATGATGTAATGTGCTCTGTGTACAGCATACATTCATGAGTAAAGTTGCCATTGTCAAATTAATTACATTGTATCTGAGGATATGGAATACTAGAATATAAGAAACTATGTACCTACTGTACATATTCTGGTCAAAGAGTTTTAGAGATAAGAGTCTGACGAACAGTGAGCTTCCCATACATACAGACGTAATACTAAAATTATTTGCAATTTGAGCATAATTTATTCTTCCTAGTAATATTATTTGGATTAAGACAGTATTTGTCTAGGATTCTATTAAATAAAAAATTCAAAATTCTAACCCAATTCAAAATTCCAATTAAATTTTTTCATACAAAAGCCTAAATCGCATTATTTTCATTTGGTTTGGTATTTTGGAATATTTTATTTAATAGAGCCCAAGACAAATACTGTCTTAGTCCAAATAACATCACGAAGAGAGTTAAATAAGCTTAAATTGCAAATAATTTTGGTATTACATTTGTATGGGAAGTTCACTGTTCGCCAGACTCTTAAGAGATTCAGTTTATGTGGGTACAAAGCAAATAGAAGATCCAAATTAAATATTATTATTTCTAAAAATAACCAAATACATTATAGTTTACTTCGCATTCCTCTGCAACAGAATGGTAAGTATCAAAAATTAGAAGACTCAAAATAATACTCACTTGTGGTTTTACAGTAAACCATGGTTCTTTCTATGATAATCTCTCTGAGAAATGGAATAAAAAGCGGACAATTATACCTTAGTTACTTTAATGGCGAACCAAAATAAAACAGAATAAGAACTCTTGTAGTTGCATAGGTACCGAAACACTTGCTTACAGGCTAGGAATGAAAATATCACTTCACTGAGTTTTATAACCTATCACGAAGTAGCGTTTGGATTCACATTTTGGATCAACGTGATGTTGTCGCCCTTCATCATTATTCTGCCAATCTGCTTCCTGTTTTTGGTCTTCATGTGGACTTCCTCGGCATCATCAAGAACAATGTTCATGTATTCATCAAATCCCACGATGTGTCCCTCGATTCTCAAATTCACATTCTCGTACAACCAAATCTGTACTCGACTTCTGTTTTGTAAGTATCTGAATATAAGGTTGATGGGTTGTACCATCACCTTCTGAACCTTCGGCGGGCCTTTGTATGCCATAATTATTGGTAAATTTCCAACGAAACAAATATAAATTCGCAAATAAATCCCGCTGAAAACCGGCTTCACTCACGCAAGAGCAAGCGTCGTTTATTTAGCTGACAGCTGTCAAAAATCATAGACAAAACAAAGATGGCCGTTCCATCAGATTCCAGCCGGCTGGCTGCATAGAACATTTATATTTACAGGCTGGCTGGTTTTAAGCCTTAGAGCATTAAGAACGGGAGATGCCAACAGCACTCTTCTACACTAGATTTTGTTCACCGATTTTGGAGGGGGACGAGGTAAACACGCACAGCACACAACTTCATATTCACGCACACTCTTGTAGAAAAAAGTCTTGTTGTTACACACGCACACAAAAACAAAATCCCACACAGTTATAATTGTGGTTGGTCAAATTTGGAACTAACAATCTCAGTACAAATTCTGACAGATCACGCTACGGCAGCGCCAAACTTAACAACAACAGCTAGTGATGTACCGTCAAAAGACCGATGAAATTGAATGATTGGAAGATGAGTGATTGATTACGAACAAGATTATGTTAAATGGTTTTCATTTGATTTTGTGATATACACCAACAATCACTAAAATGCGCTTATAATTAAATGTTCAACATACATTTTTTATTTATTTATTTATTAAACAAAGTAAAACATACAATTTATAGAAAAACCCAGCGACTAAAACGTAAAACCCGATTAGGTTTGTCCAGTCACTACGTATTCGTCAAAATAGATAGTCGGTATACAACTAAGCAGTATTGAAAAGAAAAAACCAATTGCTTCATTCTTATGAATAAAAAAAAAAAATGTATACACCATGTTACAAAATACCCCTAATGCCGAATATGGTATATAGGAACCATCAAATTAAACTCTCAAATCGCGAAATAAAAAAACAGCTGTTTCATACATTTTGATCTGATTTGATTTCGCGATTTCAGTTTGATAGTCCCTATCTACCATATTCGGCATTAGAGGTACTTTTGTAACACGTTGTATACATATATATATTATTTTAAGGTCTTAAAAAATACTTAATAAACACAATACTTGATCGTAAATGCGAGTGCACAGGATGATGTTAAGAAAAAGCTGACTATTGTTTAAATACGAGAAATTCTAAAGCAAATTTTTGGTAGAACAATAAATTTTGAGTTTTTGCTTCACACTTTTGTGTTTGAGGTCATTCAGAATAACCTATAATTCTTTAGGTAGATTGTTAATTATGACAGGAAGAAGACAAGTAAATTTTCTCTTTCCGTAAAAGTTATTTCAGCGGCCCTTGAGAAGTTTCTTCTGCGTAATCTGTCTTGTTTGTATTCTATGATTAATCCTCGGCAAAGAAGCAACGTTATCGAGTTGTTCAGTTCTAATTGCGTAACTCACTTTGTCATAAACCGATATGACCTTGCATTACCTAAAGAGTTCGTCATACTTATCTTTATAGATACGATTTACTTTCTTACTAACTATAAGCTTTAATATTCGTAATTGTAGATTATACATTTTCTCTAAGTAGGTTGAAATGTGCGTCCATAGCTTGAAATTCCATATGAAATTATAGGATCTACCAAGAATTTGTACAGGATTAATAGAACTTGGAACGGTATTTTATTTTTGATTATGACAAATTTAGCTAACAGAGCACGAAGTTATGGCACACAGTTTCGATATGAGGACCCCAGTTGTGGCGGTTGTCAATTGATAGGCCTAAATACTTTTGCTGTTGCACCGTTTCTATTGGTTTGCATTGGCAAGATGATACTTTATTGTGCATACAATCGTGATTGTGTATTACTATTGAAACGTCGTGGTCTCTACAATACGAGTTGTTAATAAAACATAATAGTACAAAAAAGTGAAATAAAATAATAAATGCTTGGAAAACAAGTGATTTGTGTTTCATTTTTATTAGGTATTATTAAATTTTTGTATACATGTTCTGCCAGAACATGATTAGTTCGTTCCGATGCCAAGGTAGGCTTTATCCAGAAGCCTTGTGTAGATGTGCTGGAAGGCTCACAGCTCCGCTTTTCAAGCCAAAATATAAGCAGTAGTGAATGCTTGCAGCCACCTTAAAATGAAAAAGTTGGTATGATAATATGTTAATACCTATAATCTACAAATAAATATGTATTGGTTGAATTGAAAACCTCCTTTTTCGTAGTTAGTAATTTTTTGCAAGGCAAGTTTAAGTAAACAAAAGTTTTGAAATTTCTTACCTGCAGAAGCTGCACAATCGGAACAATTTGACTTGAGGATCTCGGCATCAGTTTCCTTTATTTTGGTTAATGATTTTGGTGTCCTATGCCCGGGCTTTGACAGGACTGATTTATAAGATTCTCTCCACTTCTACATAACCGACAGACAGCCGAGGACTAGTAACTATCCCGGGATGACCTAAAAGAAAGAGAAGATTAAAAAAGGAGAACATCACACCCGTAAAACAGTGTCTCCAATTAATACTATGTATAGATTTTACAAAAAAGTCAATACCTACCTATTACATATTAAATATAAAAAATTATATTTGACAATTTATGTGCTGGTCTGATCACATCAAAATAATAGTTAAAACTCATTCACTTGATCATTCATTCGTTCTTAGAGCATAAGCATTCGTTCTCTTTGTCGCAGCACTACGACTTTTATTATGGTATTCGACATGTGTTTGGTATCGTTTTGCTATCGCAATGTCGTCATTATCTTACACAAACAAAGTGCGTTTTCTTCGTAATTATATTATAGTTTGGTAATAAAATTATACTTACGTGTGATAGAAAATCCCGTTCTTAGTAAAAATTGAATTTTCAGATCGTCTTTTGCACGAAAACACTGCACAATTCACCATTTTTGCGGAGCTGCGATCGGTGACATGTGTTCTTACAAAATGACGGGTGTTCGAGACCAACTAGTTTTTATAAACTGTCACGATCAAATTGGTCATGTACTTTGGTGAAAGGGGAACGTGTATTTGCCATCTCCCGTTCTTAATGCTCTAAGTTTTAAGCCAACCATTCACTATTCTGCCTGGTTGAGGCAGAATAGTGAACTGAGGGATTTTAAACACAATTTTTTTGTTGTACTGATTTTATTTTTCTAAAACCCATCGTGTAGGGTAGGGTATCGCATGAAATAGTGGTAGTCGTACACAAATCGATGTACATACACACGACGGCACCTCAGACTATACATGTTGACCTTGAGACCGCCTTTATGCCCTAAGTAATAAAAGCTGTTTTCGCAGTTTAACTGTATAAATTACCTGACGGGCTGTCGTGTGTACAGGATAGCCGTTTGGCATACGTGTACACTTGAGGTCAAAAATATTTTTGAGCCACAGTTCCTAAAAAAAAATTAATATCCGATCTTTACTTTTATAACTAACTCCCATACAAAAATCTAAGACGGTTCCCCTTTTTAAAATGATCTAAGGCTTCAGAAGGTTCACCTTGCCGAAGGACATCTGTCGATCACCGAATGCCGTGTTTTTGACCAAACACACACCACTATAACTGACACTGCTGCGCGGCGGACTGAGAGCGGTGGGCAGAGCTTGCAGGACGCGTCGCAGTCCTGCAAGCTCCTCACAATCCTGCATGGAGCGACGGACCGCAAGGCAGGATGGTGAATGGTCGCTTTATGGATGCGTTTCAGGGGCTCTATCGGCTAAAAACATTGAAGTTCATGTTAACTGTGTTTTGACAGATGTATGTGATACATTGCTACTTCGTTTTGGCACAAATAAAAACTTACCAAAGAAAAGTAGCAATGTATCACATACATCTGTCAAAACACAATTAACATGAACTTCAATGTTTTTAGCCGATACCGCCGCTGATCTGTTGTTTTTACAAAATGTGGTCACCTCAGGAGACAGGTGGTCACAGCACAAGCACAGAATACTCTCTTCTGTGGTTTAGAATTTAGAATCATCGAATTAGGTAACCCGTTTACAAAAATTAAACTGAGTTACAACTTCCTTGCATAAATCTATGCAACGCAAGCAAAGTTCCCTTATTTTGGTTTTGTTTGACTACCTAGTTACAAACATAAAATTATTATACTTTACGCTAGTATAAATAAGTCCTTAGTTAAGAATAAGTCTATGGTCACAGAATATATAATAGTACTACTATGATTACAAACCTTAGAGCATTTTACAAACCATTATGAAATATGTTTTTTTTACATATCATTGGCGTTTAAAAAAAAAACAAAAAACTGTATCGACCAAAAATTTTTATGACACCGGAAAGACATCGAAAGCATTTTTCCCATGGTTTCGAAATATACAATGTTTGAAGATTGCTGGTTCAAACAACTTTCTTCAAAAACACAAAATTATCAGAAATTCATTAAATTCAGTGGCACTTCAATTAATAAAAAAAATATTTTAAAATAAAACTAAATGAGTAAAAAAGTGTGCGATGGCCGGGAATCGAACCCGGATCAACTGCTTGGAAGGCAACTATGCTGACCATTACACCACCATCGCACTTTAAATATGTGGTGAAATTAGTAAATAGGTACTACCTGGACGATCTTGTATTTCCATTGCAGCTGCTAATAACGTGCAAGCACTTTCTACGCTCAATGTCGAAGTGACGTGATCTTCACAAGCAGCACGAAGGTCTTCAACTCCTAAATCGGCAGCCAGCGTCATCATTTCAAAAACACCCGAATCTTGTAATAAAAGCTGTTGAAAGAATTTTAATGTTAATACCATAATCACTTTTGAATTTAAATATTATAAAAAGCAAATCTCAAAAATGGAACGAGATTTTTTTCCATGTTTCTTACCGAACCAAGCAACCTACCCAGACATTACTTATAATTCCATTAGTTAGATGGAGCTGAAAGATGATAAGTAATTGAAAAGTATATTTTTATTTGTAAAGCTTTTAACCAACAAATAAATGCTTTTGTATTTAGATTAAAAACATCGTTAAAATAATTAAATTTAACCTATTACAGGTACATAACCAAATTCCAATCGCATTTTCATATTATTGGTTGTGATTGTTTAGTTTCTTTGCTAATAGATGGCGCGTCTAGAGTAACATACACTTTTTAATAAAAGGAAAATAATAATTTCATGCACATTACCTATTGGGGATAGAAAAAGAAACACTATTTTTACCTTTCCTGTATAAACATATTGTATGAAATGTCGAAACGTTTCGGGTTGGACGTGTGGCATGCGTATAGGGGTTGGTTGACCGCCGGAAGATGGCGTTACTGTACATCCAGGAATGCGGCACACTTCCCCGCGCTTTGTGTTTTGAAAACTTTTGCATCTGAAATAAACATAAAAATAATAAGAAAGAAAGCAAAAATATTAATCTTTGATAATACTAAAATATTAGTAAATATCAATATAGACAAAAAGCGCGTAAAGAAATTTGATAGAGTATTTTGTATTGAAAATTTATACAGCGCCATCTACCCCGAAAAGCGAAATTAAAATTTTTACTAACAAATAATTATTCTATCGAGTACTTTTACACGCTTTTTTTCTCAATACTAGATGTTCTTGCTTGTGGTACAGAACTAGATCCATGTGGATCTTTAGTTCGAGAAAAAAAAGTTCTGTTTTTTTCTGTGATTGCTATGTTGCCAATGCTGATGCACCAAAAAGCATCGTTTTATATTATTTTCTGTTAAGGCTCCTATATACCTCAAGTGGCGCCCCCATTTTAATTAAATTTATTGCTCGCTAAGTACATAATGTATAGAAAATTCACATCTACAGATTAAAGCTAAGGTTTTATAGTTTATTTACAAACAATAACCTTAGTAAAATATAGTTCGTTGTAGTAGTAGTTCGCAAAAGTACTAAAAGTGGCCACTTTTGTGGTCAATCTGTAGATGTGAATTTTCGATACATTATGTAGGTACTTAGCGAGCAGTAAATTTAATTAAAATGAAGGCGCCACTTGAGGTATATAGGGGTCTTAAGTAATTTGCGTAGGTATGTCAATAAGTATTGTACCTACTGCAAAAATAAAAAAATAATAGCACAAGTTTGCATTAAAATTTTAACTTAAGCCTGTCGTCAGCAGCTATATCAAAGGTAATTAAAAACCGATAATGTCGTCAGAAGAAACTATAAGCGCACTCCAAAGTTCCACAGCTTGAGGCAAAGTTAAAATCGTAAGTTATGCGGAAGTTGCAGCGTCTTCAAGACTATTTGACAAGAACTGTGACTTCACACCACTGATGGAAGCTTAAGTTCGGTAGATCTTCGGTTGGTATGCAGCGATGAAAAACATCTTAAAAAAATCCCACTAGTTAATTTTAAACTGAAGTATTTGAGGTGGAAAGTGTTACAAGAAAAAGCTGCGTAACTAAGCTACCTGAAATAACCCTGTTGCTAACAATTCTCGATTGAAATCATTTGAAATTAATGAAATTTGACAGTCTCAGCTAGGTGCTAACATTCATTAATTTCAAACGATCTGAAACGGTTTCAATCGATTTCAATCAAGAATTGTTAGCAACGGAGTTACGTAATCAGGGAGCAGGTATACATACAGATTTGTTCTGCATTTAATTAAGAGGTTTAATTCGATGAGACAATTAGCTCAGCTACAAGAAATGGGTGGGGTACTGGGTACCACTAACCCTGCTGTAAGCCTATAGTCTGTTCTCATGCCTAAGCCTTGATCTATTCACTGATTAGTTCATGTATTAAATGTAGTAGGAGCCCAGGTAGCACAAACGCTGTGTATGATTTGTCTTATATAGCATAGAATCTTAAGAAGGTTGTGTAGCCGCAATTTACAAAATACGCAGCCGGATAGAGACATAATATATGGTTTATTATCTTTTTTCATCATAAGCTTAATAAAATAGCGGTGTAAACGTTTAAACAGCGTTTTTAAATTGCTGCCATTTAACAGAGTTTGAAATAAGCCATGTAAACGTTCTTATGTTAATGTTGAAAAGCAATAGTAAAAGAGCTTCTTACGCAGGCATTAAGTTGTTAGTTTCTGTATAACCGTAGAGTAATTTACTTCTATGTTGCTTTAAGTACATTTAACAGTGTTAATAATCACGGAAACTTAGCTTCATACAATTATCATAAAGAAGCACTGTAAGTTACATTTAAATAGCTTTTTGCCACGCGGAATCGGTTAAAAGTTGTTACTATTGTCAGTTATTTGCCAGCAGCTATAAAAGTGACAAATTTGTTACTTTTAGAGCAATAAAACACTATTAAAATGCTATACCCAAATAATATTATAAAGCTTCAAGTGCTGCTTTCAAAATTCAGTACGACCCACTCGATCAGATAAAATTGCACGGAACTGATTTCATTTTGCTATCTCTTTGCTTATATTAAAGCTAAAGCTAGTAGCTTCTTTTCTTGCTAACAGCAACATAAATGCAAATATTGTAGCTAAGAGCAATGTAAGTGCTCAAATTTAGCATCCTTCATTGCAATAAACAGTATAAAACACTTTTTTGTAATATAAACATCAACGCCATGTTTTTTGTAAATTCTATTTGCAGAATAAATCATTGAACAATATTAAAATGTATTTTCCTTGGTAATTACTACTAAAATGTTGTGTTTTGTTAACCCATAGCTTTGTATAGCTGTTATAAAACGTTTGTTTACACTTTTACTGATAAATAATAAAATTACTGCTTTTAGCAATTTTTATTTTTTTATATATATTTCATAAAATAGCAGAATATTAACAGCGCATTAAAAATTTACATAAAACAAGAGTATAAATTATCAGTAAAATTTGATTTGCATAAGAAATCATGCTTGTTATTAGTGTAATCACCTTAAAAAATATCAACATTTTAATAAATATTCGCCATTAAAGTTGACAAAGCATTACAATTGTGAATTAGTTGACAGATAATTTGATTCATTTTGTTCTGGCATTAATTAAATTACTTCAAGTTGCAAAAACTAACATCTATATCATTTTGAGTCAAATAAAAGTTGCGTATTAAGCAATTATTTGACAATTGAAAAGCCTTTTAATTAGCTACTTCACAGCTTGTATGCAGCAGAGAAAGGCTATGTAAAGTGCGCCCAAACCGGCTGTATAGAAGTTGTATAGAAGCTTACATATACAATTATATGATAACCACTGCAGCCAAAAGTTGTAATAAATACGTGCTCATGGCTTTTATACCAACAAGTTTGGCTACCTGGGAGGTGCTACAATACCATTTAAGTAAGTAACTACCTACTAGCCTAACTTCGGAAATCCGTTGGTGTTTTTTGCAAATAGGTAGGTACCTATGTAAACTTTATTTGAATACTTACTTTGGAAATGAATTCTTTCTATTTGGAATAGCAGTATTTTCTACATTGGAATACCTAGATACTCAGTTTTTTTCGTACAGTCAGGTAATCTTAACTAATTTTGTGCCTTTTTAATCTACAACTTTATAATCTAAATATCAAATAAGCATCGAAAGAGAGAACCCGATCAATCAGACCTGTCAGAAAAATAACTTCTAATTGCCCGTATAAATTACCGACTTTCGTTGCATTATATCCCCGACCCGACAGAGCAGTTACTCAGTTTGCCAAAATGTTGTAACATCGGGTACCTAATTACTTAATATCGGCAACTTTTCAGGAACATGCTTCTAGGGCGGGGAATTCAAATCAATTCAATTCAAAACTCATTTATTCATTCTAGGTTGTTACAAGCACTTGTAAATGTCATAGAAGCTACGCCATCGGTTCGCAAACCCTCGGAAAGCTGAGGAATTTTAAGATTATTAATAACTCGAGCTTCACAAAATTTTTAAGTAAATCTAGGCCGTAAAAAGCTTATCTTAGCTTAACAATGTTTGAGTGAAATTTTAAGCACTAACGGATTCAAGACAGACAATCGTTGCGTGAATACATGCATTTCGGTTTGGCCAGTTCACGGTTTCGTTTAATCCAGTTTATTTAAATTAGACTTCTCCGTACCTTTTCAGTTTTATTACAGGCGACTGATCAATGACCATCCCTAGTGGTGGTTAGATTAAATTATCGGCGAACACTCCCGCCATCTCTCGGCGCGGGTAGAATTAATCACTGTTCGAGCTTCGAGCTGTGGCCTGGTTCGCGTCTGTATCGGAATTTGTCTGGATCATTAATCTTTGTCACGGTCCCGGCGGTGTCTCTATGATAATGCCTAATGAATAAACAGAGGATACAGAATAGCCAAGTTATTCTACATGGAGAAGCCCATATTATTATGTAGATAACATTCCCAACATTGTTCACGACGCCGTATCAGTCTTTACACGGAAGCCTCAAGTCATCACCTATATCACTCACAGATTGCTATATTTTTTTTAATGTAACCTTTCTTTTTTAAAATGTTTTCGTAACAATTTTGGGGATAGCTATAAACCGTAAAATCCTGACCTACTTACATTACATGTTTTCAGTAGAGCAACTTGATACATCTTACTTCTCTATAGCGAGTTAGGTAGGTAATTCAGTTTGGTAGTTGCTTTTTGGTCTGTCTGCACTGCAGTGCCATATTCTATGGAGTTATGCTTTAATAATCTATCACGACCAGATGCAGACTAATGGAGCGTTCAGCAAAAACTTAAGTTTGCCGTGATCCTTTGGAACGCTCCACTTTGAAGCTGAAGAGGTGAACACTTAAGATATTGGGTTTTAGTGGAATAAAAAAGATGTGACATTATTTATAAAGTCCTTTTTTAAGGAAACTTTATTTTTCTTATTGGTAGTTCTGATACTTCTGATAAGGTATGCTATCTCCTCCTTGGTCCTCCTCCTCCATACGACCTCCTTGGTCGAGTGGCTTTGTACACCGGTTTTCAAGGTGTCGTTATCTCTGAGGTCCCGGGTTCGATCCCCGGTTGGGTCAGTTTAGAAAAAAACGAAGTTTTCTATATTGGCTCAGGTCTGGGTGTTTGTGATACCACTGTTGTCTCCGATTTCCATAAAACAAGTGCTTTAGCTACTTACTTTGGAATCGAAGCAATGTATGTGATGTTGTCAAATATTAAAAACAAAAAAATATGCAGTATTAAACAGGCGTCTGATGGAATGGAATCGATTAATTTTGTCAAATAAAATCCATGTTTAGAACAGGCTCTACAACACGCAGTGAGTTGATCCGGCTCGAAGGACTACAAAAATGTTGGACACATAGACTTTAGGCTGTTGGATAGTTGGTTGTTGTAGCACGCAGATAAAGAAGTCAGTGACTTCTTTATCAATAATTTAAAACAGTTGTTTATTGTAAATAACTAAATTAGGTAATACAGTAAGTAATTTATAAGTTGTAGGTTGAAGGTAACTCGTTGCTGGACCGCGCAAGGGTTTTTACGTACTCAAACTCAAACAAGAATTAAAATATTATAATTAAGTAGTGAGGAGCTTGGTGGCACAGTGGTGTAGCGCCAGGCCTATCGATTGCGGAGGTTGAGCAACTTTCGCAAGGATCGGTCATGGGATGGGTGACTAAAAATTTATTATCTCGAGCTCCTCCGTGCTTCGAAAGGCACTTTAAGCCGTTGGTCGCAGCTGCTTTTGCAATCCGCATTGAGCCCTCGTGGTGGGTCATGGATGGCCCATCCTCCTTATCCACCCATAAATGGGGTCATTAAAAATGGCTGATAAAGTAAACAAACAAACTTGACGGCCATTATTTATTATCTTCGAAAATGCAACCTTCAGCTTCTTAAATATGACGATAAATCGCCAGCTCTTGTTTAATTAAGTTCCCGAAGGTTCTGTGACCGAGCAGCGTTCGTGTTGTCCTCAACATTTGCATTTCCTTTGTAAATAGTAATGGAGAGGCATCGGGCTTCCCATTGTACCTTATGGCGCTAAATGGAAGCCTTTTTATTCAAGATATTATTTAAACGAAGCGAAATATTAAGGCTGTTTATAATTAAATAGGATGAATGGTATTACGCTATGTTGGGATTGGGACCACACTAAGGCTTCATGCGGATGCCAGTAATATTCGCGTCAATGGACATTAAACATATACATATATTATTATAAAGAACTACAACTTATTATAGGTAATAGGTAGTCGGAAAAGTTCGCAGCTTTTTGAAGCATGATTTTTGCGTGTATTTCTGGCAATACTTAACTTAGGCAGCTGTTGGACAGCCGACTTTCTGGTAATAGCGGTAAAATTAAAACAAATTGATAATAAAATGGTCTTGCTTCTTCATATTTTTAATATTTTTTATTAGATGTACTTTTTGCAATTTTTTTTCGATAAGGGTTCAGACCCTTAACGAAAGAAAATGAATGCTGCTAGTGCTCAAAGAAAAATTCGTAATGTTAATGGAGTAGATGCTTTATCGAATACTACTGCTAAAAATGGTTCAGCAGATTCAGGTCTTGTACTCAGTTCAAGAATATTTAAATAAAAAATAGTCAATATGGGTATAGTTTCTTCGGTTTTGACATCTTTAATTATAATATATTTCAATACAATTTTAAATTTTGCATGCTTAATTATAAGTAGATTTTGACGGACTCTATTATCTAAGAACGCCATATCTTGTACTCAAAATTAATGCAAATAAAATATATTCATTCATTCATTCATTCATTCATTCATTCATTCATTGTAATTTTGACGATAAAAATGTTCCTCGCTGTGGTATCTTTATTATTTTTAGTACAAAAAGACCGCGATCTTTTCCGACTACCGATTAATATAATGAAACGTGCAATATCATACGTTTGCTATCATCCATCTCCATCTCTGACACAAATGATCAGTGCGAGTCCCCTCGATAGTTCCATACTGTACGGATCACGATACTAATTAATCGGTGTGTCCTTCTGTCACTAGCAGGCGGGCCAATCGAGGACAATGGACGATGCTGAGCCGTGAAAAGTATCGAAACAAGTATCAACAATAAGTATTACGCATAACATAGTCGTTCGTTGGGTATATTATTTGGGAGATTTAATGAACTGAAGATAATATCAAAAGCATACATTTTATGCTTCGTGTTTATAAGTGAAACAAATTGTGCTACCTCCCATGAAACGTTATGGATTCAACATGTTTTTGCCATTCCAAAAACTGTGTTTAGCTTTCAAAAGAATCCTCTTAGCTTGTCAGTTACCCATCCCGTAATTTTTGAGTATAATCAGCGAAATTGTCGGTGAACTCTAAACATAATTTGCGGCGACCATGATTGATGAAGCGGTGGCAGCTGGTCAGGGTTGCCCCATATAACAAGGTTCAGAGAATAAATTAATAACACATGGGTAATTCAAAATAGATGTCATTCAAATGATTAAATTGATTCAAAGATATGGAAGTAGAAATAGTGTTACAAAAAGCAATGCAGTGCGAAGCATAATTTGTATGTGTAGTCTTTGGAAAGTTATCGGCGCGCCAGCGATTTGGTTACAAGGGAAAAATGACTGAAGCCAACATATTGACTTGTATAAGTATATGGACTAAGAAAAACACAGAGGTGTGCAAACCACAGAACATAGGATTTTCTTTGTTCTTTTTTTCTAATATTATAAATTTATCTCAACATATTTTAGGCCTAGAATTAATATATTGTCTACTCCTTTTCGTGTAGTCAGCCCTAGGGCTTCGCCTCTTGTGCGGCGTCCGTGCCTCCGTCACCGCGACACTTCGCTGACACACAATTTGCATTATCACGATTAATAGTGGGCTCGCCGCAGCTCGCAGCGCTGCTACTGATAGAACGGTAATTAATCAAACGCTTTCTGCTGAATTTACGCTACCCACCAAGATGTACAAGCCGCCTGAAACCGCCGCTTCAACATTTCGGATCAGATTTTAAATTCATTAAAACGTGATCATGATAATTTTTTTGAGATTAACCGGAGTCTTTTCGAATTATCGAGGCCAGATCTTGCTATACATAAGTACTTAACGGTAAAAGAATACAGAAAATCCATAATATCAAATCGGGATAAAACGAAGAACTTTGATTTGCATGTTGAACAAAACAGATTCTAAAAAGTTACCTACAGAAGACTAAAGAGGGAGAGAAGAGGATGAGATAAGCAGCACGAAATCGTGCAAAACGCGTGGCACCTTATGATATAAATCTTATTTATCATTAAATCGATCATAAATAACGTTCAAGTTAAAAAATAAGTAGAATAATCCCCGATAAAGCTAGACCAAGCAATCCAAATACTCCTGAGGCGTTAGAGAAATAATTCAAAGTGGTTTCAAATTTGCTGAAAATTTTTACTGAAAGAGGCATTTCACAAATTCCTCTACCTACGCTTTCCTGTAAATGATCCTTCTAAAAGATGCTCGTTAGCTGTCGTTAGTATTAGTGCTGCCAGCATGTAATAATACTGATAATATGAACTGACTTTAATTTTGCGCCATTCATGTTGATCTTGCTTGCCTCGAAAGCGTAAATTACAGAGAAGCAACACTGCAATCGAGTAACGAATCCACAGTATACTTTTCTTTTTACATGTGGATGTGTGTAATAAAATAATTGATTCTGTACCTAAATGAAGGTGTATGGTCCAAAAGACAGTAATTGCTGCATTCAGGATGACCTCCTGTGGCAAATACTGACCGTTGGTTCATGAAAGAAAATATTTATGAAGGTTTGAATCTGAATTAAAACACTCGACTGTTGGTTAGTTAGGGTTAGTTTTCCGAATATAGGCACCTTGTTTTTGGGGTTTTGGACATTATCTGCAGGAAAAATAAACCGCTTTCCAAAAAGACGGAAATTTATCTTCTATTGAAAACTCCTGAACTTGTCCTATTATTTTGATCTATTTGTTTTTCCGATAATACTTAATAGTAACAAAAAAGTAATTTTTCAACTGCAGAAGAAAATGCAACGTGAAATAAACGTAATGAGCCCAGCAAAGGGCGCACCACACGTCAGCAGCAGGCGTGCGGTAGACGACGCGAGACGGCGACGGGCGGCGCGATCCAATTTGCGGCTGCTAACCAGAAATTGGCGACCTTTCGATGAGACACGCAGCAGTTTCTTATGAGGTAGTGTTTTGTTGAAAAACATTAAAGAGACGCACAAACTTTTTCCCAAATAAAATTTTCAGTAAGTTTGATAAATCACAATTTGGACCTCGGATGTCAATATAAAAGCAAGTATTGGAAATCAATTATAAGTATTTCTCATCCAGTTTAACTCGAAAGATGATTAATTGATTGTAAAGTTAACATTATACAACCTCGATTTTGTTATAAAATTAGCCATTGTGGTTTGGTGTTTGTGTTTCATCATCTTACTAATTAACTTGTTAATCTTTTGCAGGTAAAAGCGCCTTCATCTCATTGCTGGTTTTCCCAAGAAAATGACATAACTACCTAATGTCATACATACTTTTTTATATTTTATTTTCCCCACATCACATCACACATAAGAGTTCCAGACATTGAAACATTTATATTTATTCCAGCGGCGGTATCGGCTAAAAACATTGAAGTTCATGTTAAGTGTGTTTTGACAGATATATGTGATACATTGCTACTTTACTTTGGTAAGTTTTTATTTGTGTCAAAACAAAGTAGCAATGTATCACATACATCTATCAAAACACAGTTAACATGAACTTCAATGTTTTTAGCCGATAGAGCCCCAGGTAGGTATCTAGCAGCATGTAAAATTTATCTATGACTGAAAACCTGCTTTTGTTTGAACCACAGTTTTAGTAGGTGGTTTTAAAACTGTGCTTAAACCCAAGACACTATATTTTTTCAATTTACTTATGCTTACAATAAAAATAGCAAGTAGGTAGTAGTTACCATTGGCGAAATCGTTGCGAATTTAATTAAACACGGCTTACAAAGCACCATTCCGTAGGAATAATACCAACAATTCAGTGATTTATGTTGACGAAACGAGCACCTCGCGTGTTTATTCCATTTTGTAATTATTTCAGGTTCTGTATTCTCACCGATAGATGGAGTTCTGCGAGTTTCCCGCTTTGGCCGCAGCGCGGCGCTGCGCGAACTTTCCCCATTTCAACAAATGCGGTTCGTTTAAACTCCAACGTTTACTTTTTTAGTATGAAAGGAAACAATGTTGGTTTGGAATTTAACACAATGGAGAGGAATGAGTCGCGGATTGTTTTGAGCTCGCTTTAGTAATTTGCACGAACCTCGTAAGTGAAAATGACTGTGACTTGTTTCAGAATCTACAAATGTACCGTACCTACTGGAATAAAATAAATTAAGGGAATGCGATCGGGAGGTGAAAGAAAAAACAAGGAATGCGTATGTACCTATTGTCAAAGTTAAATGAGCGATTGTATGGTAACTATGATAAAGTGATTTTCATTCTGAAATCACGGCGTTATTAACGAAATATTCAGTGTAAAATAATTAACAATTTAGAGATCTCTACTCTAACTGAAACATTGTTTTAAATTATTACACTCTGTAGTCTAGTCAATCAATGACTTTCTTATGTCATGCAAAAATATTTTCCTATTAGGCTGGAAATTGAAGTTTCACGTACTATTTTATATTCTGTGGTTTTATTACACCAAACACCAATATAAATTGAGAATCAACCATATGTACGCGATAATACTCTGACAAAACGAAGCGATCTATCAAGCAACCACAATGACGGTCCAGTAATTAGAGCTAATCGTTCCACTGTTCGATTCCCAACGCGCTGATTGTGTAAAAACCACGCCGAATTTATAGCTTAGGCGTGTAATAATCAAGTAAACAATTTTGAATGTACCTCCTATCTAAAACTGTACTCCCTAACACAGAATATATGATGTACTCTGTGCTAGGTAGGGGTTACAAGTCTCCTAGCACAAACATTTATCGAGAAAAAAATGCTCGTGATTTTATATAGGAAAGTATAGCGCCATCTACCGACCAAAAGCGAAAGGAAATCTTTCATAGACCAAATAGTCTATCGAGTGGAGCAAAATAACTAATTCAGCAACGTTTACCCCCCCTACGTAAAAGCTTAGTAAAGCAAGCAAGGTAACCAAAGAGATTAGCATCCGTTGCACAAAGTGAGCTACAACAAGTGGCAAGATTGATCGCAGTTGCCAACTTGCCAGCGCAGCTGCTGCTCCAAGACTCATCTGTATCTTTTATCATTTATATATTATATGTTTTTATAAACTGCACAATAAATAATGAACTGTTATTAATGTTCAGGGCAATAAAATTTCGAACGAGTCGGTTGGTAATTAATTTCCATAAGGCGGGTTGAACGCCTGAATAAATAAATATCCACGATATAGGTATGTTTAGCTGTAACATTGCTCATTAAAAAGATAGCGTTGACTCATGATGAAAAAAAACATGCTAAGTATGTACTTAAAATGTTGAAATGTTGCTCAGTTAAGAATAATATAATAATATAATAATAATAATATTTATTTATTTTCAAAAATGCAGTTTAGTATAATCATTTACAAAGTTAACTTAAGTAAAATAATAATAACAATAGCCCGAACTAGGAAAAACCTGTGTTTCAGGCGAGTATAGCCAACAATAATAATTTTGAATCAATTAATGAATTGAATGAATGAATGAATTAAAGAAGCAATTAATGAAATTTATATTCACATAATTATAGTTATCTAATAATAATGACAATGTTTCGAGAATGGATAACAAATTTCTAACAAAGTAGGTATCACAATACCACTATAGGCTACAGTAGGTAATATCACAACTTCCAAAGTAAAGTAAGCAATCAATAACACACATAATGTTGGTCAGAACCGATATATCTTGATAACTTATGAAAAGAGCATCGGACATCTAATAAAAAGTATGAATAACTCCGAAACTAACATATATCAAGTTGAAAAGATACTCCCATAACAGAAACGCAGTTATTTTTTCAATTTACTGTTAACAAAATACGGTGGCCGCAAACTTTTCGCATAAGTTCCCAACTTTTTAGTAGCCTTTCTTGCTACATTCCAGCCGCCCCTTTGACCGCAACACATGTCGCCGAACACCACGAGGCTATTTGCATGTAAATTGGACGCCTTCCACCACCCTTCCACGGTTTTTGTCCCCTTACAATTTCAGATAGGTTCCTATATTTACCATTCATACGAAATAATTTATTCAAGATTCGCGCGATGTCACTCAAGATTTTAAAACCTTAATTCAGTGACATCTAGCGACACGAGATAAACGTTGTTTGCGTGCCTTCACACTAGATGGCGTTAAGAGTTTTCAGTGTGACAAAATGTGTAATTTTTAAGATTCCGTAACCAAACGGTAAATCGGGACCCTATTACTAAGACTCCGCTGTCCGTCCGTCTGTCTATCTGTCTGTCCGTCTGTCACCAGACTGTATCTCATGAACCGTGATACCTGAAATTTTCACAGAACAAATACCTACTAAAAAACAGAATAAAATAAATATTTAAGGGGGCTCCCATACAACAAACGTTATTTTTTTTGCTCGATATTGACAACGGCAACAGGCAGACGCTTGAAATATTCACAGAATATTTAGTTATACTTATAATTCACTTTAAAAATAAATAATTGAATTAAAATAAAACAAATATTTAAGGGGGTCTCCCATACAACAGACATGATTTTTTTCGTTTTTATAGATAATGGTACGGAACCCTTCCGACCATTATCTATAAAAGTACTCTTCCGAGTACGGAGTCCGACTCGCACTTGGGCGGTTTATATTTATTTGAAATTTCTTTCTCTTTGAGTAGATAAAGTAGTGTATGAAACTGTACATTCTAAGTAGGTATTATGCAACAGTTTCATAAAACTACTAATTATTAACATACAAAAACAATTAAAAAGTCTATTTTAGCATTGATCGAAATACAATACACAGTATTTATAGCAATAAAAAAATATTCTATTCTATTCTATTCACAATACAAACATAATTTAAAGTCGATACTAACTAATACTTTCAACCAATTTTACAAGTCCCGTATGGTCTAGTGGCTAGGATACCTGGCTTTCACCCAGGAGGCTCGGGTTCGATTCCCGGTACGGGAAAACCTTTTTATTTTTACTTACCTTGCTATGAGTATTATTTTGTGTGCATAGACTTTTTCTTCTGCAGTTCCCAGGATAAATATGATGTCTGCAGACTCTTGATCTTCGGACAAGCGCTGGAGATCTCGCAATAGCCCGGGCAAACCGGCCCGCTCAACCGAAGCGGTGCAGCACGTTCCAGTGACGCGGTTCGCCATCGCCGCACACAACACTTGCTTTTTACGAAAAATCGTGGACCTTGACAAACACAACACAACACAAAACCAAAACTTTGATAGATAACCTATAACCAAAACATTAACTTGTTTCTTTTGAAATTTGATCAAATTCACTTCAAAATATTATAAACAAAAATACTTTATTTTCAAGAAATCACTAAATCTAAAAATTCCAATGGACTTAAGTCAATAAACCAATTTAATTCACGAAAACAAAGCTAACCTCAGTTGTCAACATAACCTCAATCTTATTTAGCTTCGAGAAGAAACAACATCAAAGCACAAAAGCGTTCTCATAGTGTTTTCCAACAAGCACTTGTGTCGGTGAACCACCTTACGATTAACAGGTTTTTGTGTGAGATTTTAGTTCCCTAGTCTGGCACAGAAATCAGAATCAGAATACTTTGTGTCGTTAAAAGCCAATATAAATAAAGCTATTCAGGAACCAGCAAACCAGGCACAAAACCGGTTCGCGGCTTTCTTTTTTATCTCACTCAAGAATTCTATTGCCATCTTTGTCTATTAAGCGTATATTTTTTTCTAAAGGGAGTGACATACTATTTCAAAGCATCTCGCAGAGGCCTCCGTGGCGCAATTGGCTAGCGCGTTCGGCTGTTAACCGAAAGGTTGGTGGTTCGAGCCCACCCGGGGGCGTTCTTTTTACTGTCGTTTTTGTGCTTATTTGTAAATATATATGTATATATATATCACAGTAGTATTATGATGACTGTTTGAATGTGCTTATGTGGATGATATCGATTAAATAACCAATTATTAACCCTTGTTTGACCGCTATCTTTGGTAGAAATAATAATTCATTGGAATGTCATGATTGAGTACGAAAGTGTAAGTAAATAAGTAGTATTATGATGACTGTTTGAATGTGCTTATGTGGATGATATCGATTAAATAACCAATTATTAACCCTTGTTTGACCGCTATCTTTGGTAGAAATAATAATTCATTGGAATGTCATGATTGAGTACGAAAGTGTAAGTAAATAAATAGGTAGTACCAGTAGTAGTTAGGTAGTGTCACAATTTTACAATGGTTATTAGGATAATCATATTCTATGTAATTCGTAGACAATAATTTATGTAATAATTATGTCTATGAAGGTTAGTTAGGAAATTTGTTAGTCAGTGGTATAAAACTAAACCAAATAGTGGACTCCTCAAAATTAGGCACAGGAACTTCAAAACGGACGTCATCTTCAGTCGCCGCGCGGCGCCCACCATCAAGCGCGGCTGAGCGAGCAAGGGCTCTATCGGCTAAAAACATTGAAGTTCATGTTAACTGTGTTTTGACAGATGTATGTGATACATTGCTACTTCGTTTTGGCACAAATAAAAACGATGTATCACATACATCGTATTTTACTTTTCTATTCCTGTCCATCCTAAGGTTGCCTGGAAGTTGCTCTTTGCTCTTTAGTGATAAGGCCGCCAAATGTATGTCTCCTCTGTATTTGTGATTTTCTTTTTGTTCTTTTGTGTGTACAATAAAGTATAAATAAAAAATAAATAAACATCTGTCAAAACACAGTTAACATGAACTTCAATGTTTTTAGCCGATACCGCCGCAGGCTGCGGCGCGGCGCTTCAACATAGACCATGCATCAGAGATGCAGCTCTGTCAGCAGCACAGTTGGTGCAGGTGCAGTTCGCTTAAAGAGTATTTAATCACTATTCGACAATCAGAAGCGAACTGAAGGGTAGGTACTGTACCGACTGGCATTGATCATTTTACCAAAAGAGAATTTATCAGAAAGCTGGGAAGAACCTGGGTGGGACATAGCACTTATAGACGCACTATGAGATAATATATTGTACACACGACGCCACCTGATAAATGTTAACCTTGAGACCGCCTTTATGCCCTACGTAATAAAAGCTGTTTTCGCAGTTTAACTGTATAACCTGACGTGCTGACGTGTGTACATTAAATCAGAAGTGTTGACTGATGCCGCCGCGGCTATTTGTATTTTTGTTTATGGCTTTATATTCGTCATTATAATCTATGAGCTAGCATTTACGTTCAAGCGAATAGTTGGGCATTTGGATATGGCAGCTGTTTCAATTCTTCTGCTAATTCTATATCACAAATCTTTTTAGCTGATCCAGTAGCTCTCGCTACATACACCACTGATCGCAGTGCGCGTTTGTGATTGTGACAGCTCGGAAATTGCAACCCGTCGCACGTCCCGCGCGCCGCGCCGCCAAGCCGCTTCCGCACCGGCCCGTCTGACACCGTTGCGGTTTCGGATGTTTAGTTAGTTACGCTGCGATAGACGTTGTTTTGTTCTGTTTAGTGTAGTAATTAGTTGTTTTCATAATATTTAATGGCTTTTAAGGTATTAATACCTAGGTAGAGTTGCCACTTATTTTGAAATAGAATAAGGTACAGGTAGCGTAAAATAAGGGTTACAAATATCTATTAAAGTAGTTGAGGTAGCTAATAGCACTACTACTAGCTAGAAGCTAAAAAGGCGACAATTATGGCATGGTATAATGAAAAATTTTAATTATACATTGGGCTGAGTTTACCGACCCGCATTTAAAATGCTCCATCCTACTAAATAAATGTAACTCCATTCTCTAAGATATATGAATGAAATATAATGGTAAGTGCTTTTGAGAAACGTTTATTTTAGTTATATCTACTTTTTGTTTAATGGAGAGTAAATTAACAGAAGACAAGTTATTGAAACCAACTTACGTTGAGTCGACGTATCATAACTTGCGTCGAGTTTTTATTTGGACAGATGCAGCATTACTTCACTGGCGTAATGGGCTCGCCGACGGATATACCGCCACAATCTGGTTTCTGTGAACGTCACCATACATTAGTAGCGTTTAGTAAATAGTTATAAAGTAAGAGTGCTCGCTGTGTATAATAATTCCATCAGTTTGTTTTCGTTTCTGCTCTAAGCTGAAGTCGAACGGTCTCGATGACGCCTCGATATTTCCCTTCGAGCATCGACTGTTACCGTTGTATACGGTCTTTATTTTTTTATGTCAAGATAATTATAGCGAATTTAAAATTCTTCTGACTAAATAAGCTGTTAAGGCGGTATACGACTAAAGCGAGATAGCAATGAGAAAACGATGCACGCGGGAGCGAGACCGATTTGGCAGATTAGGCGAAAAAATCACAATCAAAATAATTAATAACTATAGCGATTAAAGAGAAATGCTTCAACACGATTGTAAATATTTATAATACATATTATAATAAATCAATTTGTATTTGAATACATAATAATGTTACTAAATAATTATAAAATTAAATTTTTTTAAGAGGTTTTTCGAAATGTTTTAAGCCAAAATCGTTGAATCATGTTTCAGGTTCCATACGTGTCTGGATAAAGATTTAAAGAAATATATCTTAATTTTAGATCCGTAGGATCTTTTAGCGACCTTTGGCATTTCATCATAAAGTGTTAATTTTATTTACTTAAACCCTCGGCTTAAATAGAGCCATATTTCACTGAGCCGTTTTTGGACATTTTTGTGAATCGTTTACACACAGTTTATCAGTTGGAAAATAAACTGCGATGGTATCAATCACTGTCACAACCAGTAGCTGGGTTTGATAAGTGAATTTATTTATGATAATGCAATCAATAAATGGATTATTTCCTTTTCGTGGTGTTTATCCGGTGTTTGTTAACACGTGTAGACGCGATAAGGAGGACGAGTCAATAAAACCAACGGAACCGTATTACTTGTACACGATGTTTCAAGTTATTTTAGAACATTCTCTATTATTCAAGTTCTCTAGTAGTTTCAACCATAAAGCCCACTTCAAAGGACTTTTGATCAATTATCAAAAATTTGCTGAAATTCTAGAGTAAAATACTATTGTAATTACGAACTTCTTGTTACTTCTTTTGATTGACTGTCATGATTTCATTATTGGTAGTCAATTTCTGCAAATGACCCTCTTTTCTTAAAATTAAGGTTTCACACTGGTTAGATCATTTTTGATGTGTAGAGAGTAAAGTACATTTTGTAAACAAAATTTCCAATTGAAAAATGCTTACGCCTATCAAGACTGTATCTAGTTATCACCTTTTGGCACGAATGTTACCACGCTAATGATATTATGTTACTTATGTACGTTATTCAGCGATGAAAATTGTATTGTATATAAACGGTTTGATTTACTTATTTAGATCTTATTTATTTTATGATAATAATAAATCAAATATCATCTACATTTGTACCTTTCATGAACTACTAGGTGCAGAATTGCAGATCCTTATATATAATTATGATATTATTTTTGAAAATGTTTGCCTGAGAGGTGTTTGCAAACCTGCTCTGGGACAGTGAATACGTCCAAACACCCTAAAATCCAGACCAAATCAAAACAAACACGAACAGCCGTCCCTCGTCCATTGTGGGGAAAAAGAAAACCAATTAGAAGGGAGTCTCTGAACGTCACCTAACTGTTGAATATGAATGGCGCGGTCTGCTCTGCGAGAACCACGCACTCGCTCGATGCGATCTGCTCGCAATTATGGCACAAAAGAATCAATTACACGCCGCGCGCCGCCAAAGCAGAAAGAAGACAATATTGCACTCGCTACGCTTACGCTCTTCACCGTTTCTGAACGTTACCTTGCGATATTTGAAGCCCTGAAAGCGAGTAGACATGACAAAGTAATTACCTTCATATACAAAAAATGTAAAAATTTTCCCAACAGGGAAATTGTTTTGAACAAACAGGGAAACTTCTTCATTCGCATTACTTTGGATAAAGTCTTATGATTGAATGAGACGGTTATGTTACACCGTTCTTAATAAGGAATCGAATAAAGTATAAAGTAAAGTAAACTTAATTAACTTAAACATTTGTGTAGCTTTTATATCTTATAGTGAATAATGACGGAAAAGATTTTACCAGTTTTATTGGCAACAACTGTATGCATTTAAAGTACGATTAAACTAGGGTATGTTAGACGTTCTTTGTCTTTTTCAACCCGATACCAAAAGCAGAGCATTAACATAGTAAATTTGATGTAAGGAAAGAAAATCTAAATCACCTGCCGATTCTAAGTATTTAGGTAGTCGCGGTGCGTCTCGCGAGTTCGGCCCTCGTCTCTTTGAAGCTCAGATCAAAGCACACGCGCTTCTATTAGCCCTGATTACAGCGGCGCTCACAAGGGCTGCCAACTACCCACTAAACCAAACAAAAACTTAATTTTCATACGTGCCTGACAAACTTGGAAAATGAAAAGATTAGCTCACTATCATTAGCATTCCATTAAATTAAAAGTACCTAGTTGGTGTTAAAAAGGATTTTAAATTCTGCTTGGTGGGCTGATTTAATTTACTTACAGCTTGGCAACAGCAATATAACTTTTGGGGCGTGCCGCAGGGCGGCATCCTATCTCCTCGCCCATTTACATCTTTTATAAACTCCCTTTCCTCATCGCTTGGCTACTCTTATCACTTTTACGCCGATGACTTTCAAATTTACGTACTTACAGTCGACAGTCGATGAAATTGACTCAGCTATCACATTCCACCAATTTCAGTATAAGGGTTAATCCTTCAAAATGCTTTCATAGTAGATTGCCAAAGTAGATATCAGGTCGGTCCAGTCGGTTGTGTTGGATAATACTATTATCCCTCTCAGCTCCAGTGTTAAAAATCTTGGCCTACACATTAATTCCACGTTCAGCTGGATACCGCAGGTTGCCGAGTTGAGTCGTTTTAGGAACTTTCTTCCTATACGAACTAAGATCACTCTTGTCACTTCTCTCATCTTCCCACTCATTGATTATGCTGACGTCTGCTTTCCAGACTTGAATGAGGTTCTGCTCAATAAGCTGGACCGCCTTCTTAATAATGCTATTCGTTTCGTCTTTTGCCTTCGCAAGTTAGATCACGATTCTTCTTACCGGTCTCAGCTTAAATGGCTTTCCATATGTCAGCGCAGACAGCAAAGGTTGCTCTGCACTCTCTATTCTATGTTAAGCAGTCCACATTCTCTCGATTATCTTAAACGCAAATTTGAATATCTCTGCGACTCTCATGATCGTCAACTTTGTTCTACCAATTCTCTCACTCTTTCCACTCCTTTGTTTCGTTCCGGTCATATGTCCGAATCTTTGACTCTGCATGCTTTGCGTCTCTGGAACGGTGTTCCTGAAGCTATCAGGATCAACCAGCTAGATTTCCTTTAAAAAAACGTTAACGCTTTTCTTTTAGAAGGCTTATAATGAGCATAATGTGAAAATCATCGTCGTTTATTTTGTTTTTCCTTTTTATTATATGATTATTTGGATTTGTTATGGTAGGTTTCTCTTATCAATAAAAGTAATAATAGTTTTATTTGCCTCATTAAACAATGCTAACTTTACAGGTTCGGCTAAGTTTCAATTAACTTGACTTGGCAGCACTGTTCCATTTTTTTAAATCAAACCAGACGATAGTTCTATGATTGCGTTGTTGTGCGATTTAATCCAATTTCGAGGGTTACCGCTATCAAAACTTGCAATAATAAGGGGCACCATTTAATATATAAATAATTAACACAAATATGCTAAAGTACTAACAAATAACAAAAAAAATAAACTCAATTTTTATTTATCTTCGACCGGCAACCATGTGTTGGCAGCTCGGTCTTCGCGGCCCCTCTGCATTGTGCAGGGCCTGCGGCGGCAGCGGCGGCGGCGGGTTAAGATGCGTCAAGTGTCATTGCAACTTTAATTAGCTTTGATAGTGAGCGTTTGAGCTTGCGTTGAGTTGGCCATACTTAGCTTTCACAGTGTGTTGTATGGAAATATTAAACTAGAACATGGCTTTATAGGAAAATAAGGACTTAGGTAATGTAAACAGGCCATTGTATTCAAGGATGAGTTCAAAGTAGCGAGAATAATTTTATGTTTAGTCACAGAATAGATATCGAGGTACACAAAAATATGTTTTTTGTGTTGTATCTATTATGGCTATATTTGCTATTTTCAAATAAAATTCTTTCGAAGTAGATACTTTATCGTTTCGAACGGTTAATGTTTTAGAAGTTATTACGTGTCAATAGATGGCGCTAGCTGCATGTAAAATTACAAAAGATGATGAATTGAATTGTGAATCGTTATTTTTTAGTTTTTGTTGTGAAAAGAGAAATATATGTAGTTGGTTCACGCACGATCTAACTCCTGAGGATGCTCCGGGTTGGGGCGAAACACGTGTAGAGTAGTCTAATTGGTGAAGGTGCAAGGTGTGTCGCTGTCATGCTAAATGCAAGTATTGTGCACTGATATTTTTGTGGTGTGCATGTGCATTTTTTGCGGGCGGGCGGGCGGTGCATCCTGCATATATTTTTGCGGGAGTAAGCTACATATATTTCTCTTTTCACAATGGTTTGGGACTTCCGCCAAGTAATGCCTGATTCAATCAAATACTTTTAGTTTTTGTTTTATCTGTAATTTAAGTAGGTATTATATTTATCAAGTAACAACCTGTAGGAAATGTAAAAATAAGCATTTCTAACTGACTGCGGATGACTGCAGATTTTGATCGATAGTGAGTAATTTGAGGCTTTCAGGGGTAACTAACTAAATAAAACTAATTCAAATCCAATTGAGGGCCAAATAAACAATGAGTAAAATCGGTACTGGTCTCGGGCAAGAAAGGAACCAGTGGCAAATTGTCATGAATTAACACAAATGTATTTATATAGTCTGGGAAATTGATTTAAGGTTGCTTTTAGTGTAGTCGATGGTTTTGACTCTGTTACAGACTATCTGTTAATGTAACTAATTAAAAAAAAATACATGTTTTGCGGTGATTCAGGCTCCGTAGTATGGCTATTGAAACGCGTTATGATATGAGGGGATGCTTAAATGCATTTTCTTCGGCATACAAAAAAAGGGGGGCTGGTGTGTAAAGTAAATAATTTGAATAATTTACTGAGCAAAAAAATCTCGGAATGTCTCTAACAGATAATCACCGTCAGAATCTTCAGTAATATTATACGTAGTATTTATTTGTTTCAGCATTTTGTATTAAATTGAATCGCAATAAATTAATAATGAAAAACTTAGATCTTAAATAGTATTCACAACAAACTTATAAAGGTAACTTAATATTCAGAAGACTTATACGAAAACTATTTTATAAAATCTTACACTAGTTTCAGACTTGCACCACCAGATCCTTGTCAAGCCATCAGACGAATTCGTAATCAATTATAGTCGGAATATTCCAAGTTGGCGTGAGAAGACGCGTGCTTATTGCCCAGTCGAGTTTGTCAATCAAAGGCCGCAGATGCAGCCGTCAACTCAGGCTGATGCGATTTAATTGGCTCTCGAGCGATATCCTCACATACCCCACGCACCGATCACTATACAGGGTGGAAAAATAGGTAGGTGGAGGGAAAGTACCCTAATATTGATGATGGCAAACTGAAATGGAATATTTCTTTCCAAATAAGTAAAACTGCATTCAAAGATTTTTGATAAATCGCTTGTCTCAGCCGGGAATCCGGATTGAAATTCGAAAAAATAACAACCTTAATCGATGGAGTCAATGGTGAAGGTCAACTTCTTCTAAATAACATATGAAATTGAAGTCAGACCCAAGAAAGATAATAAAATTGTACTTGAGTTATAAAAGCGTCCGTAGCTGAATTAAAATAAAGGAATGTCTCATTATAGTAAAATTTGCCATCATCGATATTTAGTGTACTTTCCTTCCAACTGGCGCCTTGTTCCCACCCTGTATATGCTGCTATGCAACGGGATTTAGGCAGTTATACATTTTGGTACGTATCGAGATTTTATTGCATAATTATTTTGGAGTCTGGCTGTTAAATAGTCTCTTTCACGATATTGAATGAGTGGTAGGAAAATATTGACGATTCAAAGGCGCTTATAATTGAAATTTATTTAAATAAGTGATTATTATTTTGATTTTCATTTATAGTATTTTCATCTTCCAGTATCTACCCGTCGTAGGCAAAAATAAATCTTTAGAATAAGCAGCTCAAGGAATACGTTACAGCAAAGGAGCTTCATCAATCAGTAGTTTTCTTGCTAGTTGAGCATCGGAGCTCGAAAGTCGAGGTCCATCTACTTCAATGTCATGTATAAACATGACATTGAATGGCATAAGCCGTGACATCACGAAACACCAACTAGATAACAACTACCAACTATAAACTTCAGTGTGCTAGCCACGCCAACAGCAACAGACGTAAGAATTTGTAAAAATCCTCACTTGATACAAGTTTGAAAGCAATTTCACTAACCAATGAAACGTTTATCCCGAGACATTTTCCAAGTAGTGAGTTTCTTTTGAAGAGTCAGACGGATTGTGAGCGGCGAGCTGAGCGTCGTATCTCTACGATTGCGACGGCAAACAGAGATACGCAAATGGGATGAAAGGATGTGGGTCGCGCCCGCGGCCGAGCGGACATCTTGCGGACCTATTCTGGATAACTTGAGGGTTTCTTAAACTTAACTTCAAATTTGTCAGGCTTTGTTTTAAAAAACTCTGAGAAAATTTATAAGTCATTTTTATTTAAGTAATTTATGTTCAGTTACACCTAATTCAAGTTCAGGAATTTCAGTTAATTTTACTAAATAATATACTAGAAAAAATACCACTCGCACCAGATCATGTTTTCGGACGGGAATCGTGGTGAGACGGCGCTGGCTTGCAGCGTAAGAATTGATATACTAGAAGAAATTCTATGTTCCCACTAGTGACTCGTTAGCACAGCGGTCAGAGCATTGGACCGGATATCCAAAGGTTGTGGGTTCGATTCCCGTCCGAAAACATGATCTGGTGCGAGTCGTATTTTTTCTAGTATATTATTTAGTATTATATAAAAATAGCATTGTGAATGCTAAAATCTCAGTTGCGTGAAAAGAACTGAAACATAAATGAAAACTCATTGGGTAAACAGAAACGAGAAATCAATTTCAAAATAGGTAAAGATACAAGGAATTTAAATTTAGGTACCTACTTAATACACATTTTTATCTACTCTACCGTCCATAAATCGTAGATAATAAATTTACCCCATTTCAGTCACAAAATAAGACTGCACAGCGGTTGTTGCCTGTGCAATATGCAACGGTAATGCACCGCACCGCAAACAGAGCGACGGACGTCGCGTCGCGCGTCATGTCGCCTGCAAAAAAGTTTGAAGCTTAGGCAATTTATAAAACCAATGAAACACTGCCAGATTATTTCTAGCACTTTTCTTACTTAAATACCTGATGCTACTAAGTATCGATTAAGTTGATGTTTGCCTAAGTTATTTTTAAGTCTAAGAGGAAGAAATAACTTTGAAGTAAAAGTTTTCTCTGAACCTAACCTATCTTTTTTTCGCATTATTTTTGATTTACATAAGGAATCAACGAAATAAGCTTCTTTCTATGAGCTATTTCGATATAGTTATGTGCCAAAACAGCATAATCATCTAAGTACGACTTATTGTTTTTCACATGATTATGGCGTCTTTGTAATTATAAATTTTATAAATGACTTTATTTTATTCGGTCCTAAACAGCGATTGTCGTACGTAGCGGCAATAGGCCCTAGGGGCGCACTCGACGCGGCGCCGGCGGCGCGACGAAACAAGTGATATTCATTAGGAAACGGGCTCCAAACAAAAACGAGCGAACGCAACAATTCACCTACGCAGGGCTGCCACAAAAGTATTTGTTTGGGAACCGATAATTTTGGTACCTAATTTATTTTCATGTCCATGGATCGCCAGAAAGTTAATTTTACAGTGACCACAAGCCATTTTTATTGTCCTCACTGCTGGGACACAGGCCTTCCTTATGGGTGGATAAGGAGGATGAGCCATAACCCACCATGCGGGCCCAATGCGGATTGGTGGGTGGTAACGACTGCAAATGCAGCCGGGACCAACGGTTCAACGTGCCTTCCGAAGGCACGAACTAAAAATCGAGAATTTTAAATCAATTAGTACCTACTTTTGTAGATCCATTCTCGAGATTGTGGTGAATGATGAAGTCACGAGAGTTAAATAAACCGTCAGTAATCACTGTAATTTTACCTTGTATCATATAGTAATCGGTAATCGCCCCAATGTCATCTTCGTCGTCTTTGAAACCAGTCTTTACATTTTACACCTTTTCAAACTAAAACTAAGTAAGGGTTGCCCTCGAGACATGCACCCTGAATAGCCATCCCTGAGAGCACGCGACTACCCCTGCGCTCGCGAACCGGTTAAACCCATTAATGCTGCTTTGATCTCCCCGCGCCTTTGATTGCTCCCGCTTCGACTGGTCACTTGTAACTATTGACTATGGTCTTGAGCATGCTGTGAGAGTGCTGTGACTGTGACGATGAGAAAGGGATTTTAGCAACTTGCCTAACGCTTGCCCGGCTTAGAGGACCAAGTTAGTCCTATCAACTATTATTTCTTGTCGTTGGCAAGAACTAAAATTAAAAGTGCACCATGTTGATAAGGTAACAATGGCATAGATTAAAAAAAAATGTTTTTTTTGTAAGAACAACAAAGGTTTTGCTGTGTAAAGAGGTACGACACTTGGTGGCTATAAGTAGTGCCACACATTATGTTTTGATATAAATGTAATGTCAAAAGCAGACTGCATATTATTACTCGGAAAGACGACATGTGCTCTATGCATTATCCAAGCGACGTTCTTTCAACTAGTTCTCTTGCGAGCCTTCGAACTGGCAGTGTTGTAGTCTTAGTTCAAACATAGACGTTTATGAGAAAAACTGTTGTGTTTTAAAGAATTTTATTATGAAGAATTGATGCCACTATAGCGACAGTACGCTGCACACTTCTTTTGGGTAGCATACAGGATTTTGTCGTTCGTTCACTTTCAATGCAAAACCTGTATAAGGGCTTTGGGAAATGAGTTAGACTTTGTAACTGTTAACGCATGCATGAGAGCGGATATTGACTTACAAGTGCTTATAGATATCGGACGGATTAGACGAACCGTAATTTATTAATTTAAGTGCTACTCCGATGTTAAACACTTGTAAGTATATCTGTAATTGCTAATGGTAACGAGTATTTACTACGAATTGATTTCGTGATTTCTTTGCCTAATTTGCCAAATTAGTCTCGTTCCCGCGCGCGTCGTTTTCGCATTGCTATCTCGCTTTAAATTTATAAGTGTCCTAGCTTTTGTTACACTACATTCGAGTATTTTTTTACCCAACCCTTTATAAAGCCCTCATAATTCTGATATATTCTGCGACAACTAAGGCTGGCCCCAGATCTACCGGTTTCATTTCTTTGCTTTGCTGTTCTAGTAGAACAGGGGGCCGTACCGGCTTACGCATCGAACTTTGGAAAGTCTGCCAGGATTCAACATAAAACAGATAAATTGAAGTAAGAAGTTTCGTATTGTACTATTCGCCAAAGTTATTTAGAACGTGTGACATCATAAATTAGGGTTCGCCATTTTGGCCCGATTTATCTGTTTTAATTCGAAGCCCGGCAGACTTTCCGAAGTTCGATGCGTTAGCCGGTAGCCCCAGCCTTCTGATTATGTAACTTTGTTGCAATCAACTCTGACAGAAATCGCAGTTACATTGCTGCTTTAGTAAGAACCAATGTGACAACTATCTTACTTAAAGTAGCAATGTAACTGCGGCTTCAATCGAGAATTGTTAGCAACAGAGTTACGTAATCAGCCCCCTGTTCAACTAGAACAGCAAAGAAATGAAACCGGTAGGTCTGGGGCCAGCCTAAGACGCGAGCAATAATTAGCCCGAATGAGTGTAGTCGTTGTAGAAATTAGCTCTCGTGTGCTTTGAGGATATCTCCCTTTGTCGCGGCAGTACTGTCGAGAGGTCCTGATGATTACATAGCCGCCCCGCTTACCTTCATGTTGGATGATGCTCCGCAGTCCTAAAGAGGTTTGTTACTGGAAAGAAAACTCTTTTAAAAAAAAACCTTAGAACAAAGAATTTACGTTTTAGAAATATGTGATGAAGACTTTTTGTTACTATCGGGTCGGTCCACTAAGTTATACGTATACACCGCGGGCTCTTTAAAGTCAACAGCAAATTGATTGAAACGTTTAAAAATAAATGAAATCTCCTAAAACTTATTAGGAGGTACTTTAGCAAAAAAGTTTATTCCATAAATTTTATTGTAGACTTCTACACATGTAGAGTTCTTACCGGTTGACTGTTAGAGAATGTTTTATAGCATTAAGTCCGCCATTTGCTGTAATTTTTGCAATAAAGTTTAAATAAATTAATAAATGAATTAAATTATGCATCGTAAAAGAAATATCAGTGAAAAATTTTTGTTCTGCGATTATTTATTGAGATATTATGATGCTTCGAATGTTGACATAATGGCGGCGGCGGAAAACGCCCTTTACAAAAAGCATCAGAATAGTGACGTCACATTTCTTACCGCGCGGCTCAAAGTAGTATGTCGCGCAAAAGAAATTTGTGATTATCTAAGAATATTTTTTTGTGATTACGTATGGATTCTAATAATCGACACTTTGGTCACTGGATCATTTTATTTTTTTACCAACTTTGGAGTAAATCATAGGAAAGTTTGTTAAATCGAGCCAAAATTTTGCGTAGTGTTTTATTTTCCTTTTTTTTTTGCTCTATTATACCTTAAAAGTAGAATCCATTCTCAAAGCAAATACCCAATTCTACGGGTTCGAGGCTTATATTATTTGACAATTTAAATTAATTTTCAATTTAAAGAAAATTCGTATGACCATATACATATTTTATACTTTTGCCTTTTATAATTTAATTTTATATTTAATTTGTAATTGTAATTGTTTTTACGGATCTAGTGTCAGCAATAAAGAATTTTAATATTATTATTATTATTATTATACAATTAGTTTTAGCCAATTCATGACTCTCGCGAGGTAGGTATTAAAATGTAGATACCTACCTGAGCAGCATAATCTATGTATTAATGTTTGCCCGCTTTAGTCTCCTTCAATTCGTGAGTTGTTCTAAATAACAATTTCCACTCCATAAATGAAGCTCGAATTCCCGAATAATACTGTATTAAACGCGACAAGATCGTATTCGGGGTAAATATGAAGGATTCCCGTATTTCAGTGAACCCGTCACCGACAAACGTAATGCCATTGTGTTTTTCCAATGAAACAGTCACAGGGACTTCAAAGGATCACACAAATCCTCCTGTGAGGAACTTGACTTTGTTCAGCCACCGATCATGTGGAAGTTGGAATCAATCACTAGCAGATTGGAACTTATGCGAAAGTGCGTACAGACTTTGTAACATGTTATACAACATGTTACAAAAATACCCCTAATGCCGAATAAGGTATATGGGACCATCAAACTGAACAACTTTTACAATGGGACCAACTCTGAAATCGTGAATAAAAATCAGCTGTTTCATACAGAAATTAAAACCAAAAATATAAAAATGTATGCATTTCAGAGTTGGTCCCATAGTAAGTTATTCAGTTTGGTGGTCCTTATATACCATATTCGGCATTAGGGGTATTTTGTAACATGTTGTATAACTTTTGTCATACCTATAACACGTCCACATTATGTAACCTTGTTAATCAACATTGCAACATAAAACAATACTGTACACATTAAAATAACAATATAATATAACAATGTTATATAACCATTGTCGTTTCTCGTTCTCCCATGTTATTATAACATGTTTTATAACATTCAGTGTCCACATTATCTAAAACATGTTATTAAACAATGTTGTATAACATATTATGTTATATAGTCTGTACGCACCTTGACGTTCTTGTGTCATGCGAATTCGGTAAACAAAGTAACTGTGGATTTAAAGACAGTAATTAAAATTAAAAATCTACATTTCAGCGGACGTATGCTAAAAGGTAGGTAATACTTAAACAAGAAAGACACATTATTTATTTCTAAACGAAGATAAAAAATAAGGAGTTCTTATGTCTGTCTTTTCATTTCACTAATTGTCTTCGTCAGGTGAGGACCGATGAAAATTTTGTTAACTTTATTAATAAAACCGGCCAAGTGCGAGTCGGACTCGCGCACGAAGAGTTCCGTAAAAATCACGTTTGTCGTATGGGAGCCCCCGTTAAATTGATGTTTTATTTTAATTTCATTATTTATTTTTAAAGTAAATATTCTGTGAATATTGCAAGCGTCTACCTGTTGCCGTTCTCAATATATATATCTCGATATATATTTTTCTCAAAAACGAGCAAAAACATCACAAAGTTTGTTGTATGGCAGCCCCATTAAATATTATTTTTTCTGTTTTTTAGTATTTGTTGTTATAGCGGCAACAGAAATACATAATCTATGAGAATTTCAACTGTCTAACTATCACGGTTCATGAGATACAGCCTGTGACAGACGGACAGACAGACAGACAGTGAAGTCTTAGTAATAGGGTTCCCGTTTTACCCTTTGGGTACGGAACCCTAAAAAGGAATAACAATAGAAATTGTGCCAGCCAGTCACTTAAAACGGTCATTATTCTATTTTTTTATGAAATAAATAAATAAAATAGTTTTTTATTTCCCATATTACAAAAAATGTTTGAGGTGAGACAGCCCCAGTAAGTAATGGAATACTTGTGTTGGGGAGCCTCGCTCTTTACCCTAGTGCCTGATTACAAAGTAGGAATTACACTACTAAAGTAACTTAGTAAATATATATAATATATTTTATATTATATGTAGTTGATGGGTTTGCTCTTGACCCCATAAAATTGCTAAAGTGGAATCAGAACATTGTACCTCGGTAGATATATTTAAATATTGACATGCACGTCAAGGGGAGATAACTTTAACGATAACATTTAAAATAAGCAGAGATAGCTTTGACCTGATTTGTGTCCAGTTCGAGTCCTGGCGACTGACAGCCTTGATTGTACGGGATCTCGATGGTAGTTTGTCGCAGTGATTTTATTGACATATCTTGTTCCTAGGGAGATAATATTATATAGTATAGTCTGTTATGAACTTTTGAGATATCAATATTCGACAACTTTACTACTGTATTCGAAAAAGGTTTCTGTTAATGATGCTAAAATAAAACTTAAATAAAAAAAATCTAATAGAAGACTTAATGCAATATGAATTCTGTTTTCCGTTAAATAGATTTATTTCAATGATATCGCTGGATATAATGAAATTATCTTCACTATACAGGGTGGAATTTTTTAATGCCACCTGGAGGGATTGTACTTTAAACAATGGAGATAGCACACTCAAAAGAAACTTTTTTTTAGAGAAACAAAACTGCATTCAAAGATTTTTTAAATACGCTTCCCGTATCGAAAAACAACACTCTGTACTTTTATATGAAATCTAAACTTACTTTAATTGAGCGGGAAAAAATATGTAAGCTAGTTGTTCGAAATGGGCCTCATGATGTTGAATAATTATTGTCTTTCATGGTTTTCCTTTCATTTAATTTATCATGTTTGTTAGAGAGATTTGATCCTTATGATCCCTATCGATTGGTATCATTAAAGTAAAGGGTGTTGTTTTTTCGAAATTTAGCCGGTTTGGTTCCTTGGTGTGGGAAGCATATATTTTAAAAATCTTCGAATGCAGTTTTGTTTCTTTTCAAAAATAAAGGAATGTTTCCCTTGACGGAAATTTGCTATCTCCATTATTTAGAGTAGTTACTTTCCCTCTGGGTGACATTAAAAAAATCCACCCTGTATAAGCCGTCCTGCCTTATATAAATCACAGACTGAAGTCCTGTAAAGTTGACAATTTCATCAAAATAAGCAGAAAATAATATTATCAAGAAAAAAGTTATCAGAGCAGAGAAAATTATGAGTGTTTCTCTTAATTTACTGAATTCGTAAAATTTCCTGAAGAAAAATAAATAGTATTTTTTAAGATCTTGTTGTAGACAACTGGAGCGTATCGCTGGCAGTGGCTGTAAATGGTGAGGATCCTGGGTTATTGGCCGTTTACCGCCGACTCGGTCTTGGCTGTCGTCCAGTTGGCATCGGGTTATGGAGACATCCTTCTTTAGAGTAAACATAAGTTGCTATTCTAAGCATCGTGTCCTGTAAATTAAACTGGCTAGGTGACTAAAATCGACACCATGCAAATAGCCCAAGTTACGTTTTGTACAACCAACTAAAGTTGAAGAAGTCGCACAGGTCAAAGCCACGGAGGTTGTTAAACTTTGACTTGCTATGTAAAGTCTACAGGTTATTGAACTGAAACATATTTTTTTAACTTTATGTCAATCTCTTGCCATAAATTGTAATTTAGTTCTCATAATTTAGTTTTATGTTAAGTTAACCCGATCTTGAAATAATAGGAAGTCGGAAAAGTTCGCGGCCTTTTTGAAGCATGAATTTAGCGTGTTATATTTCTGGCAATATTAAACTTAGGCGAGAATGTTTGACATCTGACTTTCTGTTAATAGCGGTAAAATAAAAACAAATTGATAATTGTCTTGCTTTTCCATATTTTTAATAATTTTTATTAGATAATTTTGCATTTTTTTTTAATAATGATTCAGACCCTTAACGAAAAAAATGAATGCTGCTAGTGCTCAAAAATGGTATGTAATGTTAGGAGGATCGGACTTTTTGGTGGCAGGGATCTCGATTTTTCTCATCAATTACAAAACATATAAAAGTGATATTAAATAACATGATTATTTATTTCATTGACTTAATTTTGTCAGTTGCAGAAAAACGATTTGTTAACTTTTTTAACAGATAAACAAAAATATTAAAGAAACCTCTTTTAAAACAGAGATTTGCATTTTACAGACAAACCTGACCGATTTTAAACTACATACGCATAAGAACTAAAACTACATACGCATAAGAAAGATATATTGGCCTAAAAAGTTAGTTGAAAACATTTTTGCAATGTCTTATTTTAAAAAAGATAATTGACTGTTTCCATAGAAAGTTTAAAATCGGTCTAATTTAGCTGTAACATTATTTATCGAAAACGTTTTCAACTAACTTTTAGACCAATGTATTCTGCTTATGTGTATGAAGTATCATTAAAATCGGTTCATAAATTTCGAAAAATAAGGACTTGAAAGCTCGTATGAAATGTCGTTTGCCGTTAATGCTCTTAATAGGTAGATACTAGCGCAATTTTAGCGCGTAAGTCTGAGAGGTGAATATTATCCCGATCTTGTAAAGTTTTGAACAAAGGGTATTTTTTATAGTATTATAAAATTTCCAATAGCCGCCGGTAGCCTAATAAATATACCATCATTTCAATGCCTAAACTACAAGAGCAGTATAATAAGCAATAACCACAATTAATAAGTCTGTGTATTTAAACTTCATTTGTTTTGTTGTCCTAGGAACTCCTTGGTAATTGCTGCAGTACTAAATTTGATTGAATTCAGTCCGATACGGCCTGAGATAACATGTATGAAATGGCTTTGAGTGCGTGCACGGAAAACCGCGATTTCTTCCAAGCTACTTTTATTTTCGTCTATCTATACTTTACATTTTTAAACCATAGCTACCGTATGTGAAATTTGGCACAAGTGGTGTGTAGTCTTGTATTACTTCCTTATCTCTGAATCTGCTTTCTAGCTGAAGATTTTCTTCCAACCTTCTGTATAGTCAGTTTGATACTTAACCATACCGTATAACACCGTATGTAAAGTTTGGCACAAGTAGGGTCGAGCGTGCGCGGCTCATCCTCGATTCCGTTTGCAGCCTCAAAGGTGCAGATATATCATCTGCTATTCAGGGACTGTCAGAGTGTTGCTGTGCAAAAATATACACTACCCGTCTTTAATTAGAGACCAATTTTATGGAGAAGCGGCGCTCGCCATAGAAAAAATGCTTAACTTGTATACGATTGAATTTGGTCTTAGCATACAGCCAATAATATTTGCTACATTGATCAAGCTCTGTCTTATTTTTAGCGCATATAGAAAAAAGTTTTTTAATTATGAATATTTTTTGATATGGAAATACTACAGAAACATAGCGTCATTGAAAAACGTTCCGTTATCCACATTCAATTTTTAAAGAGCAGAAAAGTCTCTATACAATGTAAATGCGTAGCTGCATAAATCATAATTATTTTCCTTTTTTCGAAATTATTAAGAAAATTAAATGTTATTTGACTTCCGATTTGGCATTCATTTGTCATTTGGTTGATAGATACCACAGACTAATAAGTGAAAAAGTACAGTAGATGAACCACAGATTAAAAAAATTGAAAAGTATACATCTTTAGCATAAAAAGACGCGTCTCCCTTATTTGAAGGATATTAGACGAGAATTCTATCGTAGTACCAGTAAAAAAATTTGATGGACGCGGTTCGAGACCCGCTGAGGATGGTTAGAGCAAATAAGACAAATAAACAGATGAAAATTTATTACACGACATTCACGGCTGAAAGTCAGTGAGGTATTATGTACTGTGCTAAAAAAGTTTTTGTAACGTTTACAAACAAAATATAACAAAGACTTATTTTCCACAAAATAGTTGATTTCACGTTAAAAGTTATAATAAGTGGGAACATTCTTAGAATAAACTATATCGGGATTTACACCATGTACCTGTTTATTTTTGAGACTCCGATATTTCGGCGCAGTTGCGTATCGGAGTCTCAAAAATAAACAGGTACATGGTGTAAATCCCGATATAGTTTATTCTAATAACGTCAAAAACCATGAAAATTTAAAACATTATATTGGGAACATTCTGTTAAAAATTCTACAAACTTTCTGTATAAAACTAATATGCAGGTGGTATACATTTTCCAAACGTCCTTTATTTTACACCATGATTCAAATTGAAACGTTTGCCGGCAGATATTTTACAGCAGGCGTCTTCAAGATCGATTCTTTATGGGTAACTTGACGTTTCATTTCAGACGCACATGCACCCCTAGAATTACCTTCCCTTAGTTAGATTCACCTTCTCTTTCCGACCTCAATATTAGGAAGAACTCCATCCTTTTCATTGCAAACGTCATTGCGTGGCGCATTGTCTGCCATGCATTCCCACTCCATTTTCAGCTTTGTGTGATGCGTGATAAGAGTTGAATTGCATTGTTTAGGGGAAGTGAAAAGGAAATTGGCATTTACATCGACAGTGGAAAAGCCAGTTTTCCCCGGCAGCGTTTGAAAATGGAATTCTACTGTACACCGAAACAAAGTTCGTTTCGAAGTCAGCAGCATGGTATCATTTCTGTATGGGCATGGAATAAAGGTTTAAATCGTGTGCTATTTGCGTGTGGGACCGGCAAAATTTTTGGCGGCTTTGAACGTTCGAAACACGCCGACAGCCGCATTCGTTGACATGTACCGGCACGCAAACGTTTTTGTTCCATTTTCTGTTTTTAAAAAAATAGTTTACCGAAATGTGACATTCGATTTTTAAAATGTTCAAGATTTATCGTGTGGCCAGTGCTTTTCTTTAGTGACTGTGAAGTTTGTCAATTTATCGGTTGTGAAAAGAAAACAAGAAAATTGTGGCCTATTGTTTGTATACGAGTTAGATAAGGTTGTTTTGAAATAAGTAGTTTAGTAATGTGTTAGTTTAATCAATCATCTACAAATAGTCAAGATTTAAAATAAAATAGTGTTAGACTTTTCAAAATCAGTTTTAAAAAGCAGAACTTTTCAAGAAGGTAAGTCCTTTATTTTAATTTTATTAATTAAAAATAATGCTGTCACCTGTTTAGTTTTGTATACTGTTAAGAGTTGTGAGGTAGGTGCGTGGGTCGTTGACCCCGGGCGCGTTGCCATGGCGACGGCGGTAGCCATGTGCGAGGCTCGCTGCAGTGGGGTCCGATGCAACGATCTGTCAGGGTCCCTTCAGGGATTCGGAACCCTGAACGAAAATAAACTGAATAGACCTTTGGTGGCTTCGGAATATCAGTCCTGTATGATTTTATTTTTGAACAAAAGCAACTTTATTTACTTCTAGTACCGGTTACTCTCTGTGAAACTATTTCAGTTTGACATTAGAAAAAAAGGGACAAAACACTGTGTAACTATACATCTACTATACAATCTTTATTAGTAAGGAGGTCATTGAATATTATCATATTCACTAAATAAACACTAGTAGCATAAAATATTGAATATCTAAAAATTTCTTACTATAAATTTCGGTAAAATATTTTTAATTTACCATTGAGAACTATTAAATTTATTTAATACTAACCATAATATTATAATCTACTTAACCAACGAATTTATTGTAGCATCATAATGCAATGACCCATAAAATCACCATAAATTAATTTGGTTTAACAGTACAAAAACTTTACGAGCAGTTTAACTATATAGCGGCATAAACGTATAGTAGGTACTTCAATTGGGTTAGGGTGGGTAATGCATCCCTTGTTGTTTTATAGTGTTATGCTTGATTTTACGATACAATAATTTGTTTGCATCGCTATTTGTGATTTAAGTGCTTGTTGATAAGTGCATCTATGTATTACTGATAGGGAATGTGGGAACGATTGCAATTAAGAGAGCTTTGCGGTTATAATGGTAATTTACCACTTGACACCTACTTACATTGACTGTGAGTCAAAGTTAACCTATTCAGACCTATCTGAGTAACCCATTGAGATAATTTATGATTTATGCTTAATATTGATACTTTCTACCCGACTGCAAGAAAAGGGTTATGTTTTTCGCGCGTATCTTGTATGTATGTTTAAATGTAATATTCTTTATTATTACCTCATTTCATATGTTTGAAACGGCTGAACGGATTTCTATAATTAAGATATCGTTAGATTTATATTGACAGCCTAAGTGTTCTCAGATAAGTGGCATTCAAAAAACAACATAGTAACTGTGCGGTGCTACTATTTAAATAAAATAAAAAGATTTTTTAGAATACTGCAATATAGGTATCAAATTAAAGGACTTCTTATAAGGATTTCAAAAAGGTATATCATGACCGTAATATATAATCATTAAAAAGACATACAAAAAAAAACTAAAAACGCGCCTGCATCAAAATACAAGTCAACTGAAAAGATGGAAATAAGATCAAATATTAAAGGCAACATAATATCATGCAGTCGGAGGCATAGAATTTAATAATAAGTCAAATCATTCATATATAATGTCACTTTATGCATGCCTCCGACTGCATAATGATGATGCCTTTAATATTGGATCTTGTTTCCATGTTTTCAGTTGACTTGTCTTTTGATACAATCGGGTTTCTAAGTTTTTTAATTTTTTTTACACCCTCTATTCTTTTTTTAACTCATTTAAGATTCAAGCTGTTTGAATATGTAATTCCACAGTTGACGAACAGTAAACGTAAGTTACAGTTTGTCTCATGACATGAAACTTTTTGATACTTACCTAACTTGGTCATTTTTTCTTCTTTTTCATATCACACCCATATTATTATTTTTAAAAAAAAGTGCGTTTAGATCGCCTCTTTGTTACTCTACTATAATTGTATCTGTGTTAACTAATAGTGGGAACTGTTAGGCTAATGTGTTGACATATATTTTATTCTTAAGTTTGTATAATATATGCTGTTGTTTCCTAAATAAATAAACAAAATAAAATAAACTTGGATTAGGTAATTAATTACCTATTTATTGCTCGATTTTATAAGACCGAGATTGACTATAATTTCGGGTAGATCTAATTGGTATATTTTATAAAATAAAATCATGACCATCAGTCATTTTAATGTCCCCACAGCTGGGGCACAGACCTACTTCCTTATGGGTGGATAAGGAGAATGGGCCATAACCCACCACGCGAGCCCAATGCGGATTGGTGGGTGTTAACGACTGCAAATGCAGCCGGGCGGGCTTAACGTGCCTTCTGAAGCACGGAGGAGCTAGAGATAATACATTTTTGGTCACCCATCCCTTGAACGATCATTGCGAAAGTTGCTTAAGAGGGCGTAGTCTGTACACTAGCGCCGCCATTGGAAAAAAAATCATAGTGCTTAAATAAAGAGGGAATTGTGAATTATCTCTCTGTAGTGCACTCAGTAGAAGCTTTGTGGTTCTTTTTATCGCTTAAACAATATTTTCGATCCTGTCGTTTAGTTTAATGGAGGTTTTTTGCGATAAGTGGCGACTTTTAACAATAAAACTCCATTTAACTAAAAATGGAGTTTTATTGTTAGTATGATTATGTATGATGATGTAACCTATAGTTCTTTTGGATTGTCAATTTTTGTGATGTATAGTATCTAATGGAGAGGATAGACAAGAACAGGCAATACAAAGAGTAAAGTAAGTAAGAAGTTAAGGCAATAACAGTTTAGCCAACACACTTGTATACGAAACTCCAAAAATTTAGTTTTAAAAGAAATCTAAATTCAAATGGGCATCAACCCTGCTCACAGTAAGGATTCCCGGGGGTCGCGGCGACCCCGCACCCTTTACTTATTATAATTTTATATTAAAGCGGCAGCCTTCACTCTTTTTACTTTCTCGCCTGAATGTATTTATTACGCGGTGCCTTCCCGCGCTCATACAACGGTTGAGTGTCCACTTCGTTTTATTTTTATGTTTGGAAGTCAAATAATTAAAAAGGTTGCATTGTAGACAACATAAAAACGTCTGCTCATGCGTTTTATCATGTAGTCGTTGTTATTCGATCATTATCCACAACAATCAAGCAACCGCACTTTTTCTTTCAACTTTCTGTCATAAAGATAGGGCATAATGAGGCATGCCTCTGTTGGAAGCGCAAGAGGAAGAGGAAGGCGACTGTGTCAAGATGTGTCTTGACACAGCCACTTTTGGGCAAAGGTGTGCCTTTAGAGGCTTATTTCGATAGACGAACACAATGTTAGTATCGGTAACCTGAGCGGTGCGCGGAGGCGAAGGGTGCGCGTCAGTCGGTTTAATGTGTCCGCTTATAACTTCACGCCTGCCACTCTGTGGTGTCCAGTTGCGTACCGAGAACTGTAAGAATGGTCGCCTCGCCACCTGTTACACTGTGTCTTAGAGGGTTAATTTGATATTTGTGGGGACACTATGGCTACAAAACCGCCATGGACTCAAAATGTTGAAGATAAACATCAAATAGAAGCTAACTAGCGCTACCAACATTTAATTATACAGGGTGTTAAAAATCCGTAATGCCGAATATGGTAGATATTGGGACCATTAAAAAAAAATCCGCTGTTTCATACATTAATGAAAAAAGAAAATATCAAAATAAATGAAACAGCTGATTTTTTTCGCGATATCAGAGTTGGTCCTATAGTTAAAGTTGTAGTGGCGGGTGTTTATATAAATGAAAACAGCTGCTGACTGAGGCAAATGGGTTATTTATTAATTAAATAATAATCTTACGCAAAATAGTGTGGACGCTGATAAGCACAAAGACAAAGAGGAAACAAAAATAATATTATTTATTTATTATCTATGTTAATTGATTGATTATGAAACGATATCCATATTTGTAAATATCGTTCCATCTGATAAAGCTGATAAGTTTTTTGCGCCCACTTTTCTTGTCAGCTAAAAGACGTCATAATGGGTCGTAATGGGTGGTAGGGTAAAATAATTGACGATTTAAAAATGCTTATAATGTTAAATTAATTATTTGAATAAATAATTTTTCAATTTCAATTTCGATTTTAAATTTCAATGTTCTTATAGTTTTAGACAGACTATATACTATTACAAAAGTTGTTCAGTTTGATGATCCCTATCTACCATATTCGGCATTATGGGTTTTTTTGTAACACGTTACATCTTCTATTTTTTTTATAAAACTAAACAGCGGGTTTATTCATTGAATACTTATTCACTACTTTTCATTGTTTCTTGTAGTTTTACCGGGTTTTAACCCTTCAACGCCCGGAAAATGAGACACAATAAATATTCCATTGTTACCCGGCCGCCTGCGTCCGCTCGGGCGTTGATGAATTTAGTCACTTCTTTTTGATAATTTTAAATAAGTACAGCAACTCAGGTTCTGCAACAATAATGTCGAACTCCAAAAAAGTTGCGTACCTTCCTAGCGAATCTAGAGATCATCAACTCACGCCTGGCCCTTTGCTATATACAACATGCAGCCAGCAGATGAGGATGATATTGTCCACCTTTTAGGGTAGCCACGTACAATGAACACCACATCATACGCGACACAAGATAAGCTAAAAAGACCCTTAAAGTAATTTTCCATAAGGTATGGTAAAAGTTCAAGGTGCTTCCCATTTTCACACGCAAGCTTTTAAAATATTAAACGGAGGTAGTACTGGCAGGCTATTACTACCGATGGCTGTAAGCAATATTTCAATTTTGTCGAAATTAAGGTTTAAATTTCAGCGTTTATTTGGTATATCGAGAATTTACTTTTTATTTTTTATCGATATTCGTGCAGTACATCGATGCTAGCAGGATAGAATACATGTTATACTTAACTATATGAAAACTGAAAAGTAAAAAAAAATACTGTGAATTTTTTATTGTTTAGTGCTAAGATTAATTAAAATTGTCATTTTCGTAATAAAAATTACAATAATAGTAATAATAAATATTTGACAACATCACATACATTGCTCCGATTCCATTCCATTACTTCAGTTATTTTCATAGTCTTATGACTTACGGTTTGTTGTTGTGGGGCTCAGCTGCTAATATTAATAACATATTCATCTTACAAAAAAGGGCAGTGCGCGCTATTTACAACTTACGGTCTAGAGATACCCTTCGTGACTTATTTAAAGAAATTAAAATATTAACAGTTGCTTCCCAATTCATCTATGAAAATATAATGTATGTAAAGAAAAATTTAGATAGTTTTGTAAAGAATAGTAATGTTCATAAATTCAATACAAGAAACAAGGACAAACTTGCTGTTCCAAAGCGCAGACTGCATAAAACCGGAACCTCTTTTTTGTGTAGATGTATTACCTTTTATAATAAGATTCCACAAGAAGTTACAGAACTGCCTTTGGAAAAATTTAAAAATACTGTTAAATCCAATCTCATGAGTAAAGGCTATTACACTATTTGCGATTATTTGAAGGATAATAACGCCTGGGCATAGCTTTTGTATTTTTAATTTTTACTCTAATGTTCAGTATAGATTAAGATAAGTCCGTGGTTCTTTCGTGGGTCTAGTATAAAGTTCTGTACTATAATTTCAAGTGATTCGAGTCATCGATATATTTTTTTTTTTTTTTCTTTTCTTTTTAAGTATAGTTTGTAAGAAGTGTCCTACCTACTTAAAAACGTATTTACAGGTTTCTTGACTCGTCGCCTTAATATGGGTAGCTTTAGTATGTCATGCTCACTTTAAACATTTCTGCGGTAGTGTCGTGTGAGGCGGGTCGTTACGTTCCCTCAAATATGGTTGAGCGAAGCGATGGCTGGTTCATGCGTCATGCTCGTGAACGGGTGCTGCCAGTGGGAATGGGTCTGCTTCTGACTACTTGTATTAAGGACGTCGCATACATATATATATATATAAATGTTTAATATTATCTATATGTATGGCACTTCTTACCCAAAAGATAAAATTCATAACTACTACCTTGTTTTGGAATTTTTTTTTATTGCAATCTTTCACTTTCTATAGGCCTATGAAAAGCTTTTGGATATTAGTTTTCAATTCGATGCCTTAACACGGGTAGCCTAAGTATGTCATGCTCTCTTTAATCATTTCTATGGTGGTGTCGTGTGAGGCGGGTCGTTACGTTCCCTCAAATATGGTTGAGCGAAGCGATGGCTGGTTCATGCGTCATGCTCGTGAACGGGTGCTGACAGTGGGAATGGGTCTGCTTCTGCCTACTTGTCTTAACGTTTATTGAATTGTATGAATAGATATATATATAATTTTTTTGTAATAGCCTAGGCTGAGCCTTAAATTTTGAATTAAGCTTGACACCTGTAATTTGATTCAGTAGAAATGAGCTAATTAAATAATGTTATTTATTTATGAATCTATGTTAATGGTAACATGTATGAATACTTTGAATGTAATGTCTGGAAACGATATACATATTTGTAAATATCGTTCCTTCTAATAAAGCCGATAAGTTTTTTGCGCCCATTTTTCTTGTCAGCTAAAAGACGTCATAATGGGTGGTAGGATAAAAGAATTGACGATTTAAAAATGCTTGTTATGTGAGCTTATTTGAATAAAGAATTTTTCAATTTCAATTTCAATTTCCAAAGTAAGTAGCTAACGCACTTGTGTTATGGAAATCAGAGACAACGGCGGTATCACAAACACCCAGACCTGAGCCAATATAGAAAAGTTCGTTTTCTAAATTGACCCAATCGGGGATCGAACCCGGGATCTCAGAGATGGCAACACCTTGAAAACCGGTGTACAAAGCCACTCGACCACGGAGGTCATCTTATAAAAATTGTGCGATATAAAACTGATTAACTTTACATGTTGAATCCACTTTTCAATTCAACTTTTTAAAAATAAAACAAAGAGTAAACCTGTGCTTGCGGAGTTTTGAGTTAATTCTTTTCAGACCAAGTTCTCTGAAACCAATGGCTTAACTTATCGGCATTCACAAGTGCTTGCAGATAATAAAAGAACTGAAGTAATGATTTAATTGAATTTGTGAGATTTGTGAGTACCAGTAATGATTCCTCGGGCCTTATGCTAATAATTATAAATGATAAAACCAAAATTGACATGTTTTCATCTCGATTATACTTGATGAAAGATTAAATTTTTATTATATCTTGATTTAAACGCGTATTAATTAACAGTCATTTATTTAAGAGCAGACCAGACTCTTGACGTTACAAGTTCTAGGTATAGAGAGAGACAAACGATCAGTGCCTTTCAGTTAGGGTTACCACAATTTTCTTTTTATATTTTGTGCCATTGTGTTCTTTAGGTCTCATTTTCAAAGAACTTAATCGAGAACAGTTTTATGAGTAAGCAAAGTTACATATTGAGATTGTTTCTTTAATTTAATAACAAAGACCGAGCACCCATTTACTTAAATGAAAAGAAAATATTTTCCTCCAGAGGTATTTAGCTTAAGACGATTGGCTTCAGTTTAATAAGCTCACAGCCTGGAGGTTGTTGTTTCCTCAAAATTATAGTTCAGCAGATTATATTCTTAATATTCAGAAGACGTTTGCCGAGGAGATAAGCTGGCTTTGTATTCGAAGTGCGACTGTCTTTTGACTGAAAAATAATGTTTGAACTTAAAATGGCTTGTTTTAATAAAACATGAATGAATAAATAACATTATTGAGGTATCTTTCTAAAAAAATTCATGAGAAAATGTTCTCGCTGCCTTAGTTATAAGAGCAGCTAAGTTCGATTGAATATCTGTCGTGGTTTTTGACGTCTCGGTAAGCCAAGTCTTGTAAAATTTTGGCTTGGTAATAACTCAAGGCTAACTCTGTTATCAATTTTGATGTTACGACTCCTTTGTTTAAGATCTTTTTTAAGTTTGTGGCTAAGTTGTGCTTGCTTGACCACTTTGATCGATTAGCGATTTAGCCACGGTATGCTGTCTTTCGTTTTGTCCTGTAAAATGTGTTTTGAATGTAAAATATTATAATACTTAATGTCTCTTTCTATTTATTTATCGTTTATTGGGAAACAAATAGCCTTATACAATACATAGTAATAGCTTAATTTATGCTAACTCATTTGCCAAAAGAGTTTCCACTTATAATAATTTACATTGAATTCGTTAAGTAAGTACTTAAGACTTATGATTGACAACCTCCGTGGTCGAGTGGTTTGCACTCCGGTTTTCAAGGTGTCGCCATCTCTGAGGTCCCGGGTTCGATCCACGGCTGGGTCAAATTAGAAAACGAACTTTTCTATATTGGCTCAGGTCTGGGTGTTTGTGATACCACCGTTGTTTCTGATTTCCATAACACAAGTGCTTTAGATGCTTACTTTGGAATCGGAGCAATGTTTGTGATTGTTGTCAAATATGTATTTATTTATGATGTTCTTTACACTATTAAATAACAACTAATCAGTATATTCAGAATATTCATCAAACGATGTATTGAATGAATAACACTTCTATTAGAATAGAACACGTTAATTAATTAGCCTTCACTACGTTTAACACATGCAAGAAGAAACCTTATTTCACAAGAAACGTTAAAATTAATTTATGCTTTGCAGTTTAAAAGGTGCGTTTTACATATTCCCGCGGTAATTTCTTGTAAGCCTAATTACACATGAGCTTATTTGCCAAGGCGGGGAGGTGTAAAGTGGGCTTGCGATGAAATCCTTTTAAAGTTTTTCAAGGGTAAACTTTACACGTGAGCTCAACGTGTTGCCCAGGGGAGTGACATCAAGGCACGTTCTGTTTACAGATAATGTTTTTATTTATCCTAAATAGCCTTCAAACTTATCCCTTCTGTTATATACACTTTTAAACTTTCGCGTTGCATTGTACTTAGTTAAAATAACAGGAATTAAATGCGTACGTAACCGTTACTAATCATAGGTATTTTCACACCTACCTGTTTTCCCGACGTTTCGACCGAGTTGCATCGGCCGTGGTCACAGGTTGTTATTACCTTCCTCTTGTGACATTTTCAAAAGTAAGCTATTTTTTGTTTTTAAACTCATAGACATCTATGAATAACATAAGATTTTATAGGTTTCTGCGATTGGGTCGTCATGTCGTTTTAACAATGATTCACGGAACCCCGCATGGTTTACGGGAAACGTTTACGTTACAGTTATCTTACTTAACAGATAATTTCATAGGAATTTCATTATATTTTTAATAAATAAGCTGGAATAAGATATTGCAAACTTTAGATTGTAAAACAGGCAATAATACTTGAAAAAGATGCAGGTATATAATTTTATATAATAATAATAAATATAAAAAAAAGATATTTAATTTTGATTGGTCGATTTCCCAGTAGACCGGTACTTATTCCTCAATCAAGTAATTTTCGTCGTCCTTTTATCTATCACAAAATTATTTGCCTCAGTCAGTTTAGTCCAAAGTAATTTTCCGATAAAAAATACAAACATTGTGTCAGCCCCTGGCCTACGATCCCCCTTCGACAGGGCGTGACGCGCGTCAAAGCGACGCCGGATTGCAATTAAAGGCCTCACAACGACATTAATTACGACCTCCTTTGGAATCCGCGTCTAAACTAGCCTTTAGTGCAAAAAAAATCGTTTTAATTAAGAAATTCGCACCGGAAACGTGGCGGCGTTAATATTAAGGATTTGATGCAAGGAGGTGAAATTACTTTATAAAGTGTTTAAGCGACTTTAATGTGAGCAAGGGGGAGATATTGTGCCGCTTAATTTTGATTAACTAAAAATTATCTTGCTTATTTCAATGATTAAAATTTTTAATGATAATTATGTTCTTGCTTTAACTTGTTTTGAATAATAGACGTATTTACACTTCTAAGATTTTCGCGCGTACAGTTCATTAGAAATAAAACACTTTTTACGGATTACAGCGCGTATATTATTAATTCAGGACACACAAAGACAACGCTCCGCTACGTCCCATTGTCAGCCAAATTGACTCACCAACTTACAAATTGGCTCGACACGTAGCTAAAACACTCACACCACTGAGAGGTAACACAACAGCTTATGTGAAGGATTCCTACCAATTCGTTAGTGAGATACAACATCTAAATCTTACTGATGATGAAATTATGGTCAGTTTTGATGTGCAGTCCTTATTCACATGCCTACCAGTACAGGACTGCATTGATATCACTAGGAAGAAGCTGGTTGAAAACAACATGCCAATTGAGTATGCAGAACTTCTAGAACACTGCCTAACATCCGGCTATCTCTTGTGGAATGAAGAATTCTATCTACAAGTAGACGGGGTAGCTATGGGCTCTCCTGTATCCCCCGTTGTTGCTGACATCTTCATGGAGGATTTTGAGGAGAAAGCACTAAACACAGCACCTGTGTCTCCCCGGTTCTACAAACGGTACGTAGATGACACTTTCACAATACTACCTAGAGATAGTGTTCCTGCTTTCTTGAACCACCTTAACTCCATCAATCCTAACATTCAATTCACTATGGAGTTAGAGGCAGATAATAAACTAGCCTTCCTAGACATTCTTATCATCAGGAATTCTGATCAAACCTTGAGCCACACTGTGTATCGAAAAGCAACACATACAGATAAGTACCTCAGTGGTGAATCCCACCACCATCCTTTACAGTTAGCTACCGTAGGGAAATCTTTGTTTCAGAGAGCACGCGGGATCTGTGACCAACAACACCTGACAGCTGAGCTTCAGCATGTCAAGCACGTACTGCGTAGCAACAAACTGCTAGTACCACGCCTTCATCACAGAACCCGTGTCAAACCAGCCACAGTAGAACGACGTCCTGCCATCCTACCATACATGAAAGGTGTCACTGACAAGATTGGAGGTATTCTGAAGCGTGCGTCCATCAAGACCTACTTCAAGCCGCCGAAGAAGATAAACCAATTCTTACGACCTGTCAAGTGTAATATTCCCTTTCAAGATGCGGGCGTCTACAAACTAGATTGTGACTGTGGGCTCTCTTACATCGGACAAACAAAGAGAAGTATAGGGACGCGCGTTAAAGAACATGTAGCTGACATGAAGCATAGGCGCGATAACAAGTCTGCAGTGTGTGAACATGCATCAAAGGGACCTAACCATTACATTAGATTTGATAAACCACAAATACTCGCTAAAGAACAAAGATTCATTCCCAGAATGCTACGCGAGGCTATTGAAATCAACAAGCATCCAAATTTCAATAGAGATGATGGTTGGAGAGTACCACCAGCTTGGGACCCCATAATCCATCAACTAAAATCCCATCCCAAATCACACACTGCAGGATCTAAAGATATAGTTAGTTCGTTCTGTAGATAGGGATCAAAAGGGAGGTCGACACAACCTCTCTGAGTTTTCTTCCGCCAGTTCTTTCTCTCAGAGGCCTCCCAATTTGTGAACTGGTAGTAGATTCAGTAGCTAGATCTTGTTTTCTAATTAACTTTATTCAATTTAATTCGGTAATAATTATTAAAATCAGAACGCAGCTATAAAATAATTTAATAAACTTGAATACATTTTTATAAAATTTCGAGCGGGTAATTTCATAAAAATATGAGCAGCCTTTTTGCTTCAGTCCTCCCGTGACCACGGCCCCTGGAAAGGTGTCGAAACGTCGGGAATTCTAAAAAACCAATAAAAGCAAACTAAATAATTCCAAAACAACACCTGAATTAATAATATACGCGCTGTAATCCGTAAAAAGTGTTTTATTTCTAATAGACGTATTTATTATCATTGTGGAATGCAATAAAGATAATTGATTGAATATTTATGAAGTACTAGCGACTGCCCGCGACTTCATCAACGTGGACTGTTTGTTTGCTATCCTTCAGGGACCGTATATTTTTTCTGGATGAAAGGTCCTATGTCCTTTCTCTGTACCCCTGCCAAAATGTATTATGATAATCGGCGAAGGTGTAACAAACAAATAAACAAACTTTATTTCGCATTTATAATATTACTAGCGGCCGCCTGCGAATACGTCTGCGTGGAAAGGTTTTTTGCTTTTCTCAGGAGCAGTACTTTCTTCTAGATGAAAGGTACCCTATGTCCTTCTCTGTACCCCTGACAACGTTTATACAAAATTTCATGATGATCGGTTCAGCAGTTAGACGTGAAAGCGTAATAAATAAAAAAAACTTGATTTCGCATTTATAATATTAATAAGGAAGTTTTTGATAACCCTGTGTGTTTCAGGACAGAAACAATAGCATTAAATAAAAAATTATAAAACTGGCCATTAATTTGAGACGAAATAAACCTTACAAGAAAAATAAATGTCTCTCCCCTGGCACGCTTAATTAACAAATAATGCCACTAATGGGTGAGCGAGACAATAGCGTTACGGCTGACCCCGGGCTAAAGAACTTGTCCTTTTGTACCTTCTTAAACGACCCCATATTTTTGAGGAAAAACCACTCCGAACAAAAGTGCGTTTTTCCGTGACCATTATTCCGCGAACTTTGTGATTAAACTTTTTATTACTTGAGGAAAAATCAATTTGCGATCGGCCGTTTCGGCAGTGAGTGTTAAATTGAAATTAAGATTATACAGCAGTTGTTGCAAAAGCAGTGATTTGTAGGTTCTTATGGGCAACTTAAATAATTTATTTAATCACGTCTATCTGAAAATGAGATGGGTGTTTAATGTTTATGTACTTACGAATTTATTATTTTTTTGAGAACTAGGTTGAGTATTGCTTAGTTAGTGATATTTTGGGAATTTTTATATTTCGCCCTCTTACGACCTCGTTCACTCGGAAATGGAACTCAGAAGTCGGAAAACTCCACATTTGGCAAATTCGGGACATTGAAATACTCAGATAGAAAAATTGTGTTTAAAATAGAATAGAAGTCTTCGCATAATTAATAATCATTACTTATGCGATTAATAAGCTTATGTAGTTATTCGGTGTGTCGGTATTTTTTGATAACGAAAAAGGATGCCAGCCCACGTACAGTAGAGTTTATAAATATGTTAACACTTTTGTTATTGACAGGTGTTGACTTCCTTTTACTACAAAGGCATTAAAGTTGATGATGGTGCATACATATTATGGAACTCTACTGTACCTAAAATGCGATTAATATAACAATGTACAACTGAAGTGACTAACTTCAGAGCGCTTGTAATACAAAACGACGTATTTCAATCTGTAAAAAATATCTTTGCCATACATTCTCGAGTGAAGTTGTAGCGGATCACTGTCTATATAGTCAATTTGATCGCATTATGCATACAAACACACTCCATCGCGATTTGAACCAGACACCACCGTTGGTTTTTGTAATTAGTCACAATTAGACTCCAGGCCAACGATACCTGTGGATATCGGTGCCCGTAGCCGACCGTAGTCCGTAGCAAACCGTAGTCCGTTGCCGTGCTACGGTTTCAAGTACCTCTCGAGGGTAGTGCCAAGTGTGACGTCACGAGTTGACGCAAACAAGTTCGGGGAATGGCTCCGCTGTAAACAAGCACCGATCGTTTTACAGCGGCCACTATGAAGGCAGTAAAACCGCGCGCCGCGAAGTCTCCTGTTTTATTACTGTAGAGCAGGGCTACCAAAAGAAATTTAGAAAACTTACATTATTCAAATAAAAATAATATTTATATTATTTTGTTTTTATCAATATACAAGGTGTTACAAAAATACCCCTAATGCCGGAAATGCCAATGAGTATTAATGAAATTGAAATAATGGGCACTGTTCTTTATTTATTAGCTATAATATTTACGGAGAAAAACAGTATCGAAGGTTTGCAAAAATATCGACAAGATTTTGAAAGATTCCCATCTCTGCCTGATCAGCTGTTCCGGCCTGTTCCGGTCATTAGCTTCCAAATCAAAGACTATTCGTTCTTCAGACTGGTTACATCTGTTGATATTTGTACCTACGTTTACAGTACAGTGACCTAAGTATTAAGCTAATTACGACATAAGCGTATTTAAAATAAAATAAATACCTGAGACATTACAGTAACGTAATTTCTAAATTACATAGTTACTGAATCAATTATTTCAAAAATGTAAAATTAATTTCTAAAAGACACGTAAGCATCATCATCAGTATTTAAATACCATGGATAAGTTAAGTAAATTACTAATTTTACCTAGAGAATTCTTGCTTTGATAGGTAATTTCAAGCAGGTACCAGAAGTCCTATCTGTTGTTGTTTAATCTTTGAAATCGTGTTTGAGACGCGCGCGCGCCGGGCTTGTCCGCGAACAAAAGTCGGCATCACACAAAGCCATCAAACGATTCCGCCGCGGCGCGCGCTATGGCACAGTTAAAAAAATGTCAGTAGTCTTAGTTGTTCCGATTAGCATAAAATTCGTTAATAGTTTTTATGGTATTAAGATGTATGTAGGTACAATGCGAATAATTTAACTTTGTACAACAGAAGTGAACACCTTCAGAGCGCTTGCGAAACAAAAGGATGTATTTTAATCTGTTGAAATCTGTGTGCACCGCATCATACATTCTCGAGAGAAGTTGCCGCGGATCACTGTCTATTGTCAATTTAATCACATTTTATTTTTATTTGAATAAGATGTAGGATGGTAGGAGAAAAAATACTATCGGACCTTATGAAAAGAAATGTATGAAATTTCTACTGTTGTTATTGACGCAAAGACTAGTTGAGCAGTGTTGGAAAAATAACATGAATTTTAAAAAAGATCATGAAAAATGAATTATTTTAAAAACCTGTAAGTAGGTAAGTAGATTGATTAATTTTGAGGTAGATTGATTTAATTATGCTTGCGCCTTTTATGGAGAACTAGCTTGCCACCCGCGACTTCGTCGTGGTCAGGTCAGTTATTCCTTTTATTAGGTACCTAGGTAACTTGTGTGAAAAATAGGCCTACTGGACAAGCTTGTGCGGTGTGGTACGACGCACTGACCGACCGGTTGTTCGCGTGTTCGCTCGACGAACACGCGAACAACCGTGCCAGACGCCGCGCCGTGCGTACGGACTACGGTTAGTCGCTTTCCTGCCTTCAAGCAGTAGTACTGTGTGCGTGTGTGTGATAAAAATGGAATCAAACGACATGGAAAAAAATGCTACAATTCAATTAATCAGACTCTATCGGAAAATCCTAAAATCAACTTAATTTTGCACCTTATCACAATAAGAAAAAATTACAGTACTGCCAACATAACGCCATAGGTACTATTCAATGAAACGCATTCTACCCAGGTTTTTCGTTAAGTTTGATTAGTTGTTAATTAATTTTAAGTGTAATAAAACTATTATTAGTTATTTTAATCATGCCCGTACGTTCGCAGTGCTTGGGAATACGGGTACATAGTGATGTGTTATGGTTTAGTAGAAGCATGTGGCTATGCTTCTCTTGCCTTTATTGGCAAGAGACTGGTTTTTATTTAGCATATCATTTGAACGGCTCGAGATGAATGGAGTGCAGTTCGAGCTACATCTTTTGAGCATGTAATGTAAGTAATGTAATTCTTGGTTGAAATGAAACGATTTTTTTTGTCACACATACAAACTGTGGGCAGCGGTGGCGTTTCTATGAAGCGCGCGTAGTTTTATACTTTTAAATTGGCGCGGGTCAGTCCGTCCGTCGCGCGTCGTCGGGGGTCTAGTACTGAAAATCGAAAGTTATTTCGTCGAAATCGATGGGCTATTTTACCGATGGGTCATTTCACCAAAAAGCCATTTGACGGAAAATTTACATCACCGATAGTACATTTCTTCGAACGCCATATTATCGAAAGGCAAATAAAATAGTCTCAATTAAAAAGTTTTATTTAATAATCATAAATTTTAAGTGACGCTAAATTACTTTTATAAAAATAAACCACTATTCGCATTATTAAGAAATAAAAAGTATTTAGTAGTTTAGTAGTCAACATCGATTTTCTTAGATTTTATTTCTCTTTCGATAATATGGCGTTCGAAGAAATGTACTATCGGTGATTTAAGTTTTTCGTCAAATTGATTTTCAGTGAAATGACCCAAAGGTAAAATAGCCCATCGCTGAAGTGAATTTTCGATGACATGTAACTTTCGTTGATCAGTCCTAGACCCGTCGTGGCTCCGCCTACATGTTCGCGAACAAATCGGTGCGCGCACAAAGTGGTATGAACAAGGTCATAGACCGGAAATAGAGATGTGGATTAACATTGTCGATATTTTTATTCACGATTAAAAATAGCTAATTTTAGACGAAATTAAAACTTAATATTAGGGATTTGAGAAATTTACAGAGGACTCTTTACATGATGTACTTCAACCACCTTTCGGGATTAGGGGTATTTTTGTAACACCTTGTATATTATTTTCATATAGTAAGAAAAATTATGTTCTGAAGTTATGTTATAAGCCAGACTGTGCCCAAAAAAGTAGCTACCGCTCTGGCATATTGGTTGTACAAGTCAACATCAAAGAATCTTGGGTTTTACTTTCCACAAATTGTTAGATATAAACTATTATTTCCTTCGATTAATTCACGTTACGTGAATTAATTAAGTACTTATAATATTTATGTCGCAGCTAATTGAGCGGCTGATTACACCAGTTGGCTTCGACATTTTATACTACGAAAGAATGTGTAGAAAGTTTTATTTAACTCATGAAGTGACAACCCTATATATTTACAAGGCTAAGATCTCGAAGTTCTCAATTTTCGTTATGTGTTCCCAGTTGATCTGTTTACGTTATACTTAATTGAGTTTTCTGTTTAAATCATAATTCAGAGAAAAAAAGAAATATGTAGAAAACCTAATAAGATACAGTAAAATTATTTAGTAGTATTTTGCTCACATCACTCCGGAAAAAAAAACTAAAATCATAGCGTAGGCTATTTAGCATTGGAATGTGTGAGTCAGTGGTTTTCAAAGTTCTTCTATATAGACCCCGAAATTTCTAGGAGTGTACTTTAGAAAAAAAAAAATCTCGCATAAATAATTAAAGTAATCACTTAAATATGACAACAAATATTAACAATTACTGATCTTGCTGAAAGATATAACCATATACACTTTTTGTATTTGCGAATTATCCATTCGTTTGTAGAGAGCAGTGTTTCTAAACTCCAGGGTCTATTTATCACAGGAAATCAGTGTAATTAAATAATTTCTTTGAAAACCGATTAAGCAACGTAACAAATAACAAAACTGTAGAATAAAAACCTCCTCCTATATAAACCCTCGGGGGCAATAAAGAACATTTTAAGCTCCATCGAAATAAATCACATAACTCGTTGTGCAATAGCAATTTGTAAGATATTAAGTAACAAAATAATACGCTATCACTTGTAATAACAGGTTGTGCAGCGGCAGTCACGCACCGCGTTTATTTCACATTTAGTGTGGGGGTTGCTAAATTGCACTTTTGTTGCAGATTTTAAAACTGACGCTGCATAACAAGATAAGGCGAAACAGAAGATAAAATTAATATTTATTTATAATTTTCAACTTTTACACTCGTATCTATAAACTAGAAAGATAGATACGAATGTTGGTATTCGAGTTTTAATATTCCATTGCTTTACAAAGCGTAAATGGAATGTCAATTGCATTTTAAAAATCTTGTTAAACTGGTATCTGTTACATTTTTTACATGTACTTTTATATATAAACTAGCTGCCCGCTCTGGCATCGCAAGGGTTGTGTAATCTATCAATATTTACATTTACTTCGTTAATCATAGCTTCTTTTGTTAATTATCAATAAAATATAGATTTGTAGATAAAGGGGAAAAAAGAAAGATTTAGCATAAATTTTTCACCCGTGCCTATATATGCAGGCACAAATAGGCAAATAGACTATTTATTGTTTTAAAAATCTACTTAGTTTTTTTGAACAGTCTTTAAAGAAAGTTCCTTGTGTTTTGGAGACATCCTTGCTAATATTATAAATGCGAAAGTCAGTTTGTTTGTGTTTGTTACACCTTCACGTCTTAACTACTGAACCGATAATCATGAAATTTTGCATACACGTTGTCAGGGGTACAAAGAAGGACATAGGGTACCTTTCATCCCGAAAAACATAATTGTTCCCGAGGGATAGCAAAAAACTTTCCACGCAGACGAAGTCGCGGGCGGTCGCTAGTTAAATATAAAAGTATGCAATAATAAATGCCACAGTCACCTTTTTAGGGAAAGCTTCTTACTATTCAATACAAAAAAGATATTATGTTTCCCTCCTTTTTATTATGATACGACAGAATGAAAATATCTTAGCAGAATTATTACGTCCAGCAATATTTTGGTAGGATCCATCGTTTTCGTATAGCAATATCGCAATGTGTACACAGCCCTATCGCCCGAGGCAGGGGCGCGCAACCCCACTTCATTACGCGTACCCTCCAAATTGCAGCGCACGTGTGCCGCGTGCGAACACGGTTGGACACCCCTGCCGGATGCCGCTGATGGCATAATCTACGGGGCAAAAGGTTGCCCGCTCCTGATACGTAGTGACGTGTTTTCATTTTAATGGCGTTAATTTTTCTTCTGCGTCTAGTGCGACAGCGTGTTCAGGCAGCGTTCCAGAAAAGAAAACCTCTTTTGTCGCGTACCATACCCACTAATAATACTCAAACTTACGACAGTTTTGAAATCATAGACTTAGAAAAATTTTCGCTGCGCTCAAGAAGACCAATAGAGCGTGGAAAAGAGAAGTTATCGTTATACGGACACGGTCTATGAAAAAAAGAGACATAGGATCAAGTGACAGTGTGCCAACATTTTTTACAGTAAGAGCCCCTAGCGTCCCGTCTTGCGAATGAGCAATCACATTATACTTAAAATATTTGAGAATCTTAATTAGAATTTTTAATAAAGGTATCGTGGAGCCACGGTGTCTTGTTCTTTATGTAATTGTGATGTGACAAAAAGAAACAATCCAAGTAATCACACTTTTCACAGGTAAATAAGATATTGCCACACATTTCTTTAAAAACAAAATTTTGCTACATTTATTCGTTTATCGACGAAGAAAACAGTATGGAACATAGTTTATTAATTTCATTTGCCATATATAGTCATATTTTATATGTACTATAAATAATTTAGTTTATTTTACGTAAAATAGTAAAATGTTGTTTTACGATAGGGCTTGACTAACTGATGACGTCACGAGTATCGATAAAAACGATAAACTAGGACTGGCAGTCCAATTGGCCATACTATTTATTTTTGATGTATTTTTATTATTATTATTTTTAAAATAAAGACCATTTTAAGAAACTGATTTCGTTATTTTCAAGTTTTATTGATTCTGACTATTTTTAATACTTTTCTAAAATTTTACCGGATGTGACGTAGCTAGAGCTTGAACAACGAAATATGTCTTTGCCTACACACCAGAAAAAGGTGAGCATGCGAACGTCCGTGCCACTTGCATAATTCCTTCCTAAAACCACCTACAAGTAATGTACCGATGATATACGTTCTTATTTTAGGTTTCGTTATGATTGTGACGGCTTACCCGGCAGAATTATTTACAAAAACATGTGGGCCGGAGATCCGCCACTTTTTGAGGTAATGTTTTGGTTAAATCGTCGAATTCCAGATCAATCCGAGCCTATACCGGTGGGTTGATGTATTTGTAGCCGTCACATATTCATTGTGACAGCTACGAATACATTCGTTGCTCATGTAACGCAACCGGGACAAAGATATCGCGATCTAAAGTTTTAAAAGCATGCGAACCTCCAGTTCATGTTATTTTTGTAATGTAAAGTCTAAAATGTTGGTAAAAATTGTATTCAGATTAAAAATAAACAGATTTTCTTAACCGTTTGATCACGATAAACGTCCCGAAAACATATTTCCACGATATCTTCATTCGTTTTAGAGAAATTTGCAAATTTATTTACTATGAATAATCAAAGTGTAGGGTGACCATATCGTCAGTCGGTCGGTCGGAACTGGAGGAGCAGCAAGCGAATTCGGTAATCGGTTGTGACGACGCGACGAGCTGAGAGGCCGCCATCGATATAGCGTGCAGTGATTATTGAATTCGCTTGCCGCGCCGTTTGTTTCTAAAAAATGTAAGTTTAAGTTTTTAGATATTATGAAAGGCTAATATTGTTGACATATGGTTGAGGTTTGATTTTCCTACGTACTCGAATCGTAAAAAAATACTTATAGTTCATTAATCAGATTGTTGCTGGCTAGGTAGGTACATATCTAAGTACCTATGCAAAAGTTAAATACCTATTTTAGTTTTTGGTGGGTATTTTGCTTAGGTATTTTGTTATTTTATTAAGATGTGCCAGTAGTAAATTTACTAATATGATATATGCGAAAGTCCGTTTGTTTGTTTGTTACGCCTTCATATCTTAACTACTGAACCAATCATCATGAAGTTTTACATACACGTTGTCAGGGGTACAGAAAAGGTCCCGAGGGATAGCAAAAAACTTTCCACGCAGACAAGGTCGCGGGCGGTCGCTAGTCATAATCATAATCCTTTATATCCCAGAATATGATAGTATACATTAATGACATATATGATAAGATCTGCTACTCTGCCTCCGTCAAGTGTGGAAATCTGTTAGTACTTACCAAATTATAGAATTTAAGAAAGACCTAATTAGAAAAATTAACGTCATCAAAATCAATTTACTTATTTACTCAAACAAAAAAGTACGTGTACGTAAGTGAAATCACGTTAATACTGTAGGTATGATATTATTTTTGTGCTTGTCCATATAAATATATTATGTCATACATTACACACCCATTAATAATTATTCGAACTATACGCAATGTTTTAATTACCTACCTACGAATCCTACGATACTGAGTTGAGTGCACTAACCACCTGCGCCATCGACCTACAATACAACTACGGGTTGTAGTTGTATTGTAGGTCGATGGCGCAGATGAAAAATTGGATTGAAAATGTCAATTATCACCACTATGTAAGCTACACAGAAAGACGTAAGTAGGTACAGTCATCGATAACATTATTAAGTAGTGTACACGACACTATTTCACTCACACATTTGCACTTCGTTTTTCGGATCACTTGTTCATTGACATTGTTGTTCTTTGACATTCTATTTCTATGTTTGAAATACTATTTTTTTACGATTTGAACTGTCTGAACTAATAATAATTCTACCTTAGGAAATACTCAAGTAATATCTTACGTGCCTTTGGGTTTTATCGAGGAAAGTAGCATAAATTACAAAATAGATGAGTTCTTATTTCCTTTTTGGGTAATATTGCCGGCAATAATCTAAATATTAATAATAATGTCGTAAGTTAAAACAATCAGATGGGTAATTGTGACTCCGTATATCGATATCAATAAGCATGTAACAAACCGTATTCGTGGTATATCGATATCAATAAGCTTGTTCAACGCAAACTTATGGCTGGCTCTATATTGAAAACTAGAATCGTATCTTTCAAACGCTTCATGCAGCTTTTACCAAATGAAACACATGTAAAAGGAATCAAAACATTTTACATGTGTGTATTCATAACGTATAAGCATTTTACATGAATGGATATCACTGTAGCGAGTTACGACAATTTGCATATCTCGCCCGCGGGAAGGACAAATGCCTTGGTAACTCGGATTTACGGTTCTAACGTAACTGACGACGTCTTAATATGCAAGAAGTTTCTGTATTGTCGAATGGGTTTATGCTAAAGAGCGAGTATCGAGTCTTATAGAATTTTGTTTAGTTTCAAGCCAAACAAGTTTAGTGTGTGCTTGTCTAGTCCAAAGTTGAAGTATTTTGAATGTATTTCTAAAATAAAGAATAAAAAAAGAAGAACAGTTTTTATTGAAGCCGTTACGTCATTATAGTGTGACTGTAATATCTTGATATTTATCAAGTCAAGACAGTTGCACTATAATGACGTAATAGTGCCGTCAACATGACAAAAATGGTAATCAAGCACAAATCGCATAGCGGTTCTCTTTCCGCACAGACTCTACTAGCAATTATTGATAGGTAGGTACATATTTGTACGTACTTAATCTGATTGTTGAGTTATGGCTTCCTTCAATGAAATCATGAGTTTCAGAAAAAACTTTCCTATATCATTTGAAACATTATCAGAATGATGATGACGTGTTGCTTGAAGAGATAGGAAAATATTTTACATTAATTTCTTTTCAAGTTTCTGCGCAAAAAGTTATCTAAGAACGACGTTGTCATTCGTCATCGTCACACGTCGATCGACGTGATATGACGTGTTGATTTCCTTAGGGACCGTGTCGGGCGGCGGCGGGCGGGCGGCGTCTTGCGGGGTAGTGCGCTTGGGGCTGCACAGGGTTGCACTACCCTCTTGGGATCGCACACCTTTATTAAAATGGAAATCTATCACAATATTAAATGCGGTTTTGGTTGAATTTTATATCTTTTTATTTCTTGTTAGGGTGTGGAATGTTGGCGTTTTTGAGGCTATTGTGAATCGACACTTAAGTAAATAGCATAGTACACAGTGCCGTGAAGCTCAATAATAAAAATGCACCACTCCTTATTTACTATTGGATGACTATTACCTTTTTATGACTAATAAATAATCTTGCAGTTTGTGATTGCGTTCCTACCATATTAAGACGTGAAATCGAGGCTATTCGTTGGTAATAATGTCGCCATTGTATGATTTTTAACCCTTCAACGCTCGGAAAATGAGACACAATAGATATTCCATTGTTATCCGGTCGCATGCGTCCGTTCGGGCGTTGATGAATTAAACATTTGATATTGTTATATAAATATATTGCAGTTTTTAATATAACTTATCTATCTTGCCAAGGAGTGTCTACCAGTTGGCTGCTATTGAAAGATTGTTTTTTTAATAAAAAAAAAGAGGTTAAAATATTTCTAACCATTTCTTTAAAACAAAAAAGAATGAAAAAAATGTTATTAAAACAACAAACACGTAATTCTTAATCACCAAACGATTTACCGGATTTTCCTCGAGTCCGCTCCAAGTTTTGGGCGATTATTTTTAATTACTTTCTGGAACAGTCCACAACTCCCTCCATAATTGTTTGAGACTCTTCAAACGAAAACAGGAATCGAGTAGGTCCCGATAATTGCGAGTTAGTTAAGAATCTTTTTCTTGCATTTGTTTTGATTTTATTCACTGCCTACATTTCTATTGGGAGATGGAAGTTATCAAAGGTTTTTATTTCTTTTCTTTTCGCTGCAAGTGAGACATGCTCACTTGTTTCAAACACTCGCATCGTTTGTACAGGTTTTTTTGAAACATAGAACAATATTTTTTTCGTTTTGTGCAGCAAAATGTGTGTACATAGCAGAGATCGTGGGTAGGATGTTTGTGCCCAGATGACACGATCACTTCTTATCCAACGCTTCGCGTGATCGTGAGAGCTGTTCAACTTCTTCGAAGCGAACTTTATGTCGCAGTAATGGCGTGCGCAAGCCTCATTACTTTGCCATTTTGTCTTATCTTATTGGTTAACAAGCAGCTATTGTGAAATCCCTTGAGTAGATCAATATTTCGACGACCTCCGTGGTCTTTGTACACCGATGGCTTTGTACACCGATCCTGGGTTCGATGATGATGCAATGTATGTGATGTAGTCAAATATTTATTTATATTTTTAGTGATCAAAATTAATAAGGCGTTCATATTTTTTTTTTTAATATCTACATACTCAATCACTGGATTATAACAAGAATGACCATTACCTACTTATTAATTTTACAAAGCCTAATGTTTTCTATTACACATATATATCTTTACTGGCTTGTTGAAAGAGATAGAGTCACCACGAGTTTTTGTTTTCGTAATATAAGTAACTTTTTAACATTTTTACTTTGTTATTATTTTTAATATTATCACAAAGTAATAAGTAACCATGATTCAAAAGCGAATGTAGCAGGTTTCATAAAAAAACCCGAAATGAAATAGAAAAGCCCGATTTCCACCAAAGCAGAGAGGAGAGGAGATGTCTCATTTGTCTGTAGAATCTTGTGCCGCGCGCGAGCTAAGCAAAGAGATGTGGAAATATTCTATTGAAAAATGAGAAATCTCCTCTCCTCTCCGCTTTTGGTGGAAACCGGGCCTAAGACTGTTCTACCATTAGAAGATAAGAAAACGAGCATGTAAAAATACACAGCTTAAGATAACTAAGAGAAAAATCCGTGGAGAATGGCGCGTGCCTCAGGATGGGGCCTTGAGCCTGAGGGCTATTTGCATGATATTTGCATCCCGATGGACGCATTGTTATATTTACTGAGTTTTATTGGCTACTACAAGGCGACACTGGTTTTGCTTTGGTATTTTAGGGAAATAAAGTAACAGAAAGAGGCCTATAAAACGAGAGTGTTAAAGTTTGATGTTTCAAAGATGGGTCTAACACACTATCAGCCATTATAGTAATTACATCACGATCTTAACGGTATCGTATCGTAACGAAATACAACATTGGGTTACGATGTTGATTTATTTTTGTTGTCAGATTGAACGTGTAAAGATGATTGATTAGCAATGTAAAGTGAAAAGAAATATCACACAAAATCCCTAAAGCCGAATATGGTAGATGGGGTGCATGGATACAACCCCGGAAAATTATTGTAACCATCACATTTTTGTAAAATAAGTATACTTTTCGTGATAAACTGCATAGTAGCATCCTAAGACCTAAATTGTGTTTTGCTTTTGCCCATTAATGGGATTGATTATCGAAAACAATAGTCTATTTGCGTCTAGGGTTGTCACTTTGCAGTTTTCAATACAAATAAAAAAAAAATACGGCTTATTATGAAACACTCTGTATAGTCAAAGAAAAAACATTCTGCAAGCTGATATTTAATCAAAAAGTTGTGCGTGTCTTAATTACAAGTAACATACACGGAAGTAGAATGGAAGTCATCAATTTCCTTGCCCAACCTTACCTTTAATTTGTAAGAAAATTTAAGGCAAATATTAAACGAATTTCCGCGACGTCAGCGAAAATAACAAATTGCCGGTACAACACTTGAGTAACACGGGGCTTAACACGAAACAATTTACAAGAAAATCTGAAATAACAGGCGTGAAATTAACGCACTCTTGCTGAGCTCACCTATATTCATAGGGCGGGGTCTTTAATAAAGCGGCAAGCGACAGGAGTTTAAAGGCACAAGTTTGATTTATGCACTCGTTGTTGTACTCGGTTAATGCGGAGTGCGTATTTGATATTTGAGCAAATGTTTTACAAAGGCGAAAACAAAAATTGCGTTAGGTATTTTTGTTGTTCTTATTTTATTAAATCGCTTGTGTGCGCTGCGGTGCGGTAACTTTGTTCCTTCAAAAGTCGATTGAATAATTGTCATCAATGCTGAAATCTCCACATATTCGTGCATAAACCAATTTGTATTCATTGGGCCATACCGCGCCCCGTGCCGACACCATCGCCGCTCAGTTTTTGCTACGGTTCCACCGATCGCTACGTGTGTGACCGCACCCTACTCCTTTCACATTTTCGCGGCAACTAAGGTGTGCTACAAAAAGGTTCATATAGCATACACATCGAGTGTTATTATCGCTTGTCGCTTTCATATAACCTACATAGTAGGCACACGTCTACTTTATATGAACAGGCGTTAATAAAGCTGTCAAAAACATTGTTTAAAGTAAAATTATGAAACCGCGTTGGTTTGCGATGAAGAAGTTTAGCTGTGTCAACCTTTGCTTAGAAAATAGAAAACAAGCAAGTTGTGTGTGAGAATGTGCTGTGATGTGATGTGGTCGATTGAAGGGTTAATGAATAGGTTATGTAAGTATGTTAAACATATTTTCTTTTGTATCTTTAACAATTTAAAAACTGTTTTGTAAACACACTTGGAATTAGCCTTTTTTGCTGTCATAAAAGGTAGAGGTGAATGTACTTCACGCGAAATTAGCTATATTTGTTGGTGTTGCTGATATTGATACTGGCATGCTGAAATATATGCGTGTCATTCCGTCTCATGGTAACGTTGTAAATATTCGTGTGACGCGAGATATCAATAAAGTTTTATTGGCCTAACTCGAACGTAAAAGCACTCGTTCAATGCACGAATTGTGATAATATCAATTTCAACATATATATGTAGTTCAATAATGTTACTACTTTGATTCGCGATAGTCAGTTTTTTTCTGTTTTTAAGTGCAATGAAACTTGGTGCTGATTACAAACAAGCTTAGTACGTCAAACACCACTAACTATGCTATATGTCTTTGATTTTCTTGCATCTGACTGAAGACCCTCGTGGTAGGGTTGTCACCCGTACTCTAAAATAGAGTATTGAATGAATGGAAAAATCCTAATTCTAATAAAATTAGAAATTAAGTTCTTTTGAGTTGTCTATTTCTTCCTACTTAATATTATAATTAAGCTGATAAGTTTTTTGCGCCCATTTTTCTTGTCAACTAAAAGACGTCATAATGGGTGGTAGGGTAAAAGAATTGACGATTAAAAATGCTTTTCTATGTGAATTTATTTGAATAAAGATTTTTCAAATTCAATTTTCTATTTTTAATTTCAATATTGTCATCATTTATTTGGAAGACACACCTCTCCACGACTAGAGTATTTCCAAGTTGCATATATGGTTGTAGGTAGGTTCGTCCCCGCGAGTACAAGTGTTCCATCACCGATATTGGCGGTGCCTTCTACCATCAGCTGAGACGCGGCGCACCGATGTACGAAACCTGTGAATGTAGAGTGACGATTATATGAAAAAATACTACCTGGTTATAGAGCCTTCTATTTCTTTTCACTGTTGTTTCAAACTTAGTTATCTGTTTTCATTTTAGAAAATGGCTAAGTAATTTTGTCTAAAAAATCTAAAAACTATGACGTAGGTTGACTGGATTTTGATCGCTACCAAAAGATTAAAAACGCCTTGTGATATTTTGTTATATACCCTAACATTTATGGGTGGATGGGTCTAGAAAGTTAGTCATTTGTGTAGGGGTGCAGGTTTTTATTTTTATAGTACAAATAATTAATAAGAGTTACACTATGCTTATAATGTTTAGCACTTCGCCCCAAAAATAAAAAAATGAAGTCGGTTATTAAAATACCGCGTCTATGGCGTAGCGTTCGTAGTTGGTTGCTACGTAAAAGCCTACGGCTGCTACGGCGCCCCTGGGGCCGCGCTCGTTATTCATACATGTATCATATATTTTCATAGAGCGACGCTACATTAATATGTTATAGGTATGTCCTTCTTTTGGGATATCGAAGTACTCAATAATGGTCTGTTGTTGTTGTTCATATTGAAAATGACAAAAAAAACGTAAAACTGATGGGTTGGAGACTTTCTCTATGCATTCAATATTAGATCTATTACTAGCGCAAATATCGAAGAATGATAAAAAAGGAACTTTAAATTTTAGACTCCATCGAAAGAATCCTTCCGAATTTCATTATGTTTCTTCCCAGATTCTTATACCAATGTAAGCGCCCATCTTGCCTAACTGTTTTCTCTTTTTTTACTAATGGATCCAAGAATGTAAAAATTGTACTTTTTATTAGTCATCCATCCTTTGAATAAAACCGTAATAAAAATCCTAAAGTATAATATCTCTTCAGGGATTAGATATTTCTTTCTCGAGCCCCGTAGCTAGTTAAAAATAACTTACTTAACTGCTTGTTGTTCCATTTGGAGGCCTCCAGTAGAGCCTTAACTTGGCTGTAGGATCCCATTGAAGGTCCCACGGGCGCATTTAGGAGCCAGATCATTGAAAAGATTCGTCAGATTCAAAATTAAATGACTCTTTGCTTTATCTACACAGAAACATTAATTGACTGCTGTATCTTGTTAGGCAATGAACAAATTTTGCAAATTTTCGACAAATAAACAGGGGGCTAATTGTCTAATTTAAAAATCTATCGCAATCGCTTTCATTTGACAGTTGGATCCGACACATTGCTGCATTTCTTTGGTATGTTTTTATTTGTGCCAAAAATAAGCATCAATGTGTTTCATCCTGAAAGCGATTGCGATAGATTTTAAAATTAGACAATAGTGAGGCTAGTCTAATGATTTTTTTGCTTTATTTTTGACTCATTGAAACAGAGTTCCTGGTGTCCATGGTGATAATAGCTCCAAATTTTGACGATAATTCCGAAGCGTTTTTTCTTTCAACATGGTTAATATTCACTTATTTAAACTACAGAGGTATTTAATAAGATAGAATGCTTTTTTTATGTCTGCACTGTTGGGGCAAAAGCCTTCCTAATGGATCTAATAGTTTAAATTAATACTCGTATATATTAATTTTAACTATTAGATCATAAGGATGTTTTACTGTGATATTATAGTGCTTTCGCGAACACATTCACCAGCTGTTTTGCCATAATTATATGAGCTGTTAATAGCCGGGAGTTGGCCGTAATGGCCCAAGTTGGTGTTTATACCGCGGGCCAGGGATGTCCTTTATGATATACTGACGAGTAAGTTCGCGTAATTTGTTGAGAATAACACTCTTCAGTTTTTTATGATGAGAGGATTGAATAAGATATAAAAGAGTTCTTAATTTGACTGACTTAATTTTAAGTGTTTTAAAGTCATCAAATAAATTTTTTTATGTTTGTTGGAGATGTTTGTAAAGGACATTATTTCAGTGAAATAGCAAATTGTACAAGTAACTGTCATGGTATCATTTTGACGACCTCCGTGGTCTAGTGGTTTGTACGCCGGTTTTCAAGGTGTCGCCATCTCTGAGGTCCCGGGTTCGATCCCCGGCTGGGTCAATTTAGAAAACTAAGTTTTCTATATTGGCTCAGGTCTGGGTGTGTGTGTTTACCACCGTTGTCTCGGATTTCCATAACACAAGTGCTTTAGCTATTTACTTTGGGATCAGAGCAATGTTTGTGATGTTGTTTAATACTTATTTAATTAATTTATCATATCATAGTATCATTTTGACGACCTCCGTGGTCTAGTGGTTTGTACGCCGGTTTTCAAGGTGTCGCCATCTCTGAGGTCCCGGGTTCGATCCCTGGCTGGGTCAATTTAGAAAACTATCTTTTCTATATTGGCTCAGGTCTGGGTGTGTGTGTTTACCACCACTGTCTCTGATTTCCATAACACAAGTGCTTTAGCTACTTACTTTGGGATCAGAGCAATGTTTGTGACGTTGTTTAATACTTATTTAATTCATTTATCATATCATAGTATCATTTTGACGACCTCCGTTGTCTAGTGGTTTGTACGTCGGTTTTCAAGGTGTCGCCATCTCTGAGGTCCCGGGTTCGATCCCTGGCTGGGTCAATTTAGAAAACTATCTTTTCTATATTGGCTCAGGTCTGGGTGTGTGTGTTTACCACCATTGTCTCTGATTTCCATAACACAAGTGCTTTGGCTACTTACTTGGGGATCAGAGCAATGTTTGTGACGTTGTTTAATACTTATTTAATTCATTTATCATATCAGCCACACGAAACTTACCGAGGATCCTCACGAAAACACGACGATCGGTTATAAGTAACTGTAACTTTTACAAATTAGCAATTATAGTAATTCTGATTAACTAAAGTAAGTAACTAAAATAAGTTACTTAAATTTTATTTTTTATTTAAATACATAATACTGGAGCATCATTAAAAAGATCTTTTTAACAAAAGGAAACTGCTGATCAAGCGTAGACATCTAACCTCAGACAGCCGGGGCGGTTCATTACACCCTCATTACTTATAGCAACATCATTAAAAAAATCCCGGCTGCCAATTATTCCGCTAGAGCCTTTGTCCTCCATTTTGGGCGGAAAGCAGAACTCATAATAAGCCGTATTATGCGCTGATCAAAATTTCACGTACTCACAACCTGACCGGAAGTCGACGAAACGAAAACGGCCGACAGATGGCGTCGTTTTCTCTTATTGCTGACCGCGGGACAAAGCCTGCCTTTACAACCTTCACACGATTTAAAAATATAGTCCGCTACACAAAAATCAGCTTTGGACCTTCGGATTAAGATTTCATTTAACCGCAAGTCAAAGTTTGTTTAGGTTTTGAAATATGCACTTAGTTTACCATGCAAATTCATCCTTTCATCCGCCCATTGGAATTTCAGTCGTATGTTTTGCGGTGTAAGGGTTTTACGCGCGTTTTTATGTGGGTGGGTGTTTAAAATATGCAAGTAGTTGGTGCGAGAGACGAGTAATTTGAGCGTCGTTGATTTAATAGGGATCCGCGGACGGACAGCGAAACCTTTTTAGTTGGTTGTGCAGTTCGCAGAGAATAGACAGGTGTATGGTGTCTTGTTTTAATGGGCTGAGCGGCAACGATGGAAATTATTCCGCCAAGTACTGAAATGTACACTCACTTTGTGCTCTGAAAGGAGCTCAAGTTTTTTATTCATTATACTGTTTCAATGTCAAAATCATAACCCTCCTTTTTGCTTCGCTGTGGTCGGGTAAATAGAGGAAGTTTCTATCCATATTTTATATAGGACTTAATGGTTCCTATTCCTATGGTATATTTTAAAGTGTTTTAAATTAATTTCAAACTGGCAAATTTTTGAATGTCACTTTGAGTGGTAAAGTTGTCAATAAAATACTTATATTCATCTCGTTTTATAAAAGTAAAAAGATATAGGCAAAATATTCTTGCTCGAGCGCGCAGTGTTAGTGCTATTTTCTTCAGAAACAAGATTGTCCAGGTATCGCGAGCAAATTTATTGGAATGGAAAGCGTAGCTTGTATCGGCGGGCGTCTCCGCGCATTGTTGCCGCTGTCGGGAAATATTCCTAGGTATCGGAAAGTATTCCGGAGTATCGGAAAAGTTTTCTGTTTGAGGCGGCGGCGTTCTTGTTGCACACAAGGTGAAAGCCGTAGATGAATTTCAGGTTCTTTTTTTAGACTCTGCAGGTCTCTCTCGGAGGTGCTCAAACTAATTGTAAACAAAATCCTACGCATTGTGGGTATAATTTCTCTAAGAAATATTATTTAATAAACAAAATAGCATGCGCTCTACTTAAGAAATACGTCTGTATTTTGTGACATAAAATTAGGTTGTTTAGTGATTTAACATTTTTTTTTACACGACTGCCTAAAAAGGCCTGTATTGTTTAATATAATACTATAAGTTATTAGTATGAAAAAGAAATTATAAAAAAGTGCATACCATGCACAATTCCAAATGTGTTAGCTTATGCATTCCACAATACAACAATGATATTTGGTCATTACTATCATACAGTATTTCAAAATAGACTAGTCTTATAAAAGACGTGATTTACAAGAATGTTGTATTCTATTAAAAATTAAAGAAAGCAAGTGCTTTTTCAAATATTATTATAATTTAAAAGAAGGCTGACTCCGGCGGCGACATACAATATATGATTCGAAAGCCGTGTTCTCAATATTTTGAAGCTTCTCAATGTTATCATATATCGGAGTACCTGAAGTAAAGGGAAACTGTCATATCTCAAAACTTCCGCCCTTCAGAGGAGCTTGTCCAAAGGGGGTATCCGGAGTAGGAAATACACGAAACATAGATCGAAAATAAAATTCGAACTTCGTACAATAAAGTAGACCTTCTGGTTTCCTGGCGTGTTGAGTTGTGCGATATGTCCACAACGACTTCAATAGCATGAAGCACTCGTAGTTGTGTACTTACTTTATTTACTCATTTTATATTTCCTGTACCTATTGACTTTTAGTTAACGGCGCAGACATCGTGTTATGTAACCAAACCATTTAAGGTGAACAATGCTTGGTTATAATTTTTAGAGTTGAAAATATCGAATGAGAAAAAGTAATTGTAAAGAATCGTCATTTTATTAATTCACAACAGTTAATTTCCCAGTGCTAATCTGTTTCAAATATTTTTTTGCAACTAATGCAGCGTAAGCTTGGTGACATTGAGCGAGTTTACTAGTTTATAGCCGGTAGCCAAATGTAATCATTTTCCCTAAACTCAATCAAATAACTACTATTGATTGAGTTTTGTGTCATCATCACTATCGCACTAGCTGACTAGCGCCCGCTTTGAAACTCACCAGCTAGTGGCTAGCAAACTCATTCAATATCAGGCTAAATTTTTCGATCGAAGACTATAATCTAAATTATGCACCGTTATCAGTCACCGTCTCCATTGCCGTTCCATTTGAGTCCAATCAGGCTCACAATATGGCGCTGCCAAATTGTCGCATCAATCAGGAGTCAGCAATTGGACCGCGATTGCTTCCTGTCGTGTCCCATTTTAGGCATTGTGGTGAAAACGACTGGAAGGGATCTTACTGGAGGCCAACACCACTAAGGGAAGCTTCGGGTAGGCAGAAATATGAAGTTTTCTTATAAAATTATGTACTATGTGTAGGTTTAAAATCGGAAGTAAAAGATATTTAATGCATAAGTCCACCAATACACTTTTCAGTGTTCTGCGAGTGCACCTCAGTTTGCCAAAAAGTATCAGTGTAGTCACGTGCTTTTTTTGTACGCAAAAAAAAAACTTCAATCGAAATTAATTTATAAAAATTATCACACGGTGTTGATGAAAATGAAACTTATTTTTGCGAATTTTACAAATAAAACATTACACTGACAGCTTTTAATAAGGATTCAATAGAAATATGAATAAACATAAAATTTCTAAACGATTTCAAGAATCTGAAAGCACTTTCGAACTATCTGCGGCACGAGGCGGCTGCTTCGGAGACTTTAAAGCTCGTCGCTTCAAAATGGCGCCGACAAGTTCACAGCTGGCTGTATTTTTATTTATTCCCCCTTGGAACTAAAGGGGCGAAGTTAATAAGACGGGATAAGTTTTTCCATACCAATAAGATGCAGTCTGGATTTCCATGGCTAGAAATTTTACGAAGCATGGTTATGACATATTTAGATTAATATAATAATCATATTGAGTATAATAATGAAATAGTTAAAGGGCTTCAAATACCGCGACATAAAACCCCAGCACGCAGAAAAAAAAGAAAATAACAATCAGTTGCTGAATACTTCAAGAAGAAAATACTTATAGGACAATGTGTAAGGGACATAGAACAAATGACACTAAACCGTGTAGCTCGAAAAATACATTTTATCTTACCTACCGGCTGAAGGACGCTCGTCAATTTCACAACCCTTTTACCATGACATATGATTTTGGTCCTTCGAGCCGGATATCACGTTGAAAACATTTTTTACGCTTCTCCACCGTATTTCGTTACAAGTTTAATATTTACTGCACCGAGGCATCACGCTCGACATGAATGTACAAGTAGCCGACATCAAGAGATCGGTTTTGGGTTACTTTTGCCCTGGGGAGTTTAGGGGAAGCCCCCGCGTGGGCAAATATTGGCGCCCACTGTGCCGTGATATTGGACATCAGGCAGCAACTCCTCACACTTTCTTGGTTGGTTATTGGTGTTTATTCAGGCGTTCCCGGCTTAGATGAGTGCAAGGAATGTTTACACACACGAGTCGACGACATTAAAATTATAAAGTATGAGTTACACAAGCTATTTTTACTAGTGGCTCAAAAAGAGGCTCAAATTATATGTTGTTTAAAAATTAATCTAAAAGTTGTCGCTACGAGGTTTTAAAATGAGTACTAAGAGTGCTGTTTGGTAGGTATTCTTTTATTTTATCTATTCGAGTCTAGATGGCGCTTCTAATTTTGAACATATTTCGAAATAGGTGAATGATTTTTTTTTCAATAAATATCAAAAAACTGTCTCGAAGAAATGCGACCTGTAGAGGGGAACAAACGGACAGCCGGACACATACGAAAGCATTTTTGCCCAAGCTGAAGCAGAGCCGCTTCGCTCGCGCTACGCGCTTGCTCGGACAATAAAAAGTTTATGTTGACGATGCAACCTCAACTTCACCATAGGATGTATGTATTCGCCAAGCGGAGAAGAATAAAAACACCAGCTTACTGAATGCCCATATATTGTGGTCGGTTACTAACAAAGAAATGGACGATTCGAGCTTACAACTTTTCCTACGCCCGCACGTCCTTAAGTGTAATTTTGCCTGGTGGCAACTATGCACTAATAGCGTGAGCTAATATTCTTTACTTAACTTGGGTATTCTAAAAATCGTATTTACATTTTACTTCTTACCTCTCTTTCACTCATTCAACCCTACCCGCACAAACAGTAATAATAAAGGTGTAGGGTCGAATGAGCGGCAATACCATAAAGAGAGCCCCGCCTCAGCCGCGCGAGGATGTTTAGGTATTAGGTTCCTTATTTTACTATCAGAGACCTATACAAGAGGCCTTTATTTTGACAAATCTTACCCAAATACCAAGTCAAAACCTTAGGGCTTTTAGGACAAAGGCTGGCGTCTGACCTAGACTCATCCATAGGTCGCGACTACCACCTCCTAGACCTAAATTACCTAGCCTATTACCTCAAACCATGAAACGTTACCTTTTAGGTCAATAAAAACGACACACCTGAATATCATTTATTTTCTAGGATACCTAAATACCTAAACAATACCCAATTGAGCTAAAACTTAATTATTTCATAAACTATAAAACTTACAGCTACGTTAAATACTTCATTTTACAGCACTTTTTATAAGCTTCAATTTAAAACCAAATAGAACATTACATATTAATAAACTTTAAAGAAATTAAAAACACAAACTAATCGTCTTAACTAGCTACTGCTTATAAAGTGCGTACTTACATGAGATATTCACAAACACAGATTTTATCACTAGTAACGCACTTAGTGTCCACTAAACAGTCTTTTTGCTAGTCACATTTTAATCACTTTTTCCACTATTTGCACTTGATCGAAGCTGTCCGTAACAGTTTATATACAAAATACGTGAAATTGAAAAAGTTTTTAAACTCAAATGAAATACCACACACTATCTAGTCTCTTAGCAAATAGAAACGATCTTAGAATATAATTATGTTGGCTTAACGTTTGAGTTAGTTATTTATTAGGATAAAAGATGAAATAAATATAGTGGTGGCCACATATTTAAGGACGCCAGTCGATTTTCATACAAACGAAGTAACTTTGAAGCATTGCTTCTCCGCCAGGGATTGACCGAGCGGTGATCTGGTGATGGCCATCCAGGGCGCGAATGGAGGAGATCCAGATTGCTATACACACCCAAGTGATCTGATCAGCATTCTAAGAGATGTAAGGATATGTTTAAAACCGCGAGTATAGCATAAAACTGTATGAAAATCTTGCAACTGAAAATTCTGATCCTTACATCTCTTAGAATGCTGATCAGATCAGTTGGGTGTGTATTGCGATCTAGATCTCCTCCATTCACTCCCTGGATGTCCATCATCAGATCACAGCTAGGTCAATCCCTAGCGGAAAACCAAGACTTCAAAATTACCTTGTTTGTATGAAAACCGACTCGTGTCCTTAATTATGTGGCCACCACTATAATTATAAGGATAAACTTAAACGAAGATATAAGGCCACCGGTGGCATTATAAGTATTTGTATCCTGCTGTAAAAACTGAAGTAAAGAATGAAATATGAAGTGCCACAAACTATCTTGCATAGTGGCAAATACAAATGGTTTCAGGAAATAAACTCTGTTAGTTTTAAATGTTAGTTTCATCTCCCATCCCACTGGAATAGTTGAGTTATTTAGTAACCATTGTAATAGTACTAGTAGTAGGTTAAAAAAGAAGAAAACAAACGACTAGAAAAACTTATCTTCAGCTTTTATTATTCATTTGTTTTTTAAATGGTTACTAGTCACGTTTTCATATGGTTAGTACTAGTCTAATTAAAAGAGAAGATCTCAATTTTTCAGTAAAGTAGGTAGGTTATACTTTGCGTAGACAGAGCCCACAAAATCTTTTTGTTTATATTCATTTCTGTGGTCACATTGAGAGGATATGAAAATGATTGTAATTAAAATTAAAATTAAAATATGTACATAATGTAACTTTACGTTGACGGCCTATTTTAAGCAAAGGAATGTAAGTGATTAAATTATGATAAATTAACAAGGGTACTTGACATCCGGGGTGAAAAGTCATCCAGGGTCAGGCGAAAAACGTTTACTTACGTAACGTGGAACGTAAAGTTGATTATGAGGGCTCGGGTTTTGATTAACTTAATTAGGACCAGCCTTTGGGCAGTGGGCAGTTGCTGTACAACCTCGAGAAGAGAGAGGAATATAAACAGCGCAATGTATTTCGGCCTTACCACGAAAGATTATAAAACACTGTATGTGATGCCGTCTCTTTCAAGCAATATTTAAAAAAAGTGGCAGCATCACGTTTTAAAATATTTTGTGGTAAGGCCGTATGTGTCTGTCAGATATGTATTTGTATTTAAAAAAATCGACTCCTCAACTAAACAGTTCATTTCATAGTTTTTCCAGGTACTTCTGATGACAATAGTTCTGTTCTATTATGTATTTTAAATAAAGAAGATACTTACCTACTTTTATTCAAAAGCACTGCTTTAGCTTAGTAGCTGTCCTGTGTGTTAAAGAAATAAGAATAAAGCTAAACCTCATTATCTCAAAGTCACTCTATCATAAATTTTAGTCCCATAAAATAAGTACCTACATACCTATTGTTATCTGTATGAACTTTAATTTTGAACTTTGTACGTTCTTTATTCGTACCTTCAAACAATCCAACGTCATTTAAAGTCGTTGCCAAAGAAACATCAAAAAAAAAACAACAAAAAAATAACCATAGTACCTACTTACTTTCAATAAAACCGCGCTAGTATCTGATAAAAGTTTTATTTCAATAAAAAAATACTTTCGCATACAATACAATGTTTTAGCTGTCCAGGTTGTATGGGAGGACCATATTTTTTGTCCTTTTTCGACCCATGTTTTTTTTGCAAAAATGTTAAGACTAGTTTCATCGGTAGAACACTACCATAAGGGGATTAAAACGACTACAAAATGACGGTGTATACAGCTAAGTTTATACACAATGATGACTCAAGATCCACTCGGGCTGAAGACTAACAAAATATCTTCAAAGTCCAAGTTTATGTAAAGTGAGTCGAGCGATTTGTTTTTGCACTTAGTCCGCTATCGTTCATGGCCCAGTGGCTGAGCCGATCGCACCGAAGTTTTAATAGGGATAGTTTCGGGCCGTTTCGGGCCATGACTGGTCCCATTAAGGTGATTGTGTAACGCTTCCTGATTGGGATCGGCGTTAACATTTTGTGTTGAAAATACATTTGGAAATTATTAGAAAAGCAGAAGTGACCCAATTATATGAAAGGTTTTTATTAGCATGCTTCGGTGGTTCAGTTAAGTAGCCGTTGTTTATATCATGAAAGGTACCGGATTCGAGCCGGATATGATCAATCTAGAAATATGCAAGCGGTGTTCTGTTCACTCAGAAAATAAATCGTCAATAAAAATTGGTAAAATTAATATTGAAAGAAGTTCGTCTGATTTCTCATTAGATTTCAATCTAATCAATTCTCAGTAATATAAAGAATTGTTAAGTAATAATATCTTTGAAATAATATTTTAAATAAAGTGCCGAGTAAGTAGTTGAATGTCGTCAAAGACAGCAAAAAGCTGTAAAGCAATTTTCAGTCAATAAAACGTCGACAATCGAATCAGGGGCGCACCATCGCTGCATAAGTGAGTTAGCCGCAGCGCTAGGGCTGTCAACTACTTGAGCAACTCTGCAGAAGTGGCGACCGCATACGCAAATTACAGGTGAAAGGTTTAGGTGAAAGCCTTGTAGGTTCCATAATTAATTTTGGTAAGTAACTTGTTTTCTTCACTTATGCTCTAAAATATGATAATTACATTTGAAAATAGAATTTTCAACACACATTTACGTGGTGGTCTGATTCATCACATCCTAAATTTGAAATTCAGTGCGGAAACTAGTGGTCTCGGCTAGCATTATTAATAAAACTTTATGGTTGCATGACTGGTCGTTTAACATGACCACACGAACCAAATTAAAAATTAAATTTTTACAAAGAAAATTTTACTACTATACAAGCCTTGTGCAGGAAGGAATTTACATTGCCTCGAATGATTAAAGCCCTCGCCTTCCGTCTCGAGCTTCAAACCATTCTTGACAATGTAAAAACTTCCCGCGCTTGCCTGTGATATACTATTCTTGGTGCGAGATGTGATTATGTATTATTATAGCAATAATTCGGCCATTGTTGCAAGTAAATTAATATGCACTTACCCAAAATTGCGACATATTATTGAAATAGGCGAAGGGTCATTCCGTTATGAATATTTTATTATTTTAAAGTTAAAAACGCAATAACGAGCTAGAACTTTAAGCATAAAAAAGTTAAGGTAACAATTATATTTATTCTGACAACATTTATGAAAACAGTTTATATCCGATTTGGTTTTAGATTTCACATAAAAAAAATATACCACAATTGGATTCGAAACACCAATTTTATATCATTAGAGAAGTATTTCAACAATGATGAATTTGCCAACCCTAACGCATCCCCTCAGCCCCCGGGAAGTGAACCCCCGACCTTGGGGACGCAGTGATTGCCGCTAATGCACACGCGCCGGTGGCAATTGTCCGCCATGTAACTTTCATGTAGCTGGTCATTGTACTAAGTGCGTTGGACTATGCATTTTGAAATTGGCACTTAAGAGTCCGGCGAACAGTGAATTTGAAAACGTTTGTGAAATCAATGACATTGGCTCTTCCAAAATCTAAACAGATTTGACTTCAACATTGACACGGTTCTTTTTCCATTATCAAACAAACACTTTCAAGAAATATCTACTGACTAGGGCTTTTTCACCAAAACTGAAAAGTCCATGTGAAAGGGTAGGGATTGACTTATCCATAGACAACAAAATCTAAAATTTGTTTTTTGAAATCGGTTATTTTTTTAAATTTTAATAGCCCTTCTGACATTATGAAATGTAAAAAAAATCAAAACATACAAATTATAATACGACTCATTCCTCTATAAACATTATCAACTTTTATGGAATAATGCCAAAGAAAGTTGTTATTTTCCATAAAGTAACATCGATAGTCACTTAAGAAATGGAAACGGCAATAGAAAAGTAATTCTTTTGGACTGGAAAAATCAATGAGCGCGAGAAAGAGCTCTCACAGACGGCCGAGTGGTTTCAACAAAAACAAATGAAAGGGAAGTGACTCAGGAGGGCTCGCCCTGTTTGGGCTTAGACCCTATCGAGATTTTTTTCTGACTTAAATAATTACCAAACTAATATTGTTGTTTTTTTACACCACTATGCATGGCATAAAACATGATGCTCGCTAGATTGTGTGATGGTGAACTTGGTCGGAGATAGTGCCACGTTAGGGATTTGCATGCAATTTTTAGACTTTAATTAATACTACGTGAATGCTAACTTGCATGTGTGCAAGTGACTATAACAGCGTGAAGCGTCTATAGAAATAAATAAATATTTGACAACATCACATACATTGCTCCGATTCCAAAGTAAGTAGCTAAAGCACTTGTGTTATGGAAATCAGAGACAACGGTGGTATCACAAACATCCAGACCTAAGCCAATATAGAAAAGTTCGTTTTCTAAATGGACCCAACCGGGGATCGTACCCGGGACCTCAGAAATGGCGACACTTTAAAAACCTGTGTACAAAGCCACTCGACCAAGGAGGTCGTCAAAGGTCGTCAAATAGCACCAACTATTAAAGTTTGGAATTACAGTTAAGGCGACTGTTACCGAATATCTATTGTCTCTTTTTTTTGTCTTTTTTTTTTTTCGGGCATTGAAGGGTTAAAGAAAATTATCACTTTTTGATGCATTCCATAGGTCGCTGAAAGATCCCACGGATCTGAAGTTAATGTAAGTATGATATTGCTTTATATCTTTATCCAGACACGTCTAGAACCAGAAACACAATATAATGATTTTGGCTCGATACATTTTAATTACGAAAATACCTCTTAAAAGGTCTAAAGTTTGAGATTATTTAGAAAGAGCATTCAAGAGGTAATCAAATCGAAATTGATTTAAGCAATTTGTACCATCAATAATCACAATAGTGTAGAAGCATTTCTTTGTAATCCCTATCGTTTTGTACTACGAATTGATTTTGTGATTTTTTCGCCTAATCTGCCAAATAGATGGCGCGCGACTTTTTCATTACTATCTCGCTTTACTGATATAACGCCTTAATAATCACCGAATAAAAAGTAAAATAATTAATGCTACCTATCAGAGACGAGTAGTTAAATAAAATGCTTATGTGCATTATTTTTGTCGTTCTTAGATAATAAATTGTTTGTCTTTTATCCAACTCGCAAGTCATTCAGGTCCTCGGTCCATCAGGCTGCGACTGCTGTTAACGCAATTTCATGCGCTAATGGTCGTTTGTCTTACAGGGGACCCTTGTCGATTCGATACATATTGACTGACGACACTTGCCTTCTGCTCCGGACTCAAAACCCTTGGATGCCAGAGGAATCATTACTATCTTGTAGTACACGTACTACACTATTTGGAAAATTACGTTAGACTCAGATAATAATAGTGTTTTATTTCTTTTTTATTTCATATATAAATGTGCACTGAGTCTGTTAAATTCTAAATTATTTAAGTAAATTTATATTTATTAAACAACTTGGCATTACATTTGTACACTGATTCGAACTTTTTACTTGTTTTTTTGGCAAAAAGTGAAACTATTAGTCTGTAAGATGAATCTTGTTAATTCTTTGCAATGTTTATGTAAGACTGTTTGTTTTCCAAATAAAATGCAAACATTTTGACCATTATCATGACAGTTTTAATAGGTGAAAACACATTTGATGCTAAACGACTATTTAAAAATATCATAAACCTATTTCACAAGCAACTCCTGCTCACTTATGTTATCAAACACAAATTGCTTGCTAACAGCCAACGTAAACTTGTTAGTGCCCGCACTCCATCGAACAGCCATAAAACCTCCCCTATGGGAAACAAAATGGGGAAAATACAACTTTATGACCCAGAGATAAAGCTACAAGTAACTCTTTGTTGGATTGTGAATCAGTGTTATTTGTATGTGACGATGTATTGAATGTAAGATTTGTAGCGAAGAGCATATCAAGGACAATGTTAGCAAAACTTTTGATTTATCTTCTATAAGATATTTTTTCACAGTAAAAGTGTGATAGAGATAATCTTTTGGCTTTTAAAATAATGTTTTGTTACGTTATTGACCCCACCCTCCGTTTTGATTTTAATTTTTTAACTAAAATATTGTCATCATTAGGTAATATAAAATATCATATTCACAAAAACTTGCAGCAAAAAAAAATTATTTATATTGCTTTCGGAAAATCAATGAAAACCAATTTCCTATGCTGAATTTAGCTTTTTACCTGGATAGTCACGTGAAAATAACTGTTCTTACCTATAACACTTTTCTTGCTGGTAGATGTGAAAATTTGTATGTTTAACACGAGACCAAATTTTTGTTATATCTCGGCCTTTAAATCACGAACTAGCAAAGTAGTCTAAAATTGAATCGCTGAAAAAAAAATCTTTGGTCTCTAGTATTTAAAACAAAATAACTGTTATTTCACCTGTTTGTCATTGTCTTTTATAAAAAACGCTGAACGTTCTTTCATGACAATTTATTTACTAATTATCTTACCACTTACTTTTTTTGGTAACGAATTACAATTGAATTTGAGTTTCTCAAAGTACTATTTGATACTCAGACATTACACACTTTGTTTATCATTTTTGGTCTATTTTCAGCTTCTACAGAAATATTTTTCACCTAGTTGGGTACAGACTACACAACATTTAGAGCCATTCTGCGACTTTTACAATATATCACATATATATATATAACGACTGCAATTTCCAACATAACAGTATTTCAACATTATTACGACAGACTGCAGTTATCTGGGTAGCCAATCAAAATTTGTTGTAAAGTTCAAACGACGAACGCCATTTTAAAGTTCCTGCATTCAAATCGAGCTTAACATAACTTGGTCGGCCATTTTGTGTCGCTTAGTATAAAGGCTTATGCAAATGGCGTAGTTTTGTAACGAATAGATTTTAAAGCTGAGCGCTGAGATTGCCGACTGAGTATTTTAAATTATAATAACTTGAGATAAGGAAATGTTAAAAATTCAAGCACCTCTGTGGTCTAGTGGTTAGCCCACACGTGTAAGACGCAGAGGTCCCGTCCCGGGTTCGACTCTCAGGAGGGGGTACATCTCGGTTTGGCTGGTGGGTAGGGCTTATTTCAAGTCCAACTGGCTAGCTAAATTTTACTTAAATCTGACGCCATAACAACAATATCAAAATTTAATGGAGATCGGTTGAGCACCTAGTTAAAGAGATGAAAGCGTAACAAACAAACAAACAAACTTATTCTGGCATATTAAAATATTAATTAATAAGTAAGGATAGGGGTGTTGGAAAAATATATGAGAACTTTAGGTCAAGAGTACTCACCTAATTCGCCAACGTTATCAAAATCTTTAATTCGAGTGCGACAAACTGACAAGGTTTAATCTCGTACATGTTTATAAAAAGTGTGATTTATCAACATAAAGATAGATGACATGGCTTGATACAACTATCAAGCCATTAAAACCACAACTGATTTTTTGTGATAAAAAATAGTAGAACATTCAAATCGCGGTAAAACCGTAAAACGCATCAGATAAAAATCGAGAATCGTTTTCTGATCCGATATTCACGAAACCGTCGCGCTTCGGCGGGGCTTTGTATTTTTCCGGTGGAACACTTTCAATAGGAATCGCTGATCGAATCGAATAGAATCGAATATTCGTCGGTCTCCGTTGGCGCGTTTATGATTGTTTTCGATTCGGTGGCCGTAAAAATATGTTGTATTGACGCGGAAGAAAACCAGTGTGTTATTGTTTATCGGTTAAGCGGAACTATCAGCGAGCTGGGCAGGGCTGTTACACACGTTTAGTAGACCGAGTAAAATATAAATTCAGAGTTGTTTTAGTAAGAAAATTCAGTAATTAAATTTGATCGCGTCCTACATTATGGAAATGCACTGACGCACGGTCTGTTACCGTGCTTCATTAACCACACACTTATAATTCTCCTTAAAATATTTCGTAATTTTTACAGACTCTTAACTAAATTTTCATGAATTCTAGAAGTTGTAGTAAATCTGTTGAACTAAAAGAATCTTTAAATAAGTTATCATTTTATCTCTTAAATAAGTTAGCTATGTGATCAAAGTGATTTATTAGCTTTTGTCTTGGTTTAGTTTTGTTTTTAGCAATATTGTTATTGTCTAAATTCACTAACGAATTAAATACTGAAATACTGAATTCACGTTTACAGTTTCGTTTAGAAAAATCTGCCATCCTACACCCATTATAATATAAACTTAGCTCGTCTCGAATATTAGTTCCAAGTTTTAAATTGTGCGGAATTTGACAAGGATAAGATTCCAAGTACCAGCAACTTCCTCCAACTTGCCTGCTATTAACATAAGTTTTGAGAGCAGATGCAGACGGGCGACTCTCGGAATAAATGTGACAAGTTATTTGATTGGTGGAAAAACAGGTCGTTTTCAATTAGCCTATCAAGAACACAATGTACCATTTTCACGCAAATAAACTATTACTTACTTACTTACTTACTTACTTATCCTCAGAAAGAACTAAGAGTACTTTGGTACAGTTACAGGCACCTTTTTACTGCTGTTTCTGCTTATGTTGGGGAATAGGCAACATTTAAGAGCGCGTAACATGCACACTAGCGCCGCCATTGGAAAAAACATAGTGCTTAAATAAAGACAAAATTGTTAATTATCTCTCTATAGTGCACTCCGTCCACATATAGGCTGTTGCTGCTGTCGCGTTTCCACTGCGCATCGAGGCCGCCTTTTTTCGCATTCATAATAATCAATAGTGTTCTATTTAGATCTGCAAGTTAGTAAACTTAGTTAAGAGCGCGTAGTCTGCACACTAGCGCCGTCATTGGAAAAAAAACATAGTGCTTAAATAAAGACAAATTTGTGAATTATCTCTCTGTAGTGCACTCCGAAGAAGCTTTGTGGTACTTTTTATCATTTACACAATATTTTCTAGACTGTCGTTTAGTTTAGTTTAATAAAGTGACCACTTTTCGCAAAAAAACTCCATTCAACTAAACGGCTGGCTAGAAAATTTTGATTAAGCTATAAAAAGTACCAAAAAGCTTCTTCGGAGTGCACTACAGAGAGATAATTCACAAATTCGTCTTTATTTAAGCACTATGTTTTTTTCCAATTTTTACTAACATAGGATAAGTATACTAACACAATGAGAGCCATGGTTGCCTGAATAAATGAGTAAATTGTTGTTACTTCTGAAAACAAACTTTTGCTTTTATTAGAACGATACTCGTATGAGGTTTAAGACGTATTGGCGCAATGCCTTCAATCGAAACTTTTTATTTTAGTAATTATTATTACCATAACAAAATGCAGTCTATCAAGTGGCTCGTCTGTGCAGACCTTTACGTGGGCCTCCCCCCTCCACCTGGCAATCGTAGGAATGTGCCTTTACCTTGAATGGAGATCTATCTTCTCGGGTAATATTTACGCTCTTACTATAAAACCACTCTACAAGGAGAAAGGTAATCATTAAAAGTAATTCTTTGCCAACTTATTTCTGAAATACAAATAGTCAAATACGTACTTATTTGCGAAATAATACAGGGTTATTTGTAAATTACCAACAACCATTTTTTTTTATTCTTCGGAAAAGTCGTAGAACAATCGATGTTGTTTATGATGTTAGTAATCTACTCCTGCAATGTTGATGGTGTTTTACAAATAATCCTGAATAGATAAACGAACAGTCATGATGATCGGTAATCGGATGTGATCTATAATGTGTAAAGTACGAGCTCAAAAAAGAATCATCATTCATTCCGAAGGTTTTTTATGTATGCTTAATGCCCTCATAAATATTAAATTTTTGTCATTGCACAAACTGAAGACCAATTTCCAAGTTAGAAGCATTTTAAATTTAATTTCCGTCTTAGATGGATAACTTGGAGAAGCAATAGAATTTCATTTGCAGCTCCGGTGTCGATCTATAGAATCGAATTAACGTCTGTTTGCGAAGGTGCCGCCCGGGAATCGAACGGTGTCTCCGCAAACAATCCACCGATCAGAACTAGTGTGGCCAGTTATCGAGCTAAACGTTGTCTTTTTATTAAGAATCAAGTTAAAAGTCAGTGAAATTTCGTAGATTTGAGTCCCATCTCTGAAAAAGTCTTATTAAAGTAAAAAAAATAATTTCAATATCTTTATTTTAGGCTTCATTACACCCATAGATTTACATTAGGTAAATACATAAATAAAAATAACAAATTGACATTAAAAAATGTATTATCTGTAAGTATTTACTGTTAAGTTAAGTACAATCCTCGTCAGGAGTACCTAACAAAGCTTTTTTCAACTTTTTCATATCAACTTTAGAGCTTAGTTGCAATTCTCCTATTTGAACGCAGTAGTTGGCGCGACACAGTGCTAAAGTGTTCAAGTATTTTACATACGGTCCTAAATTAGGGGTATTCTGTTACTGGCCGAGCCGAGGGTGTGAATAAAATATGGCTGCGCACAGACTCCACCGCTGCGGGAGTGCGTGTCCGAGCCGCGATAAAAAATGTAGGCGCCCTACACAGGGCCGCAACACCTACCGCCCGATGCCGACTAGGATTAATTCGGTGCGATTGGTTTAACGGTAGGTACATGGTAGAGGACGTGCCAAGCAAAGAAGCATTACTTGACTGCGGAACGCTCGAAATGTAATTATCATCGCTGTTTACTATAAAGCGTTATAAAGTTACCTGATTTATTACTTTTATTAGTTTTAAATATTAGTAACTCGAGTCGAAGTTCGCTAGGGTGAGGACGAACAGCGTCACCGCTGAATGACAAGGCTTGATGTTTTGAACAAGTGTGGTTTGGTTGTGGTTGCTGATAGATACACACGACAGGTTCACCTCGCGCAATATAACTCGAACGAAACCATAGACAATGAGGCTTTTGCGCACTAAACATTTTTGTACACACGACGGCACCTCAGACCGCCTTTATGCCCTACGTAATAAAAGCTGTTTTCGCAGTTTAACTGTATAACCTGACGTGCTGTCGTGCGTACATACCTAAAATTGCTACTGCGCAAGTCACGTGGTACTAAAATGTGGGTTAAGTTATTTTGCGCGAGGTATACCTGGCAAGTTCTACCAGCATAGAAGCACAGCAAAGCCTAGTGTCAGTCATCATTATTGTGAGGGACCGAGAGGGTTTCAATGGTTCCAATAGCTTGGAAGCGATCTCAGCTCAATGCTGATCGTTGATTCGATTCGATGCCATTGCAAAAATGTGAACAGAATTCACACAATTATGAAAGCAAAACGAATCGCGGTAGGATCAGGAGATCTATAGCGCTATCTATGATCATTTGGTGGAACTGTGTTTTTAATAACTATGACATTATAATATGCAGTCAGTGCCCACTATGGACACTGATAGATAATTTAAAGATATGGAAAAATATATTTGTGATACCGATCTTAAATTCGATTGTTTTCTCAACTTGTTTGTTGTTTATAATAAATACTCTTTATTGTACACACAAAAACAGAAAAACAGAACAACAAAAAGCAGACATAGGTACAAATGGCGGCTTTATCTCGAAGAGGTGATTTCTTCCAGGCAACCTTAGTGTTAACTATTCAGACAACAACAAGAAATTTCAACAAAAGGTAAATACACATAAACGTGCACTTGACCACAGTCTTAATATTTTGTTTTACCATCAATCAATCAAAATTAAGAAAAATCACAGAAAGTTGACAATTAATATCATCATCAACATTTTCACCGCCCGGCCTGCACAGGGCTCTCTAAGATAAGTTTAGCTCTTACTATATTTGGCGTTATCTGTAGGGGGGATTAAGGGGGACTGGTAATCCTCACTGATTGATTGCAGCCTTCAGGGTATGATTGAAAGCGTATGGTCTTAGCTTAGGTAACGACAGATTCTACGAGGTGAAAAAAAATATTGACTACTTAAAATTGAGCTTAATATTGATTTTGTCTGTCCCAAAAGTAAGGGCGCGTAACTCTGATTGCGGGCAGGTCTTAACATGAATGATATGTTAAGACCTAATTTGAATTTTCTAATATTATTGCATACGTTTTGAAAGATTTATTCAATAATTTCTACGGAACACAACAGCACAGCGTAAACAAAAAACTTCTTATTCCTGTGACCATAGACTAGCCACTGTGGTCAATGCCATATTCTTTTGTGTTACCTTACACTCAAAAGCATATGACACAGACCAAGCACCTGCAAAACAATAATTAAAAAGGGATATTTGGCGCAGTAGTATAGCGGCTGGTCCAGCGATTGCGGAGGTTAAGCAACTTTCGCAAAGGTCAGTCATGGGATGGGTGACCAAAAATTTATTATCTCGAGCTCCTTCGTGCTTCGGAAGGCACGTTAAGCCGTTGGTCCCGGCTTGCATTTGCAGTCGTTAGCACCCACCAATCCGCATTGGGCCCGCATGGTGGGTCATGGCCCATCCTCCTTATCCACCTATAATTTCTTATGGCCTGTGCCACATCAATGGAGACATCGAAAATGACTGATGGTCATTTACCTTTATAAATCATTTTTTTTAATTATTTACCATTAAAAAATCATTTAACTAGGTATTGTTATTTTAGCGTAGTGCTTCTTAAATAGAAACAAGGCCTACACTCAATTAAATCCGCATCAGAATTCACTAGTATAAATCCCGCGCAACTTACGGGATTAGTCGCACGCGCCGGCTCCCGCGCCTAATCCCGCGATCCGTGCGAGCGGCGCATCTGTGCGACCCTGCTCCCGAGATGTTTACTGAGCATATTGCTCGGTGGGAAGCGATGCACCTGGCCATAGTGCATAATGGAGCGAGAAATGCTTGAACAACTATTTTCATAAAAAAATTCAAGTTTAAATAACTTTCAAGGCCGACAGGCACGGCCTTGGGAAATGTAATTAGGTACCTAGTTTTGTATTTTCAATTCAACGTCCTTGTAATCAATAACAATTGTTGGCAAATTAGTAACGTCATACTTACAAAATTACAAAAGAACGTGAAAATAATGAAGTTATAAACAAAAAGTCAATTTGATTACTTCCTTGAAGACTTTCCTCTTTAAATCAACTGATTTATCTTGATTTCAATCAAAGATTGTACGAATTACTGTGTAATTTTATCTAGAATTCTTAAGCATCGGTGGTTCAGTGGTAGAATGCTCGCCTGCCACGCGGGCGGCCCGGGTTCGATTCCCGGCCGATGCAGCTTCTTTTGATCCAAAATGTTTATTTTTTTTATTGAAATGCCGTTTTCCTATTTTATCACTGATTTATACTATCATAATTTCAAACGCCCGTAAGTTATTACAATTTAGTAACTACCTGATTATTATGCAATAATGATAATTTATCAGATTATTGGTTAAATTAAGTTGAATTTTTTATAAGTATATTTTTTTAAAAGCGACGAGTCATATTAATGTTTTTCGTTTTAAACTAAAATTATTTAGAGGTAAAATAGTTTTGAATGAAACGCCTAATGTTATTCATTAGCAATAGCAAAGTTTAGTATCCATACAAAGTGAAAAGTACTACTTACGTAATCTGTGGATAGTTAGTTCAGAGGGCCTAGTATGAGGTGGTGTTTTCACTTTTCGAATAGTTAACTATCGTTTTGACTCTTTCACTCATTCACTCACTCACATTGATTATGAGCAGTCCGATAGTTAACTATACGAGAAAAACTATACCTACTGTCATCGAAAACACAAATTTTCGAGCAACTGTATTAAAAAAATATTATACAAGTTCATGAGTAGATTATAGTAGATTATGCACTAAGGGCTTGAAGTAGTGTATTATGTCCTGGGCGCTATATTGAACCCCGAGCACGAGGGATCCTATGGTTCCGATCTGATATGGTTCGATCCGAGCGGAACGAGGGAGTTAAGGCCAGAATCCTGAGTACGAGGCGTTCAAGATCGCCCAAGACAAATACAAATTTAAGCCCGCGATGCATACTCTACTTTTTATACTTTCTGCGAGGCAACTGAAACCAATGACTGTTATAAAGAAAGTACTTAAGTATTATTTTTTTTATCTATTTCCCATGGGAAAAATGACTTACTTTAGGAAAGGTTTGCATGACACATAATATGCCATTGACGAGCATGTAGTATAAAAAACATTTTATGATTCTGTACCACGATTTTCAACCTGATTACAAAACAACTCAATTACTGTAACCGATTTGTAAGTGCGGTTGTTTGAACGATAACGTATACCACTACTATAATACAAACCAAAATAGATAGACTTTTGTAACTTACAATTTACAACAGTCAAATAACTTTTATGGCGAAACAATTACCCGGTATTTAGTCCAGCACGCCCCATAAACACCCTAAACTTGTGGTTAATGCCATTCGAATCTAGTGTTACAGACATAAAATTTTTATTCTGTCAATAAAATGTGTTAGGGGTTTATTATGGAGTCACTCGGGCCACGCATGGGTTATGCCAGGAGGGGACAAATTGATTTAAAATGCAGTTAGGATTTTTGGTGTCCACTAAACTTACGATTTTTATGAAGTTATAACAATAAGGATTACCCCTGCATCAAAAAGTACCTACCTAGTTTATCGTGAAAAAATATATGTATGTACAATACCTATAAAGTATGAGTATGTGTAAAATCAACACCAAATTAAATTAAGTCCTAAATACATATTTCAAATAATTCATGACTTCAAAAAACCGTTATCATTATTTGTTGTTTATTTACAAAGTCTTCAAACAGAGCATAACATTTTGACATTAAAGGAAACGAATAAACTGAAAGGTGACCCTAATATTAAACGTCATTTGTTTTGTATGAACTAATAATGGTATTTCTTTAACGGTGTCAGTTTATCGCAATGTATTATAATAAAACTATAAACTTTCTTAGGAATAACTAACTAATAAAAACGAATAAAAATGTCTGTATGCTACGTATTCCTTAGGCGGGCGGTACAAATATTGCTTGCGCTATAAGCACATCTAGGCGGGCGGGAAGCATAAGTAAGCGAAGCGCGCTCGCTCGGCATTCGCCGCTCAGCGTTTGTGGCGCCCGCCCGCCTAGCGCGACGCGAAACTATCACTACGCGAAAATTACGAACGACGTGTAATAAAGAGTTTTAATACTTTGCAATAAGTGCTATTAACTTTTTAGTTAGACTTATGTCTATTAGAGAAGTAGATTCGATAAATAATTGAGTGTAATTTTTTAACTAAATATCTTAAATATAGGTACTGTAGATGCTTAACGTTTGCTATTTCTAATTACGTAGTTGTTTTATAAAACTTGTAATTAATGGTAAATTTAGTAATTATAAACTTAATAAAAATTAAGTACGTACCTATCAAAGAATTAACTAAAGCGTACATAATACTAATAATAATAAAGCTTAGGTTAAAAATAACTAGTTAAACTACCGTTTAGGCTACTTCACTGTTTACATCCGAGAGCGTTGATCAACTTACGATTATTAACACTTTTGAAAAACTGGACTTTGTGCTTCGGTTGTTAAGGTTGTTTTTCGAGTGGGGTTGTTGTGTTTACGTACAGCAGACGATTCCTGGCTATAGAAGTAGTGTTGGGAGATAATACTGAGGTGAGTTGAATGTTCGTGTTTTGACGTTAATGTGTATAGAAATGGGTTTAAGTAGAATACTGTACGTAGTTCATGAAAGTAATAGCTTGTTTTATATTTCAATAAATTTTGTAGAACAGTAACGAAAACACAGTAATGTATTTTAAAGGAAACTAAACCGTCATGTGATTTTTGTTGGTTATTGGAAAATCTTCCTAATGAAAAAAGTGATCCTATAAGGGTTCCGTTTTTTCCTTTTGATGTACGGAACCCTAAAAATGAGGTTGTAACGGTGGCTCGAGCCCACGTGGGGCGTTTTTTTTATATCCATTGCTATTATTTTTTCCTTTTTTGTAATATGTTAATAAGATTTTTTAATTACATTTTAACGTGTATAATGAAATGTTTTGAAAATAGTCACGAAAAGAATTACCTGGAAGCCTGTGCTCCAGCTGTGGGACAAAAGAAAGAGTCAAGATGAAAGAAAAATATTTTTTTCTCGGCATAAAAAAGATAGTGAACAGTCAATAGTCAAAATTTATTTATTGAAATAAACTTAATAATTAAGCACTTTTGAATCGTCTATATTTTTCTACCACCCGTTCCAGACTTTTTTAACTGACAAGAAGAACAGGCGCAAGAAAATTATCAGTTTTAACAGAAATAAGTAACGATAGTGGTTAAATCTCGAGCTCGCTAGCGTCACCGTGACCGCGACCAGGGCTGGCCCTCGACGCGACCAGGGCTGGCCCTCGAGGCAACCACGGCCGGCCCTCGAGGCGAGAGCCCTCGTACTTACCTCCGCCACAGAATACATAATAGTACAAGTCCTCCGCTTACCGCTGCTCTGCTGATGAGAGCGCGAAATAAGTACTTTTGTTTTTGGCGCAAAAATGTAAACAGTTCTTCGCGCTCAGATGTTGTTATAGAGAAAAAAAAATGCTCAGTTTTTATTTTATTTTCCACAAATAGAACGCTTCGTGATATTTATAAGTATAGTTATTAGTTAGTACCTAATCAATTACTTTTGACAACATTTAATTAATTAAAAAAATACGTTTTTAAAGCAGCTCGGTTGTTTTAATTTAGATTAACAATATTGTTACCGTTTCTCATTTCTATGATTAATTATCAAATTACCGTATTCAAATCATTTCATCATGCAACATCATAAATAATGAGAATGCCAAATGAAAGTTTCATACTCTCGAGAGCTATGGCTATGCTATATGAAGATGGACGCGTCCCAACAACATAAGGGTTCCGTGGGCAATCACGCGGCATTGTGCCTATATTAGATTAGGCGGGTTCCGCACGCGCGCCGCATGTTGAGAACCACTGGACGTGGCTACGACCACACATCACACACCAAATAGTAAACTGAGGGTCTATTACAAAAAATGTCAAGAGCGAGACGGACTAGCGCACCGAGGGTTCCGTACCATCATTCTGAAAAGTTTACTATTTAGAGACATCGTTTTTTTCCTGTATCCTTTACATAAACTTCTATCACATAAATAATTTCAGAATTTTCAGAATTTACCATTTTGGTACGGAACCCTAAAAAGAATCACGATAGTTCGTTGATCGATTTACTTGATTTTGAACCTTATACACGAGTTAATAATGTCACGGAGTGGGACGAACATCGTTCGCTTATCACGATGCTTTTTTGTAATAGGTCCTCGGAATTTTAAATTTTGCTGTTTGGGTCCCCTAAATATAAAACAACCAAACCCTTCTTGGGTTTGGTTGTTTTATATTTTCATATCAGTTTTGTTTAATCTCCAAACTAAGCGTAGGAAGTTAGTAAAAAACCACCGTTAACATTTTGTCAGTTACTGTTACCTACTTATGAAAAATTAAAAAATTAAAAGTCAGTCTAGTATTTTATAATTATGTCGAATTAATAATATGTTCCCGCGACGAAAAACAATTTTCATTGTGTCATAAATTCAAATACATGGATTTGTAATTATTTTAAGAAATAAAGTCTTCAATCACAATATTCAAAAAATACTATTTCCATAATTTATTTTCGACAAACTCCTTTATTTCATTGCAATCTGCCTGTCAATCACCAATATTAAATATCTGCAAAGTGTAAACAATAATACAATAAACGGGGTTTTCAAAAGTGTTGACAAAAATAACCGCCTTCACAATCCCTGATCGTACACATCTGTCAATATAATGTGCTACAAGCAAAATGCGCGTTTATTTATGTCTTTATTGCGATTACAATAAAGTTGATAACTGCAAATGTAGTAAAATTATAGTTAAACGTAGATTGAAAAGCAGCCACTGACTGTATTTATTTTTCGGAACCAAAATGCGAATAATATACCATCTGCAAATTCAAAATAGTTTCTTTATGGTAGGTCTACACTCGCGGCTGTAAACACCTTGATCCGCGAACACGAAAGCGTGAACCGAGGGCTAACTACGAAAAATAATTCGCAACTATTGATAAATTTCGTTGTTCGATTTATTTAATTTAGGACCCCAAGCTTGTCTTGCGTTACAAACAGAATTTAAACATAATTACGGTGAAACCATGAACCCATTTACAAATATTCGGAATTCGACTTTTTCTATGGATTTCGCGATGCGAGTGTGGAGCCAGCATTATAAAAGTTTTCGATACCCTTATGTGTCGATATGACGTTAGATGATGACAAACGAGCGGCTGCAGCTGTATTCGAATGGTGATCGCCACAATCGAGATGATTGATCGATTGCGAATGACGATCCCGATCCATTCACAATTCTCAATTACGCAGACCAATTTAGTGGAGTTGCTAGGGATTAATCCGATGTATTGTTTATTAGCAGTTGCTGCTGAGTTAGCTAATATGAGCTAGAGTATTATTTAGAAAATGGTTAATCATTATTATTCCTTTTTATACACAGATTAAGGAAAACATTATAATTTAGGTAATTTTTACGAGTGTCCCAAAAAGGGATATTACGACATCTAGAAGAAGACATTTTCTGATACAAGACTGATATCACTTTTGTATTTAACACTGTGATCAGAACCATTTTAAAACGAGATAATACTGACAACCTTTGTGGTCAAGTGGTTTGTACGCCGGTTTTCAAGGTGTTCCATCTCAGAGGTTCCGGGTTCGATCCCCGGCTGGGTCAATTTACGAACTTTTACTTTTCTATATTGGCTCAGGTCTAGGTGTTTGTAGTTCCACCGTTGTCTCTGATTTCCATAACACTTACTTTGGGATCAGAGCAATGTTTGTGATGGTGTCTAATATTTATTATTACTTATTATTTATATATTTATTTATTAATAGTACAATAACTTACGTCTCGGTTAAGATAGAAGTTAACATATTTACCCGACCCAATCAAGGCTAAAACTAAACACATTTGAGCGAATTTATATCAAACACAAGCTTTATTAAATAATCTCAATTCCCCGAAAAATCGATTAAACCCAAACATGGGTATCGGCCACCAACAATAGTGTCCTAATCTTGACGGATGACGAACCCCCGCACCCTTTAATTGGCCAACACTCGGCTGTCACTCAAGCCCGTTTCCCATTTATATTATAATAAGTTCGATTCGTGTCGTGTCCCCGCTCTATACAGGCTTTGTTCTTTAATTTCTGCTTTTCGGTGTTGAAGGGATGTGTCGTGGGGTCTTAATTTAAAGGGAAATTTTCGAAATGCGTGAGTCACTTTTTTCATTTGATTCAGTGAAAAGAATACGTTGCATATTTCGGGTGCTTTTAAAAGGGAAATGGGTTTTTTCAGGTAATACTAGTAGTCTGTGAACCGTATAAATAAAAATTGTTTAACATAAAAATTATATCAGATGTTTATGCATGGTCCGTTTTTCATCAAACATAATTATTATCATATAATATTCGCCTTGTTCTTCTTAATGAAGATGTTCATTTAATTTACTTGCATTCATTTTTTGATTTTGTTTTGTAGTACTACTTAATCAAAATTGACAAGACTGTATTTTTTTTGTTTCTTTTAACAACTAGTGGCTCTGTAGAGCTATAAACCTAACGTTTGTGACATTTTTCGAAATGGTTGAAATATGATTTTCCCCGAATCTCCGCCATTTTTTAAAATTTCGAAAAACTGAATCGGCGTAAGAATTATTTACTTATAATTATAGAACCTGCTCACAAAATGTCATGAGAATCGGTTGAGAAATGCGACCTGTAGAGGAAAACAGACGGAAAGCCGGACAGCCAGACATCCAATTTTTGCCCAAGCTGAAACGGAGACGCTTCGCTCGCGCTTCGCTCGCGCTTCGCTCGCGCTTCGTGCTCGGTCGGTCAATAAAAGCATAATTATACATTAATCACACAAACAACAATGATTCAATAGACATCAAAATAAAATATTCATGAAAACGGCATCCGCCGGACCAAATGTCACAATTGCGCAAGAAAACGCTATAAAACAGAACAAAAATAATTGGAACAGTTCATTTCCTCCTCCGCTTGTATCTTTCAGTATCTCTCGTCCGCTCTTAAATTCAATATTGCATTAGTGGGGTACGTCGTCTTCATCTGAGAGATTGTAATTTTGACTTTAGGGTTCCGTGTAAATAAAATACGTTTGTCTCGATTCCCGCTTGAGACAATTCTGGTGACGAGTCGAATTTTTCTAGTTTATTTAGTATTGTATAAAAATAGCATTGTGAATGCTAAAATCTCAAATATTATAACGTTTGTTAGTAATGTCCGTAATCTGATTTATTTCATTAACGATCCCTAAAATTACAGTAGCCGGAAACAACAGAACAACCACAAAGAACAACTTTTTTTACATTTTGCTCTGATCGGGAATCGAACTCAGTTCCTTCGACATGATAATTTACTACGAGTTGTAGCAATTCGTTCATTGAGTACTGACTTACATAGTCACAAATTTCTACAAAACGGAGAAAGCTCGACCGCGGTTCACACTTGACCTTTTTTATATTGGCTGAGGGCGGTCAAGTGTTAAACAGAGTTTAATGGTTTGATTTAAGAAGCGAGCTAGAAAAATGTTACATTTTATGAATTTATTTTAAAAATGAAAACCACGACTTCGAATTAATATCTATTATTATTGATTTCGCCACGCCAATAATAAACCACGAAAGATATCAGCATTTTTAATAAAACTCAAGTATGTTAAATATACTTTGCAATAAGAAGTCGTTTTCAAAGATTTTTGTTTTTCTACTCTAAGTATGCATTTTAAAATTAAAAGATTGTTTTAAATGCCGTCGCCTATGTTCTGTTTATCCTTACTTGTCTTATTTCGTAAACAATCTTCAGCCAACTGTTTAATGAAATAATAATTTATAAAATACAACAAAAGGTTTTCCACACATAGATTACGAAATAAATTGTCAATAATTAATAACAATTTGATAAAGTTAGTAACTTCTTTTTAATTAACGATTAAAGTATAAAAGACGTATGACAACTGTCAATCCTTGTTAACAAAATAAGACAAGTAAGGATGTAAACAGACTATACCATAGTTCTTCAGACGTAAAGACTAGTTTTACTAGCGCGCATTACCGTTTTAATATAAATTACGTTAAGTAATCATGACTCTAAATGAAGATTTTAATATCCGCACCGCCAGCTGGTAATTCATCAGGGCTGCTAAGGTACAGCCCCTTTATTTGTTGACAAATCGCAGCGGCTCGCAGCGGCTCCCGGCGAATAAAGAAAAACGGCGTATATCCCGTTAACTGATATTCATGGCGCGCGCGTTTTTGTCACTCCTTCATTTTATGCGAGCAAATTAATTCGTTGAGGAAACAAAGTGGTATGTTTATGTTTCATAATTTTAATTTCAGATACAAATATGTATTTGATGAATAGTGTCTCTGAAGGAATAATAATAGCGATTCTTTATTTGTTATTTCTAGATTCTGGATTACTCACGTAAATAATTTAATTTTAAAAGCTTACTTTAAAACACCCTAAATACCCCTTTGGCCGCATACGAAACCGTATGCCGTCTTCCGGTCGAACGCGTGGCACAGATAAGCCCCGCCCCTTAACCCTATTTAGTACGGAACCCTAAAAGTGCGAAGTCCGTAATGCAAATTCTCAACTAACAAGAAAAAAATAAAATCATCTGTGATCACAATCTGAAACCACACCAAATTTTGCCTACGGTAACTTAAAATTTCCCTGAAAAATTACACCTCCTTACCTTAACTTATCATAATTTAGAATTACGTCGTCACAATCCTTGCCCCACTTTATCAGTGAGTCGCAGCCCAGCGGTGGGCGCGAATCCCCATTCATCCCACTTAACCATAACCTGGTTAAACCGCAGTTCATTTTTTAACCGCAAAAGGACGGAGCGTCGCCGCCGCTCGAATGATTCACGTACATACTTATTTAATGCGAGGGCGAAAAAATGAAAACGTGGCATAAATTTTTCCCGCGATAAAGCACTGTCGACGTCGCGCGTCGGTTGTACATATCCAAAAAAGTAATTTTTCTTTGTCTCACTCAACACGTTTGATCAATAGAAAATGTTTATAATACTAAATAATATACTAGAAAAAACCAGATCATATTCTCGGACGGGAATCGCGACCTTCAGAAGTTCGGTCCAATGCTCTTACCACTGAGTGACTCGGTAGCTAGCTCGGCAGTAATAATGATTTAAAACGGTGATATACGTAGTATTCATAATCATCATCCGTTTCTAGCTGATTTCGATCTCGGCGACTGTGGCATGTCCAAATGGAAGTTTAGTCAAAGGGAGGCCTCTGAGAGAAAGAACTGGCGGAAGAAAACTCACAGAGGTTGTGTCGACCTCCCTTTTGATCCCTATCTACAAAACGAACTAACTATATCTTTAGATCCTGCTTTGGACTACCTACTAAGTATTAATCTAACTATTAACTAATACTAAATGTTCCACTCAAATCAATCTCGACGTCTTACTATTTTTAACTTTTTTTTTCCCTCTTATATTTCTAAGGGGTTTGTTCAATACTGAACATGTCACGATTTTGAATTTGTCGGACATGATTCACTGCTTATTTTATCAGTAGTAATTGTAGGTTTTAAGTGTTTTATCACCACCTAAAGTCGACTGCAGTTGCTATTTTTTAAACAAGCATTAAAAACAAATACGGCGTTGCAAAACAGCCGCCAACAGTGCGATTAGCTGGTAATTAATAGCTAGTACGAGGTTTTTTATTCGTTTGTGAATTTCATTATTTGGTCACGCGATTTAAAATTTAGTGAGGGCTTAATTTGTTTTCCATTTTAATTATTTTTTGGAATATTTATGCGTTTAGTATTTACACACAGTAATTTACAGATGCTTTATTAGGATAGACTAACCACCTATGAAAGCTTAAAGAAATATTATATTCCACTTTAGTTTTATCATCTTGTCACCTTCATTACAAACATTCCACAGTTTCCAAGGCTAAGGAAACAGACAAGTTTGGAAAGGCGCCAGTGACTAACTCGTTTACCATAATACTATCCATAGTATGCTTAACATTAAAGATTTCACGGAATATAAATCATAATAAAAACTTTTTTGTGCTTTTGAAAGTACAGTCCTACCTCTTCACTCAGATGCTCAATTTTTTCTCAACTTTTTTCTACTGGGTATGTGAGCTTGTAAACTTTTTACCGTAAAAAGTGTTCTTTTGTTCGATTTTCAAATATCTTTCTGATGGTTTTAACAATATTTTTCCACAACATTTCGCGTACCGTTTTACCATTCACGGCGGTGGCGCAAGATTATTAATAGCGGTTCAGTGCAAGCCTAAGTGAAATCCAATGGACCGCGAGTGATTCTGCCTTTCCTTACAAAGGTTCCAGGGTTTCAGGTGCAGGCGTGAGAGGACAGAATGTTGGAAAAGGGTCGGTTATCTTCTTGGGGTTTTTTGCAAAGTGCTTCGCTTGCGAAACAGTGTTTTAGACGGAATTTAGGAAAATGTAATTTTTTACTTAACAGTTAGGATTTTTTTTAAACTACTTTGATGTTTCCGAGAATTGATTGAGGATTCTAGAGTTAAATCTATCTTTCTATGTTTTTGTCGGATGAGTGATTGTTTTATATACTTAATTTCAGGTTAATAGGTGACTGGCTCTTAACATTTTACTGTAAGATGCACTTTAAGTTCCTAAATAACGTTATGATACTATGTAAACATATTAATTTTAAAACCTTATCCAACTTTATGTTACCCAAAACTCTACGAAAATCCTCATTAATTACGGATAAATTTAACGTACCCATGATGAAGCGTAAAATTTCCATTCAAACTCATTAAGGATTAATTTAGAATTTGACTTTTTAAATACCCTATTTCGTTCGTATGCGACGGAAATCTGGGTCCGAACCGATCCCACACGATAAGAATGTTAATTTCTAGAAGGTTTAATTACACGGCGTACAGACCCCCCTCCGCCCTCTGCCCGTGGCTCCTTGATTTACAGCCTTAGCTCAGGAAAATTATTCCCACGTGATTTACTACCAAGTGGCACCTGGTGTTGTGACCGTGCTAGCAGGTATTTGTACGAAATATACGAAAATCGATAGAGTATGTATGTACTAAATCTACTTGGTTATGTTTACTTTCAGCCAAGAAATTTTGATTAATCAGTCATTCTGAATGCAAGATTTTTTTATAAAATATAGATTTTATATTTATTTTTACACCTTTTCAAAGTGTTGTTGTAAATACGTCATACTATCATTTTGCAAAATATAGGTACAGATATTTCTTTATTATAGATAGTTTTAAACGATTTTTTTTCATACGAAATATAACTTGTTTTGTGATATATGCTTATATTCAAAAGACTGATATGGATCTGATATAGTAAAAATCATAATCTAGAGATAGGATTTAACAGCCATACCTTCTCTGTTCCATGCAAAGCGAAGCGTTATAGAATCCGAAAACTTAAAACGTGTTAACTAAATCCCAATTTCTGCATTATAGTTGTTGGCCACATCACTAGTACTTATGTCTACGTAATTTAATTCTCCACACACTTGCCACGTAAAATAAAACTCTAAGCACAATAGCGACGATTCCTTATCGTGTATGTAGGAAATAAATACTGATTCGTTGTTCCTGCAATGGTTGCGGTAGACGCCCTACGATTACATTTTTTATATGCATTTTCAGGGTTTACGGTATTTTATTTGTAGTGTGCAAATTCAAATGGAAAACACAATAATTTATTCAGATTCCTTTGCAATAGAAAATAGTTCTTTCTTTTTGTATGTGTAGCTCTGTGCCAAATGCAAAAATTATTAAATATCACGAGTTATTTCATCTTTCTTCGGTATAAATTATTATTATTATTATAAAAGGCTTAATACAAGGCCTCGCCCTTGTTTCAAACATAATTATGAAGAATAAGGAATAACCTACCCTGATACGCACATTTTTTATTTCTTATTTGAATTCATATAGTTTTATTAACATTTTACTGTAATAAAACCACAATTCGCCGGCGTGTATCAACAAGTGTACACAAGTTTTACTTCAATTCTCAATGGCTCAGCCACCCAGCCGAGTACGGACCGCTAGTTCCCAAATAAAACGCTCTCAAACGCATGTAATATGATATTTGATATTTCCCGCTGACTCCGCAGAAAGGGCTAACGCGACCGACACGACGCAAACAAACCGACACCCAGCGACAATTCGCAGTAGTGATGTGCCACTGTCGGTACTTTACTTTCGAACTTATCGTGAGTTATGATCACTCAATTTAATTCTTGTGTTCATAAGGTTTCAGGAGCGTTTATGTATTAAAATCTGTATGTTCTTTTCTCGGCGACAAAAAATCACTCAGCGATTAATCGCTCATGGGCGGTGACAATAAACGGAATATTTTCTGAAATAACAAGATTTGTGTTTCATTTTCTTTGCTCTGATTTAATCATCTGAAACCGTTATTCGAATAAAAATTGATTCGCTCTTTATCGATATTTATCACAGAGAAAGAAAGGCTCCACAGCTTTTCAGGTGATTTTTTTATTTATGTTATAAGGTAGCTAACTCATAAAGGTAATGGCTACACAAATAATGGTATAGAAAACATTGATGAACATGCTCAATATTTGTATCACAACTAGGCTGTCGATAAGTATCGAGAGACGATTATCGAGTAACATCACTAATTGTAACGTGCCTCCTCTCTCTCGGGAATCGAATCCAATCCATCTTGTTTTTACTTCAGCGTTTTCAATTTTGAACTCTATTTTAATGTTGGTAAGGCGTATAAAGTTGGACAGGAACACATGTCTGTGAGCTTAATACATTAATCGTATCAGTACGGTTGGCTGGCAACGGTGGTTGTGTACAGGATGTTTATAAGCTACGGATGTTTTAATTTATCCATATAAAATGGAGAGTCTGTTAATTATTGTGCATATAATACGAAACAGTGTTTTTTATTTCATTACCTTATCGAAAATTATAATATTTTTATCTCACTATGCAAGAGCGCTCTGAATATTACCTTTCTTCTAAATAGAAACGCTTCCGCCAAACGCAAAAATGTCTCAGCACATTAATGACATCGAATGTAACTGTATAAAAATTGCATTTAACTTTGAAAAACAAAACAGAATTCCAGACCTCTAATTATATGACATCGGTGGCTAAACCTCTAAACCACATAGTTGTTAAGAATCCAGGACTTGAACTAGCTATGGTATTTTTTCGCTTCATGTTTTCAATACCTCCACCTAGTTAATGTAGGTGATCGCGTGGCATCCCCGCCGGTAATAAATACCGGGTGTCTGGTCGCGGGTCGATTCCCGAGGGATGCCGCGCCCGCGGGAAGATGTCCCGACATTACTCATCTTGCTTCTGGCTCAGAAATGGCCCTTGGGCGTTTGAGGATCGATTGGAGTTTATTCACTTATTTTCTAACATACACCACTTTCAACAAATACTTTTTTTATGAAAAGCAATAGATTTTTATTACAAAAATAATCATAAGATAACACGTTGCGAATCCACCCACAGTTACTTACTTCTCTTCATAATAATAATTACCTAGTAACCGAACCGAGTTAGACCTATCTCTGTTTAGTATTGTCACGGTTATGGGGCTGATGTCGTCGTATTTTATTTTAGCAACTTACGTGGTGAAGTTGCATGCTGCATGTTTGCATTCTGTATGCTAGCATGCTGAGTCTAGACAGAGGTTTTCGCAGGGGGTTCAACTTTCTCGATCGTCGAAAAGTTGAAAATAGGTCGATCTGAAGAAAAAATTCTTATCTTTTCTTTTTCGATAACGATTATTACTAAAGAAATGACTCGATTGGCATCTGCTATCTGAGTGATTTCCTTGAGAAAACGTTGATTAAGCTTTTTTCTCGCTCCTCATTACGTAAACATAGCTGTCTTGAAAGATTTTATCTTATCTATCTAAATAAGTGGCTATCAGGAAGTTATGAAACTATCTGTTGAAACATACTTATATTTATTTTATACTAGCACTTGCTGAGAAACAAAGGAAATATATTTAAGTATCTATGTTGTTCTATTTTCTGCCAACTGAAAACTACATCATAAATAAAATAAGTTTTAAAGTGGAATTTGTACGTTACAGATAAGGTATGAGGTAGTGTGTTGTGTAACAAATGGGAACGCTGTTATAACTTCACAGACATTTTTAAATGGTAGGTAACTAACTACATTAGGTTAATAAAATGTTTTAAAGGTGTTCTAAACGACAAAAACCTGAAAATGAAATACCTATTTCAGCTAATTTATATTTCTGGTAGTAAATTAAAGAAGTTTCAGTCCACTGATACTAAAAAACCCGTTGAAACTGAAAAATGATTTTTTTATGTTACTTTAATATTATCGAAAATGTTGATCACACATAATACTATCAACTCCTAATTGGTTTCTTCTTAATAAAAGTTGGTGCAGTGCAAAATGATCACAAAAGGCATGCATTCGGTCACTACAATACGCGCAAAAGAAACATCTCGTAGCTGCTACAGCGTAGTACAATGGCGTAGCACGTAGCAATAATGGAGGCTTGGACCACCGCCAGTCATATTCGTAGCGTTCGATGCCCATTGTGAGTATTTTCAAGTTTTGTTAATGCATTTTGTAATTATGAAACGAGTATTCATCCTAATGAATTTCGGGTATTCGAAATGGTGCTATTTATTCTATTTTGAAGTCTGTTTATGGTTGTTGTCTTAAGTTTTCCCAATACTTTTTTTTACAAAATGTTACAAAAATACCCCTAATGCTGAATATGGTATATAGGGACCATCAAACTGAACAACTTTTACTATAGGAACAACTCTGAAATCGCGAAAAAAAATCAGCTGTTTCATACAAAAAATCAAATCGAAAACATTAAAATGTATGAAACAGCTGATTTTTTTTCGTGATTACAGAGTTGGCGCATGTGCGCCGTATCACCCATAAACTTTTCAGCACAAGCGGGTACATGAGTCAGCCGATACTCATTAGCATTCATGGCGGGAGTTGTTTGGCTGCGGAACTAAATCATGGCTTGCACCAGTCTGGGATCGTTTTTAACTGTCACTGAGCTTTAGCCTTTGTAAGCTTTTAAATTAACAGATTTTTGTTTACAAGTAAAAGAAGTGAGCGCCATCTCTCCTGATGATAACTGACCATTATAATAATTATTATATATACGAATAATAATTCAAATCTCAGGAATTTTTAACAACCTTCCGAGACTTAAAATCATCAACGCCTGAGATACTGTGTATCATATTAATTCTAGTTGCTTAGAACACAGCATTAATATTATATTCACCTCCCAAGCTTACGCGCTCACTAGACATGAAGTAAAACACGTTTGACGGATACTAGCGCAGTTTTATTGAAAGTACATTGGTAATTACGAGAGGGACGGAAAGTTTTATCTCTAAAACAATATATTTATTGCGTGTCAAATTATTCTCCGTTACATTTTAGAAAGTTTTTAATTCGTTCAAACCATTATTTTTAACATAAGCATTTTCATACACTTGTTGAAAGTTATCACGGCCCCCTCTGGCCCCATAAATGTGAAATTTCTCATCATATCTTTAATTGCGAAAATAAAGAAGTCGCAAGGTTAAACTTAATGCGAAATGGATCAAGAACTTTGACTTTTCAGAGACTTTGCCTTCATTGCGGTGTGTGCTGAAAAATTGTCATCGTGCATTAAAATGTCACTTCTTAGTCGATTTTCCTTAGTCTGTTTTTAACGACAGTGGGAACCAAGTGGCAGTCATCTGACCAGCATTAATTAACTGTGTCATGTTCCTCAAGCAGGTTATTTCATACTGTTCTGGGTGAAAAATAATGCAATCAAATCCTTGCCCACGATTCTCGCCAGTTAATGTCGACTTCAGACATCCCTATAGAAGACTGTTGCTATCTTTCAGATTCCGGAACAATATGTCCATCTTTTATCTTCTATCACAATGTCATATCATAGCATTTGAACGATCGTGTTTGCACTTTAATAACATATTTTTGACACCAATCAATACAAGTCTGTTTTTTCTATGGTGAGTTCATGAAGAATCCAGTGGGAACAAACTTTCATAACTTTTGAAAGCTGATGATTTTTTGTTTATTTATGTGATACCAGTGATCGCGTTTGAATGCCGACCTTCACCAATTTCCTCATAAGAGAGACACGAAAACGATTACATTTTTCATACCAATGCTTTACGAAACTCAAATAAGGTACTTCATCCGAAAAGCATTTTTAAGTGAAACAGTGAAAACTTGCGAAGAAAACAAAGATTTAAAATCATAGAAAATCGTCACCCTGATATCTTTTCGCGCAAATTCTATTTTTGATGCGGGTGACGAACTTCATATTGTGATAAAAAACAAATGAATAGCGACTTCCGGTCACCTTGTTTCATAAATGAGTTTTAAGATTTAAAATATACATAACATTCTTTATTAAAATATTTTGTGTTGCCAGATACGCAAAAGTTTCCCTAGTAGTTGGTATTACTTAAAAAAAAATTGCGCTAGTATACTTTGAAAGTAATATAATAATAAGTATTATTTATTTACTCTTGTAAAAGTGTTTTATTTCGGCATTAATATTAATAGCGTGGCTGTTGAAGAATCGAAACCAATCACTTTTAGTCTACTAATGATCAAAACTGACTCAAGCTATTTATAAATCATGCATCTCCAACAGTTCCTAAATTAATTTTCATTTGTCAATTGTAAACACAAAATTCTCAAATAAACAACCTACCTTTAAAGTTCAGAATACTTTGACGACCGGGTTGGTCTAGCGGTGAATGACCTGCGAAACCCACGGTCGCTTAGGGTAAATGTTTGTGTGACAATCTAAAGCATTTGTACTCAGGCCCTGTTTAGTTATATTAAGTCGTTCTAGTAGAAATATTGCTTATATTATTATTATGTCTGTATTACTATTTTATATCTTCATAATAAAATATAAACGATGGATTTCTGATAACATGAATGGAACATGTACTTAACGAGGCTATTGACATCTCTCAAAAGGATCTATCGTGGTCTATTTACGTGCCTTACAACCATATAAGAGGAATAGTACGGGCCCCAGCTTCGCGCCTTGGGGAGCCCCCATCCACAGACATCAATTCCGCCTCACACTTCCCTAATGAAGGCTTCGCTATACGGGCTGTACCTTTCACGGTTATTGCATTTAGTGCTCTACCGTTAAAGCTGTTAGATGCAATCTTGAGTGAGCCGTTGAATCGAAAGCCTTTTAGAGAACTCGAGAAAATGTATTAGATTATGTCATCGAGTAGTTGCTTGTATTTGAGAGCAATTTGGTAACATTAAAGATATTTTGCAAGATTTCTATAAGAGGGAAAGTTAGCTGTCTTGATTTGAACATTACATATAAATTGATAAACAACACTTTATGCAAATGAAATCCACTTTATCTATTCAAAGGTACAATAGTCCGATATCACATTAAACAATAACCCAGAATCATTAACACATAAATTATACCATGAGTTTTGATAAAAAATTGAATATTTCTAAAAACAACTCGAAATCTGAACGAAGAATAGATTTAGAATGTAATAACTTTTATATATTTAAATATGTGGAATTTCTAAAATTCCCCACATAAATAGAAAATATGAACTAAAAACAAAGCCTGAAACAGCCGAGCTATTTCTGTGCCTCCAACATTCAATAAGCCGCGACGTCGCTGCAGTGACATCGGGCATTATAGGCGGCGCATTGTCATTCGAATTGAAAATGCAACTCGTCAATACTCCTAAGTAGTTCGTTTGCAAGTCTTTGTTTCGCTACAAATGAGGCCCAGCTTGTTTCCAGAGTTCCGAGTTGCTCTTCTCGACGCTGACTTCTATTTTCTTTGCTGTTTGCTTTTACCTCGAGGGTACTTGGACTAGTTTCTTGTTATTAGTCTTCAGTTATTTTGCTCAGACGTGATGGGAGTTTATTATTGTGTTTTGAAAAGTCTTGGTGATATAGGAAACGAACGTACCGTCCGTCTGCGATGATCTTAATCTGTGTGTAATAGAAGTCGTATGCACCGATGTTAGAAGAATGTAGTTTGAAGTAATTGCACTGCCTAAACTCAAGCCCCCTTACTCATAAAGATTGTATAGCAGATGTATAGTTACACAATGGTTACTCTCTGTCAAATTATTTTAGTTTGACATGAAAAAGAAAGGGACAAAATACTGTGTAACTGTGCATCTGCTATACAATCTTTATTAGTAAGGGAGAAGGAATAATAATAACATAAACCTGCCTCATTTTAAACTAATGTTCCACAAATAAAAATAATTTACCACTCTTAAAATGATTGCACTTGTAACTCATAAAGTTGAACACTTTCGTCAAAAATTCCTAGTCAGATTTATACCAAAATTTAAAACTTGGTAACTTTCCAAACTAATAACTTTTACAAAGTATTAAAGTATTATAAATGCTTTAATTCCAAAAAAATAAACTTTGCTCATCACTTAAGTATTTTAAATAAATAAAATTAATTAGTATACATGGCGTGTTCGAACACCGCGAACAACGAAACGTGTAAGAACGTTTTTCCCAACGTTGGTCAACAAAGCAACAATTCTAAGGGAAAATGTAAATCTTTGGAGGAGCAATCAATCAGGGAGCTCTCTTTGTGGGGACACCGCACGAATATCTAATTTTGTTTGTTACGCCTCTCCTGCCCCCGAGCGTCTACCCCTTAGGCGTACTCAAATGGAAATCAGTACATCGCCTTCTGAGTATCTTATATATTTGTAGCCAAAAAAAAGCTCTATACAATTCGGAAAATTTAAATTGATGGTGCTGGAAGTTGTTTTTTCTTTCTGATGAATCAAAGACTTGGTCATAAAATTGAAACGATTATATGTCACTCGCTAAGATCTAAATTACATAGTGCAGTCATTATTTAATTATTATTTAGTAATGCCTGTTCTTGTAATGTGAATGGTATAATGCTCAGAGAGAAAGCCTTTTCAAGGAGCTCAAGTAACAACAAATTCACAGCGCGATTTTTCGCCAAAATCCTAAAGAAATAATGAGATGTGAGATTATGTAAGTGTGTAGAATGCTCTAATTTCCACAACACATGGTTTGAGTTACCTTTATTGCAATAAACCGCTACGTTATGGAAATAAAATGATGAATTTCTATAAAATATTATACGAACAGTTGCTTACTAAAATATGAGAATACTCGCTGTCCTATTTTTTTTTTCAATTTCGTGCTACTGTTCTGCGTTCCTGTTTTCCCGATATCCTCGATCCACGACCCCTGCAGCCAGAGCGCAAGCGCCGGGCACCCTAAATCCTGGCGGACATTTTGATGGATCACCCTTAATGACAAGCGGCGAGGGCGGCACACTTATCGATGTTACATATCGATAATATTGTTGTATGCACGATAAGATCGTAATTGCCAGTGTAAGTGTTTACAGTCAAGGGGTGGAAATGGGGTAATGATAGCTTCTATAAATTGGTTTATGGATATCGTTTTGGTTTATTAAAATTGATTGGTGAGTATAAATAGTGTAATTTGCGGATTTTCTATGGAGAGAATTGTTTATGTTGTGTTTGGAATTTTCAATCAAAAGAGGTCACCTCCATTTAAAGTTATCGTTTGATTGTCTAAAGCATATGGCTGCTAAATTTACCCATCGTCCGAATATCCTTAATAAAAACATTTAAAAAATAAGCCTTTTATCTATCAAACTCCATATTTATCAAAACAATAATTGCTTTTGGTTTCACGCATTATTCGTTCTGTGGTTTTCTGTGTGGCTTTTTCTGTATGTGAACATACAGAAAATGGTTTTCTTGGTTTTATTGCTAGAAACGGAAAATAGTTATGGCATCACCGTTAGCCAGAAAAACCTTAAACGAGAACCCCTTATGTACTAGAAAAATGAACAATGCAGTCAGATCCCGCAGTAAGGACAAAAACTGATAAATTATTTTTGATTCGATATGTTATTATACAAATTAAAACTACAGCAACATTACTAGTTTATCGATAACGATAAACAAGCAAATCCCCTCTCTACCGCCCCAACCAGCATATGCCCCTTCACGGCGCGGGCTCGAACAATTGTATTAGACATTAGCGCGGAGCCGGTTTAAACCCACCACTGCGAACGGCAACAATGGACTAATGTATGGAGTAATGTAATTATTACTTTGTACATCGTTTGGTCCAAGGAAATGTTGATACCGGTAATTTAAAGGAGAATTTTAGTTGTCTAATCACAGAGATACGGGGAATCCTTCTCATTTTGTTTATTAGTAATGTTTTCAATTATACGGCTATTAGACCACCAGTTAACTTTGATAATTATGAGACTTAATTTGGACTATGCGTAACTCTCTGGGTCTATTGCCGTGATCACTGATGGCGTATATTTCCGACGTTCATAAGTGATATATTACGATAATAGCATGAAAGAAATGAATATCCACAGACCTTACAGACCAAACCAAATTCAAGTACAAGTTACGAATAAATAGTATTTTTTGCACTTTCAGGAGCCGTGGTCAAACCTGTTTAATTATAAATAAAAAAAATTAAAAAATATTTGACAACATCACATACATTGCTAATGAGCAATGGAGCATTGGAATGCCAAAGTAAGTAGCTAAAGCACTTGTGTTATAGAAATCAGAGACAACGGTGGTATTCACAAATACCCAGACGTGAGCCAATATAGAAAAGTTCGTTTTCTAAATTGACCCAACCGGGGATCGAACCCGGGACCTCAGAGATGGCGACTCCTTGAAAACCGGTGTACAAAGCCACTCGACCACGAAGGTCGTCATTATTTACTCCAATAAGGAGTTACTAAGCTAGTGGTTAATTATTATCCTGCCGTTAATTAAGGAAGTAATGCTGTAACTTCTTGACGGATTATAAAGTTAGCCGTTATAAGCCTAGAGCTTTTTTTCTCTTTTCATAATCAATCTTGTGCGCTCATGGCCGAAAAAACTTATTTTTTTGTAGCAGCCCTATCGGCTCCGCCGCTTATGTCCGAGTGATCGGATCGATCGTCACAGTAATTGTTTCCGATTGATAGTGTTCTCGCGTGTCGCGCGCCATTACGCTTCTGTGCAATGTACTGCACGCACTGTGATACTTTATTGACAGGAATTTATAGTAGTACCAGTATGTTAAAAACGTTTGGATTGTAACTTTTAAATGAATGAAATATCGCCTAAATTAGTTGTAGTTGTGTAGTTATGTTGTATCAGACACCTCCTGCTAAAGAGCACTTTATTTTGTCTAAATTATTCTAAGATAAGTTATAACTTCTTGTCAGCTAAAAAATGTCCTGAATTAAACAATTCATAATTTCAAAGCATCAAAGACTAGATCCAAGACAATATTCAAAAGATGCACATCTTAAAATAACATGCTCCCCCAGGATCTCCCACTCCGGAAGTACATTGTGTGCAACCTGTGACCTAAACCCAACCTATCTACGAACGTGTCCCGTTAGGACATAAAAGTATTTGGACAACGAAATAATTGATACTGGATACAAACCTTTCGAAACTAAGATAGATAAATAAATTTGCGCATTGAAGAAAATCTATTGATTTTTTTCTTTGTGCTCTTTACAAAACCAATGGGTCTAGTCTCTATTGCAAGTGAGGCGAATTAAACCAACAATCCTTACTATCCTTACTAATATTATAAATGCGAATGTCCGTTTGTTTGTTTGTTTGCATACACGTTGACAGGGGTACAGAAAAGGACATAGGGTACCTTTCATCCCGTAAAAAATAATTGTTCCCGAGGGATGGCAAAAAACTTTCCACGCAGATGAAGTCGCGGGTGGTCGCTAGTATTCTTTAATTTTCAAAATAGCTCACCCAAAAATTTTATTTCTGGCAAAATTGTAATGAAGTTAAGAGAGAAGACATCGAAACTTAGATTTACTGAAATCCACAGTAAACTTAACAGTATGGGGAATTTTCAGTACCAGTTCTTGATTTTATTTTTCCAAAGATAATTAGATGTTAGGTTAATATTGTTTAAATGCTTAATACCAGAGTAAGAAAAATATGGTACAGGCAGGGACCTTTTAAGTGTTTCACCTAAAAGCAGAAGAGTGATGAACACAACTACCAGGCTTATTCATTTTGAGTCGTAACTCTTTGCTGCGCTCCACAATACGACTGTCACCGAGAAAAGGGATCCATATTAAGAGCCTTTTCAGGGCCCTGAATGTGGCAAACAGGGAAAATTTGTGGCCCTCCTAATTAGTAATTACTAACAACACAATGCGGTGCGACATTTTGTAATTGTAAAGGAGGCCATTTTGAAAACCATCGCAGCATTTGGGTCATATTTATAGTTCATTTTAATTGGAATTTGCTGCTGGCAATTTTGGCAAATACGCAATTAGTTATAGACTACTGACTATCGATAATATTAATAGGTGATTATAGTTTTCGTTACCTACTATTTGAACAAGAAGACCTTTGAAGCTCAATATTTGGAAGTATTGAACTTATGGAAAAGTAAGATGAAGAAAGTCAATTTGACATAATAAAATCATAGATCATTTAGAAATAAAATCATTTAAGTACAAGAAAAAAGTATTTATGTTGGTTATTCCAACAGCGACGTAAACATATCTTTACCGTGAGTTAAAGCTACTTTAAATAAAGCAAATGTAACTATTTTAACTTTCATACCATAAATATACTTAAAAACATAGAAAAGAAAAAATACAATGTCAAAGTTGAACTCGGAAATCAAAAACATAAACTAATGAAAACCATTCCTCTTTTTTTTTCAGATATTGCTCGAAATTTCCTGTCCACCTCTGTTTGTTTGGTGAGTAAGTGAAGTGATATCTAATTGTAAGAAATAGGTAATATCGATACACTCTAGCTCATCAATGTTTTCAAAACACTATAGCCGGTACATAAATAAAAGTCCATAGACAAGTTCACGAGCTATCGACACGTGAAGAAATAAGATGGCCGCAGGAAACGGAAGCGGCCGGTGGCGCGCGCGCGTAAATCTGTCTGCGCGGGAGTTTCGCTGTCAGCGACGCGCGCCACTTCCATTGTGATTGACTAAGCTGTACATAGTTCAGGACATTATGGGACCTGAAATATGGTCAATATTTACTGACAATCAGCTATAACTTTACATGCAGCTTAATTCAGTGAAAAATTCAAAAACACCTATTTTCTTTTATCATAACAGTTGCTTCTTTTATTTCGTTTGATTGCTGTAGACAGCAAATAATAACTTTTGATGTAAATTTGCAACAAATTTATTTCAGTTAATAGTTATGCTGATGTGCGTCACCTTCGTGGTGGCTAGTGGATTCCGCATTTCCGTGATCAAGACTTTCCTATCTTATTGATGTTCTTAAATGACCTCCTGAGTTAGTGACAGATGAGAGAAAGTCAAGATTATACCCTAAATACAGTAGTGCTCGGAAACCATGGTCACCCTAATCTTGCATTTCGCGTTAGCCGCGTCGCATGTGCGCGGGCGCACTGAACAAATTTACTGCCTCTTATCGCGACCATCTTATAACGTCCACGTGGGTGGCCGACTGCACTGGCTAGCAACAATGTTACTACAGATAATAAAATAATCCAATTTTTTTTTTAAGATCTTGAGTTCAACGAAAAGACTTCTACTCACGACCCAAGTTGGTCGGAACGATTTGATCGGGGCCGACCAAATTAAGTGGTGAGTGTTGTGTGGAAGTTGGCCCAATTCAACGCACTCACCACCTTATTATTATTGTTATTTAGAGCTTTATTGCTGATACTAACTACAAATTGTACTCAGTATTACAGCAATAAATCTCTCTTCCATTAAATCTAAAACACTTTTGTTTCATATAAATATTTTCTTTAAATAATCAAAGTACTTACTTAGTTCCAGCTTAAATTTATGAAGGCAAACATCTGCAAAGCTTTTAACAAAGATATAAAGCTAAAGTGATGTCAATTCACTGAAGCAGTTAGTCAAGCGTGTGACAGGCAAGTCAAAACTTTTGAGAATATTTGGCACTTAGTTAAACAGGGGAAGCAATGTAAATTATTATAAAGATAACTCTTTCATTATCATGAGTTTTAGTATCATATATAGCATAGATACCGAAAGATGCATTAAAGTTTTAAAATGAGCCAGAATATACTTACGCAATAAACTGCTAGACAATAGTATATTATGCAATTAGTGAATAAAAGACAGATTTAAAGCGAGGGCCATAGATGAATCACGAGCAAGTGAAGGATTCTAACGATTGAATCACAACCGTAGGGAGTGATTCAAGTTTTAGAATCCTGAACGACGCGAGTGATTCATGGTCCACGATATAAATCCGTTTTATTCAAGAGTTGCATACTATATTTTATACCATGACTACGAGAAAAAGAAAGATTTTGTATGATATCGAGGAGTTTATACAAGGTGTTACAAAAATACCCCTAATGCCGAATATGGTATATAGGGACCATCAAACTGATCAACTTTTACTATGGGACCAACTCTGAAATCGCGAAAAAAAAAATCAGCTGTTTCATACAAAAATTGAAATCGAAAATATCAAAATGTATGAAACTGCTGATTTTTTTTTCGCGATTTCAGAGTTGGTCCCATAGTAAAAGTTATTCAGTTTGATGGTCCCTATCCACCATATTCGGCATTAGGGGTATTTTTGTAACACCTTGTATATTGAGTACTCTTTGCACAAGGAGTTTGTATCGAGTATTTTTTGAACAAGGAGGTTATATAGTATTGAGATGGAGGTCTTATTGTATTCTAAATTCAAATACCAAAATACTGATTAAAATTGCTTTTTATTTACTGTTTTCAGTGAATAAAATGAGCTTTTAAGAGGGGGAATGGTATAAACAACTTTATTTTCCTGTGAAATAAACAACTTTTTGTTTTCTAACATCGTTAGGATAGTCCGTGATCTGCTGAAAGGATCCTATTATTTCATACTTATAAAGCTGAGACCATGATCCATCAGCTTACAGTAACTCCTGACAAGGGGCAGTGTGTGGTGGCCGGTGAGGTGTAGTGCCGACCTCCTGCAGTCACCGTCATCCACGGTTTGAGCGAAACCACGTGTCCGTCCGTATTCATAGTCAGGGATGATAGAATGATCATTTTACGCTCCGTTCTATATCTTTGTACTCGTAACTACTACCAGGTAATCCAAAATGTTCTATAGTTCCATTAATATTAATCTTTTAAAATGTTAAATATTAAGGACATTTGACATTTTGAGCCGGATATGCTGCTGTAAAAACATTACCTATTTGCCTTTTTTCTATGAGAATGATATAGATTATATTATTATTTTCTACTGAAAAACCTATGTTTTATGAATTCGAACAAAGTGTCATTTGGTAATTATTGATCCTGAACTTCGTTCAAAAATTTTAATGCTACTTCTTGTAAACATATAAAAAATTGGTAATTAACGAACTTCTTAAGCTTACATTTCGATTGACTTTGACATTTTAACGGTATTTTTTGTAGTTTAATACTCGACTATGAATATGTGCGAGGTACGCGTGCGCCAGTAATAAGATCCATGCGCTACACACTGCAGTCTTTGTTTTAGATACTTACTACACTAGATAAAGAGATCATTAACGTCTAGGTAGGTACATACCTAAACATACGATACTATCAATAAAATCATTTTTTATTTTCGTAACGGAATTACATGGGCCAGGCTGACAAAATCCGCTGTATTAGGGTCTAATTATCTCAAAAGTAGAAATTATTAAGAGAAAATATTTTCATAAAAATCATCTACACTCTTTATTTTAATCAACAGTATCTTTTAGAAGAAAGATAAGTAGTTTTAAATTTTAAATCAATTATTAAGTACTAATAAAACATTTTTTTTTAAAACATCTTTTTATAGCTGATTTTTTAAGACTGTAAAGTAAACCATAGACTCATATATTATAATTATTATTGTTTCTAAAAATAGGTTTTCGTTATATTAATAGTACCTAGCGGAAGCGAAGAGTCCATACAAGCCGATTTGCATCAGCTTACCTTTTAAAAATCCCACCCCACCAATCCACTATGTAGATCACAACATTTTTGTAGAACGGTTTGCCTCCGCCATAATTTCACCCCTCGCCACTGCTAGTATCATATTTATAAGTTGAAAGTAAGGTTTTAAAATAAAAATAATAACTCAAATTTCATTGATCTGATTGACTTGGTGTACCCACCACGCTTGAGCACGCGCAGATTTGTACTACTAAATAATAATAAATATTAGACAACATCACAAACATTGCTCTGAGTCCAAAGAAAGTAGCTAAAGCACTTGTGTTATGGAAATCGGAAACAACGGTGGTATCACAAACACCCAGATCTGAGACAATATAGAAAAGTTAGTTTTCTAAATTGACCCAACCCGAGGATCAAACCCGGAACCTCAGAAATGGCGATACCTTGAAAACCGGTGTAAAGCCACTCGACCAAGGAGGTCGTCAAATAGTCAATAGTTAGTAGTCAAAATTTTTTATTCAAATAAACTTAATAATGAAGAACTTTTGGGTCGTCGTAAAAGCTTTTAGTTCGATATTACTTCGAACGTATATAAAGCTACTTATTCTAGCCTATGTAACCCCTTTCAACATTTAAAATATCACATCTTTTGATTAATGAAAAATATGTAATCGTCAATAATTTCCGATTGGATTTAACCAGTGTTTTGCGTGGCTCGCAAATATTATAAATTGATTACTGATTATTTGTTTAATTCATAGTTTAATTATAGTTACATAACATAATGAATGAGAAAATTAAACAGCTGTTGTAAATGTCAGTTGTGACAAAGTATCTTTTTATTTCCAGTATCTGCGTTAAATTTAATCCAAACTATTAAATTCTACAAATTAATACAAAGAAGCTAACACGTTAGGTCGTTAAAAATAAATACCAGTTCATTTTATGTCTGACTTGGCGCCAATGGTCCTTGTAAACGACTGCGACATGTGCCTGTTTTTTTATTCACAAAGTTTTTTTTTTTAAATAAAGATGGCGTTTAAAAATGTACGAGTGTTTGATGAATGTAGGATGGGTTCCACTAGTGTTGCGAATGCTTATCGATAAAGAGGATCCCATAGAAAAAAACCCCCAGGCCCGGCGTAACAGAATTGTATCTCAGATTACAGAGTAATAATACTAGACATATTGTAAAGTATCGCTAATTCTGAATTCGGTTGCTAACATTGTTTTTGCTATTAGAAGATTCATGGGCGATAGACGTAAAAGGTCACTTTTTAAGGAACTCTTCATGCTTGTATACTTAACTAATATGAATAACATAATTATGCATGTACCTGTACTATTTATTTATTATACATTTATATTATTTTTTTATTATACTATTTTTTTAGGAAAAAATTGAGGCATAAGCAGCCGTAGGCATAAATAGTAGTATTATTGGTATTGGTATTGGTGGTGGGCACTTTTCTCCGCATTTAGACCAATTTGGTCCGTTATGCGTGAAACCTCATAGCATCGGTATGGCTAATCGAGCCATCCCAGCTCCTTCCAGAAGCGCAGAAGCCTCCTGGGACGTTCACAGGCTTCTAGGAGCGACCTCACCTCTGTGAGGATTTCTGCCCGTTGTGTGGCCAGCCCCACGCACTCCAGGATCACGTGGGCGGCTGTTTCCTCTGCTTCCAGGCATCCCCTGCATAGAGGACTGTCTGTCGCATTCATGATGAATAGTTGTCGGTTTAAAGCTAGGTGACCTGTAAGTGTACCTACAACTATCCGGAGGTCTGGACGATTGAGGCTGAGCAGCCTGCGGGTCACACGCGGCGAAACTGCAGTCATCGCAATCTTAGACTGTCTACAGCTTGTTAGATCTACCCAACGAGTATTGTGTGCAGCACGAGTTCGTTGTCCTACCCATGAGCGTAGTTGGCTGAACGGGAGTGGCAGAATGGGTATGGGTCCTGCCACTGTTGTGGAAGATCCTATTCTAGCCAGCTCATCGGCGGCATCGTTCCCGTGTGATCCACTATGCCCTTTAATCCATTGTAGGATTACTCCGTTGTTGGATGCCAAGCGGTCCAAAACTTGGTGGCATTCGAAGACGATACTGGAGTTGATCGTGCTGGCTTCCAGTGCTGTTAGGACGGCCATGCTATCAGTCAGTATGCGGATGTTTAGTCCCTTCACACCTCTAGACAGGGCCGTAATAGCGGCGTTTATTATAGCAACACATTCGCATTGAAATATCGAACTGTGTTGGCCTAGCGCTAGTGATATTTTGATATTTAGGTCTTGAGAGAATACTCCAGCTCCAGTTCCAGTCCCCATTTTGGAACCGTCCGTATAGATTCGGACTTCATGTATGCCAGAGTAATCTCGGTCGCTTTCAAATAACTGGATTTGGTATTTTTTTAGGAAAATATATTGCTTGGGGATCCTGTCGCATGGGGCAGCGATTAGTGACTCATGTTTCACTAAGTTATTCCACAATATGGAGTGAGGACCCTCTCGGTTGTACCACAGTCCTAAGTGTTTAAGCCTTATAGCAGCCATGGAGGCTTCTTGTTGTATAAACAGGTCCAACGGTGTTAGATCCAGAGCTACTTCTAGGGCGGCTGTGGGGGTAGTTCGCATGCAGCCGGTTATAGCAGAGCATGCCAATCTTTGGAATTGCTGCAGCTTGTTGATGACGGTGCTTTGCTCTGTTTTGGACCACCAGGCAACAGCTCCGTATGTGATTATGGGACGTATAACAGTTTTATATAGCCACATCGTTATTTTCGGTGATAGTCCCCACCTTTTGCCGAGTAGCCTTTTACATTGGCAGAAGATGATGGTGGCTTTGTTTAGTTTTCCTTCGAGATGTCTATTCCAGAGAAGTTTGCTGTCTAGTATCACACCTAGATACTTGACTTCCTTGCTAAGGGACAGACTGGTATTAAAAAGTTTAGGGAGTTTAAGATTTCCTAGACTTCGTTTGTTTGTGAACATGATTAGCTCAGTCTTTGCTGGGTTCACTGTTAGGTTGTGTTTAGTGCACCACTGTTCGACGACCTTCAGTGCGGACCTCATTTGGTCACAAATCACACTCTCAACTCGTCCGCTGATGAGTATGGTCAGGTCGTCTGCATAGCCTACTGTGAGGAAGTTGCGGTCGTTGAGCCACGTAATCAGCTCGTTGACCACTATGTTCCATAGAAGCGGTGAGAGGACTCCTCCTTGGGGACATCCTTTAGCTACTACGCCTCTGGTGGTGCCATTCACAGTAAATTGTATGGCTCTGTCTCTCAGCATGCTGTCAATCCACCCGGCAATAGTGGTATCCACACCATGTTTGGACAGGGCCTGGCTTATGCTGGTAAAATTGGTTTTGTCAAAGGCTCCTTCAATGTCGATGAAGGTGCCTAGTGTAGATATTTTGTGTTTGAGATTGCCTTCTATGTAGGAAACCACCTTATGTAGGGCAGACTCTGTTGATTTGCCTGCAGAGTAGGCGTGTTGGTTTGGATTTAGGGGGTTCCTGACTAATGCAGTGCTCCTTATCTCCTTGTCTATTAGTCTCTCTAAAACCTTTAAAAGGAATGATGTGAGGCTAATTGGTCTGAATGATTTAGGTTGAGTGTAGTCTCCTTTGCCGGGCTTAGGTATGAAGACTACCCTGACTTCCCTCCATTTCATAGGAATATAGCGGTGTGCCAGGCAGCTTCTGTAGATGGCTACGAGGTGGTCAATAAGACCTCCGTCGCTCCACCTCATCAGTCCTGGAAAAACTCCATCTAGTCCCGCTGATTTGAATGGAAGGAAGCTGTTGATTGCCCATCTTACTTTCTCCGGGTTGACAACCTTGTGGGCGGTGATCCAGTCGGTTTCAGCTGGTGGATTCTCATCTTTTCCTTCCCATGTGCGACTTTCCGTTATGCGGCACCCTGGGAAGTGAGTGGTCATTAACAGTTCTGAGGTCTCTTCACCTGTTTTGGTGTAAGTTCCATCAGGCTTTTTCAGGAAACCAAGATTATGTACTGGTTCGCTGCACAGAATGTTTTTCACTCTGTTAGCCTCACTGTTTGTTTCAATATTGGTGCAGAAGCGTCTCCAGCATTCTCTTTTCCTGAGGCGAATACGCTTCCTGTAGTTGTATTGGGCTTGCTTATAGGCGTCCCAATCTTGCGCATCTCGAGAGTTCTTTGCTTTGTTGAACAACTTTCTCACCTTTCGGCGTAATTTCTCCAGATCAGGTCCCCACCAGTGATGTTTGTTGCCTGGCTGGGAGCTGGGAATAGAAAGTGGGCAAGTTTCGTCAAAGCTGGTGTTTAGTATTGTTGTTATGCGATCAACATGGTTATCAATATCCGCTGTTACCGCGTGAGTTGTAGGGGTGTCTAGACACTTTAGCTTCTCTGCGGTCAAAAGCTCGTACTTACGTCTATCCATCTTGCGTGGATTACGTCGGGGCTTAGGCGGTGTGAGAGTCATATTTATGTTGTATTTGACCCAGCGATGATCGGAACATGACGCCTCATCAGATACATGCCAATCGGAAATGTGATGCGACGCGTGTTCACTCGCTAAAGTAAGGTCAATGATTGTCTGGGCTCGTGATGTTACGAAAGTCGGTTCGGAGCCCCTGTTGATTATGTTCATGTTAGTCGCGAGTAAAAAAGAAACGAATTCCTCACCTCGCGTGTTGTTTTCCTTGCTGCCCCATAGCACATGGTGTGCGTTGGAGTCAGCTGATATGATCAGCTCTAGTCCCTCGCGTTCGCAGTGTTGAACCAGCGCGGCCAGCTCAGGAGTGGGAATTTCCGCGTCGCCCGGCAGGTAGGCGGACGATATCACCACGTCAGTCAGGCCTAAGGAGGGGTCATTTTGGAGTCTGATAGTAGTCAGGTTCCTGGAACAGAACTCGGTCATTAAGGTTGTGTTTGCGTGTTTAGGTGTAAAGATACATGTACGCGGGTTGTCAGCGGTGGTGTCTAGGAGTAGCTTACCCCCGATGTTGCTGAGACCGCATATTCTGCCCTTCCTAATCCACGGCTCCTGGATTAGGGCTACGGTCTTAGGATTTACCTCCAGCATTCTGCGTAGGGTAGCCGTTGCAGTCTGGCTGTGCTGGAGGTTGGTTTGGAGGACGGAGAGGTTATTGCTGGGGGGTGCTGGCAGCGCCATCGTCGCTGTTCAGCATAACCTCCTCGTCCACGTCGCTGTCTCCGCTCCCATCTTCCATAGGGGAATCCCCCATCCCTTCCTCTTGTGGGACTTCCCTGGGGTCCACTTTGGGCGGATCGGCGTCGTCGGTGGTTTGTGGTGGTCGTGGTGGGTTCGATTGTGCGGTGTGGTATGTAGGCCCGCTGCCTGGGTCACTAATGACCTCTCCAGGTAAACTGGGGTTCGGCGGGGGCGTACTTGTATTGTCAAGGAAGCGGGCGTAGATGTTACCCAGCTTGTAGTAAACTCTACGCTCGCTTGCCTTGAGTTTCTCGGCGTCTTTTTCCGGGACCCCAAGCACGAGGAACAGGCATTGTTTCTCCTCCTGCTGCTCGGCGTGGTAGACAGCCCAGTTGGAGACGTCGAGGTGGGTGTTTTGGCACGTTAGGCGTCTGCGTACCCGGTCCAAAGTGTCATCCGGTCCAAATTGTGGCACCAGGAGCCCCGTCTTGACGCGTTTGGGGATCTCCAGCTGTCGCTTGACGACCAGCTTGGTGCCGGGACGTGGTGAGCCGATTTTCGCGGTCGTGCGATGAAGCCACAGGAGCGAGTAGTCATCCTTGCACCAGAATTTAAGGACGCCCTCACTATAGAAGGCGTTCGCCTTAAAAGACGGTCCGACATATGGATGGCTTGATGAGCTCGGAGCGAATATCTCGTCGTCCAACAAACCATCGACCTGTCTCTTGATGACCTCGGCCTGCTCTTTGGTAAGGTCATGGTAGGGCTCCACCATGATCGCGACGCTGAGGTCCGACTTCAGAGCGTCGGCATATGCGATGGAGCTGGTGGTGGTGGGATGGGGTTTACTGCGTTTGCCTTCGCCTCGTGGAGTGAAGGAATCGTCGGGGCGATTCCTCTTGACGGGCTTGGCAGGCGTAGCAGTATTCCCCTTTCCACGGGAACCCCGCCTGGGTTTGCGTCGCGCAGATGCGTTGGCGGCAGCTGGCTTCAGGACGGCGGATGGTGCCCCTTTAGGAGCAGCTTTTTCCTCAGCAGGACTATTGTCCACGTGAGGAGTCAGCGCATCACTATTGGGAGCATCGCGGGGCTTTGCAGCCCCTTCGGCAGCTTCACGCGGCCTACTTCCATCCGTAGTCTGTCGCCGCGCCTTCCTCGCTACCAATCGGGTTTCCACCCGTTTGGCTTTGCGTGATTGGCCAGGCGGGTTGGGTTGTTGTTTGGGCCTCTTCTTCTTAACGACCACTGTGTTCCAACCGGATTCCTCCTGTTGGGGTCCAGAGGTCATCGGCATTGCTGCCTTCAGAGAGGAGAGGTCCAAACTGTGTTGTGCAGGCGGCGCTACACTCGGGTTATGCACCTGAGGAGCTGCCGGTGTGTTTTGTGGCGCTACTCTCGGGTTGTGCACCTGAGGAGCTGCCGGTGTGTTGTGTGGCGCAACACTCTGGTTATTCACCTGAGGTGCAGCCTGGGTGCTGGGCGCGCCGCCTTGGTTTTCACCTTGGGGTGCAGCCTTGGTACGTGTGTGTTTGGGTTTTGATGCCATGTAAGTTTGGTATTAGATTCGTCTTTGCTGCGTTCCACCCTCCTTGGAGCCCTCAAGTGGGGACGTTGCGGCAGAAGGCACACAAACGCCAGAACTACAGCAAAGATATAGAGCCCCAATATAGCAGGAAGCCGGCCGAACAGAGCGGGATGACAAAAATCGTCCCACCCGACGTCTGCCCCCACTATATCAGGACTCTCGCCTGACAGCCCTCTTACGGGAAGTCACAGCCGATTGACCCAGGGTGGCTAGTCCTAGGCCTCCCGTGTGAGGAGAAATCCGGGCCAAAGTGACGTGTTGTCTCAGGAGTGCTTATACAGCCTACACTCCATCGACTCAATCACCAGGACACCTTCATCCCCCCGTACGGGTCCCCGCGCACGGCACAAACACGCGGGTGGTTGTTCCCCCCTTACCCCTCACCATCAGTCCTGTTTGATGATGAGGCCGCAAGTACCAACCACATAATACCCGCAGTACTGTGTTAAGAAAGGAAGAAAGGATGGGAAAGGTCTGGATGAGAATTGCGTCTAGCCGTTTTAGTTCCGTCTGTTTCAAAGGGAACCAGACCAATAACAGGCAGCAACCACGGGAAGGATAATCAGCTAGACATGCCATGGGGATCGGCGACTGTTGCGCTCCTCCCATGACCATTCGCCATGTCTGCTCTCCGGACAGGAGGGCCGACTAGGGTTGGATCTGCTCCCGGCGATCAAGGCCATGGGACCAACCCATGAGACCACACCCAACCCCGCCCTCATAAATAGTAGTATTTATGCCTATTATTTTTCATTTTTATGAACGATAAAGTTTTAATTTCCGTACCTTTAGGGGATTAGTTACTATTTTATTACTTTTTAGTTACGATTAGGTAACGTATGAAGGATATAAATCTGAAAACAGCCATTGTGGCTCAGTAGGCAACAACTAGACAACTGTAGTTCATTCACGACGACCTCCGTGGTCGAGTGGCTTTGTACACCGGTTTTCAAGGTGTCGCCATCTCTGAGGCCCCGGGTTCGATTCCCGGTTGGGTCAATTAAAAAAACGAACTTTTCTATATTGGCTCAGGTCTGGGTGAAGGTGATACCACCGTTGTCTCTGATTTACATAAAACAAGTGCTTTAGCTACTTACATTGGAATCGGAGCAATGAATGTGATGTTGTCAAATATTTATTATTATTATATATTCTTTATTGATATCAAACGTTACATAGCAACTATTCTAGATCAGGCCTATCCTTATCTGTGATTTGATCATTACTTAATTATGGCCGTAAATCCACACGGGAAATTAAATTTCAAAGACAAGAAGCTGTGGCGAGCAATAGCTAGTAACTAAATAATGCATTAATGTTAACCATACTATCGATAAAAGACATCACTAGAGCTACCTGCCTCAAGAGCGCACTTGTTGTCGCCGCAGATCGTGAGTTTCGTCGCACATTTGGGACTAATTGCCACAAAAAATGCACTACCGCTCCTGTTCATCTTCAATCATTTATGTTGATAGTGTGTATGTGTAACAGTGCCCTTATAGTCCTTTGGTAGGGACACCGGGATAGAAAATTTTATAATTTCAAGCTTTTTACATGACTGTCCAAAAAAGAAGAGTGTATTGTGTACAGAGTTAATGTTTGTTTGTATGTTCGTGAGTTTCTTTATTCCACCATAACTTCTGCAGCCATTTTGTAATGTGAAAAAAGAATGTTCTTCAACTATTTTTACTCTGTTAAATTAATTATACGTATTATATATAACAGAAAATACAAAATCTCTCCTCGAATACGAAATTTTAATATTAGAAACAAAACAGCTCATAATCTTGTAAAAGATAAAATAATTGCACTTTTTTTGCAAATGGCGTACACTTGAAGCCAGACACCAAAAGACGCCATACGTTATCATGTGGAGCCACTTGAGGCCAGTCGTCCTCATAAATTACTATTATCGCGGAAGAAAAAACGCGACACGGGAAATGTTTCAGCGACTGTTTGCCATTGCGACGGTTAGGCACAGATAATGTGCATTAACCAAAACTAGCAGTAATCTCGAAACACATTTGTCAGCGGTTGTATTTGGAAATTACTTCGAAAGATAGGCAAAGGTAAGGAAGAAGATAAAAGGTTGAATCTGTTTTGGCTTTGATAAGTATTTTTGACCGAACGAGCGCGAAAAGCGTCCCCTTTTCAGCTTGGGCAAAAAAGCTTTCGTAAGTCTGTTCAACTGTCAAATTCTGCCATATCCAAAAATGTTCAAAAATGACACATTTTTTTTCGTTTACTTTTAATTTATTTTTGATGTTTTGATTGATTTATTACTGACCGAGCGAGCGCGAAGCGCGATCGAAGTGAAAAAGAGACCAAAATACATGGACTGAAAACTAATACTTATACTCAATATGAACAAGCTAAACAAGGTGTTACAAAAATACCCCTAATGCCGAATATGGTATATAGGGACCATCAAACTGATCAACTTTTACTATGGGACCAACTCTGAAATCGCGAAAAAAAATTCAGCTGTTTCATACAAAAATTAAATTCGAAATATCAAAATGTATGTAACAGCCGATTTTTTTTTTCGAGATTTCAGAGTTGGTCCCATAGTAAAAGTTGGTCAGTTTAATGGTACCTATATACCATATTCGGCATTAGGGGTATTTTTGTAACACCTTGTAAAGAAAGAAAGAAAGAAAGAAAATAATTTTATTTAGCACACAATAAAATTAACATGTTTTTTAAAACTATCTTAATATAGGTACATGTGTCTCACCTTAGTCGTAGACCCCAAATCCATTGGGTATCGGGATATAGGCTGACAAAGAATGAATGAAATACAGATAAAGAGTTTATCAATCAACCTGCAAGTAAATATTTCCGCTTCTTAGACTTCCTGATGATTCGTACACTTTTCAGGAACTTTTAGGTTGATCTTTCGTTTTTAAAAACATTTAAAACCAACCTCATCATCCGTGGCACCAACGTTTAAGAAAATTACGTCAATATCCGTAAAGAACGACATGAACAAGCGAGCCCACAATAAATCAAGGCCCTGAGTAAGGCCTTTTAATAAACAGGCCTTTTGTGCACGTAATGGACATTAAGGGGCTGAGGTTTTTTTTGAGAAATGCTGAAGATGGTGTGCGTAATATTCGGAGTAAATAGTAACATGTGGAATAGGCATACCTTAGCAAGTGTAATGCTTTGTAATTACACGGTATATAAAGTTCGATGGGATTCACAAATTAAGACTTAAAGAACAATGACCATTTCCCAAGCGTTGACCTGTCAAATAGCTTTTTTTAAAGTTGATGTACAATGATAATAACATTTGAATAATTGCTATGACCGTAGAACATATATTTATTGAATTTTAATTTGGGAATCAAAAAATATGTAATGGTAAAATCAATATGTTCTAGTTTGTAATTATTGCCAATCTTTACTTTTAATTTTCTCTATTTCTGCATTGCCGATTTTTATTTTAGTTTTTAGTAATTTATAAATAACAATAAAATTAAGTTTATGAACTATATGACTTCTCTATACACGATAATTGAAAAATCAACATTTTACAGGTCAGAAATTAGCATCCCTCTTTTACTCACGATGTTACTTACTAAATGTGTGTATAGTGACACATTATTAGTGTGCAGACGCACACATTGTGCACGTGCACGCCTAACAACATTCATAGCCGAACCACATTCGTGAGATAAAACATCTGTAAGTACTACAGAAGTTTTCCTATATGCAGGAGGAGACAAACTATTTATTTACATATCTCCTTTTATCACTGTAATACCTACACTTTCAAGTTGATCGAGAATTCATCTTTACTTAAATCATGCGTTGAAATCAGCTGAAATTCACGAGCACCTCCCGTCCAATTTATTTAACCGTGGATGGAACTGTTTGCTGGCCACTCCAATTTGCCAGGGAATTTGGCTGCTTTGACGTCGGTCGCTTGTGTTGTGTTGTGATTCGCTAATTGATTGCCTTCAAAGAAATTGCATTCCTGATTGGGGAGACCGACTAAAACGAACATTAAAAAATCTGAGCAAGTGCGTGTCGGGCCACGCGCAGTATAGGGTTCCGGGCTATAAACTTATATATACTTCCTGTTTTACACAATTAACGCTTAAAACTAAGTTTACTTAATACCTAACTGTTTAATGAAATTTGTTCTACGAAAACTTTTCCAATATAAATTAATTTTGTAAGTTGATCGACTATCTCATTAACTTGTAAAGCCTACCAAGCAGTGATAGTTTTCCTTTTATGAAGTTAAAAGGAAAACTATCACTGCTTGGTAGGCTATATATGTTCTTCTGTCTTGAATTTTGTCACGAACGGACGGACAGACGGACATGACGAAACTATAATAGTATATAAGGGTTATTTGTTGACTTGACTACGGAACCCTAAAAATTAAAGCGGCTTTGATACTTAAAGCTTCGTATTTCGAATTTTATGAACTACCGTTTAGCTAAGGAAATATTTTACTTTCACATCGGGTTTCAGACACAAAAGATAAAGTATTCGTTTTCAGGATTTTTACTTAAATTTGATTATTCGAACTTACACATTGAAGCTCGATGTGAACAAAACAGGAGCATATTTTAGTTAGGAGCTAAGAATTCGTTTAATTATGCTAATGTTATAAAATGTACTTTTGGGTTATCCTCTAAAATTAAAGCTACGACCTTCAATAAGTTGTAAATGATATGGAAGTTTGACTGTATTCACACGTTATTAACTGCACAGTCTACCAGTAACTTCTAGTTTAATTTAAAACAGGTTCTTTTAATGAAATTAGGTCCTTTGACATAGGCCCTAACCCTAAAAACATCGTACATTCTTCCCACAATTATCGTAATATGGAATATTTTAGTTATTGGCGCAGTAAAGTCAAAACAAAACCAATAATATGTGACACCGCAGTACGACTTTATCAGTCCAAGTGGCGCTATATCACGGGGCGTTATGGCGCTGCGCGGGCGCCGCTTTACAAATGAAGGCATAACGCTCTAGCAGGGCCATTCTTTACGCGCTGCCTGCCACCGCTATAAAATGAGCTGGCTTTTTCATACTTAAGAGTATGTACGAGCAAAATACACATGTGCGATGTTATCCAAAGACACGTCTTATATGCTGGAAAAACATGTTTTAGTGCCTGATCCGCAGACTATGGTTACCGCTATCTTATAGTCAGTTATTGTCATAGTTCATAACTATCATTCATTGTTCTTTTCGTTTTTGTAAGATTTTAGTGTAGAGTAGGTACCTTTTTAAAGTGCATTGAAGTTAAAGCGCGTTTTAATATATTGGTATTTATTTTGTTTGGTTTGTGATTGCATTTTTTTTATGACTGGCCTGTGCGTGCCCAAAACCGATATGAAATAGGTAATACGTTATAAATGTATATGTTTTTCGCACCAATATCTATGGTGCGGGCCATCTCAGGTGCTCCAGCAGGCAGTGTGCCCGCGCGTTGGTTTGTTTTGCGCACTTCGGTACACAACTTTATGTTCAGCCCACTTCGTGCGCATTTGCCAAGGGTCTCCACAGGCGATGACTTAACTTAATAACTGCGAGCGGATTTTAAATGCTAAATCATATTTTTGGAGCTGATTCTTATTAAAGAAAATATTTCAAACCCTCAGTGACTTGGTAATTGATCTCAGTTTAAAATATTTAAGTTTCATTTAATAACTAACTGTTATCCTTATACTTTTCTTGTCTTGCACAAAACAAAAGAAAGAACTGCAATCATAATATTGCGTGATAAATAAACAGTTATCAATCTATACTAATATTGTAAATGCGAAAGTAACTCTGTCTGGCTGTCTGTAAGGTTTTGACGCCTAGATCGCTGAACCGATTTTGACGAAATTTGGTACGGATATAGATGGGACCTTGAGACAAGACTTTTTATCCCACTGCTGGGCACCGGTCTTGAAATGCACATTATTATCTGTTGTCCACGCGGGCGAAGCTGCGGCCAGAAAGCTAGTGTTTTTAAAAAAAATCAAACACCCATTCTACTAACATGAACGTAATAATTGCAGTCTAAGTGGAGCTTTCAATTTCACATTTTCTATTTAACTTTTCATAAACGTCACAAATCAGCTCAAGTTTTCGATGAGTCGAATGTGGAAACTTTATTAAGTCTTAAACTTTATCACAAAATATTTTGTGTAACCATGGCACCAGTGCAATTTAACGTAAACGTAATCGACTGAACCGAAGTTCAATAGCTACTATTTGTAAATTATTCAAATTAGGTCTCAGCACCGGCCCGCTCGCGCTTATGACTTTAACACACGCTCTATTCTCTTTCTTTAATTCTTTTTACGTAACGCTATATCGACTCGTAAACTGTCACGGGAAATGTAGTCTTACCACATACATTGCTTACAATTTACTGCTTGCTACGGGAATGTAAACCTTAAGTATGCCACAAAAGTAACGCTATTTCCTTAATGAGCTGACTTTAAGTTTGTGCACCGCAGTGTGAATATGAACTCGGTATTTAATTTTAGTTTTTATTGTAAAGACTTTTGTGCTATAGTTTATTGGCAGTAACTGGATATTTTGATTCGCTTGTTTGAAACGGGAAACTAGCGTATCGAATTTAAAGTTATGCAAATGGAGAAAATATGGAGTTTATGTTTATTTTTTATTTGGTAGACCAGCTAAGTTTATAAAATGTCGAATTGTGGATGTGAATACATTATTAACTTAATGAATTAATTTATTAGGCGACTTATTTCTTTGATAAAAGTTTTAAAACAGAAGTCAAAACATTCTACTTAAATATTTTTTATTTAAACTGTGCCTTCGTGTGTCTCACGTTATTTTTTTGTAATGATCAATTGATATTTTTGGATATTTTAGACGAATGCTAAAATATCAGTATTTAGTATTGTCACTTGTTTTAATAGTTATTACAAAATTAAACCGTTTTAGTAAGGTTTAGGTAAATTAAAGTAAAAACTGAACTAAATATCGTTTCTTTACTAATATCATAAATGCGAAAGTAGGTAAGTTGTATGTTACGCTCAATCATCACAAAATTTTGCATACACGTTGTCAGGGGTACAGAAAAGGACATCATTTTTTTTTTTCATCCAGAAAAAGTACTATTCTCGAGAGATAGAAAAATACCTGCCCCCGCAGACAAAGTCACGGGCGACCGCTAGTCATTTAATAAAACCGCGCTAGTATCCGTAAAGAGTGTTTTATTAGATTGTAATAGCAATAATAATAATAATAATCGTTATAATTGAAACTGAGCTAAAGTAAAGTGGGTTTCTAAAGAATGAAAGGTGGGATTAAATGTAATTTTATTATTGTAAACTGATACCTACCGAACACAACTTGACATAAGTAATAAAAAAATACAGAATACAAAACCAAAGGAAAATATGTTATAGTATAAAAGTACAGAATTCAAAAATATAAATAAAAGTTATAAACCATAAACTAGTAAAAAAGAGGCCGGCTCGGCAACAATAATACTGTGGTAATAGTAACGTAATTAAATATCTAAAACTATACTCTTTCTCGTTTACGTCTACAACATACCTTCAGTGCAATATCTAACAGGGCATAGATACAGGAAATGAGGTGTGCTTCCGGCAGAGGCTCGCTTCCGGCTCGGCCACTTCCGGTGGATCTCGAGCCTTCAGTCTTAACTTAACACGTATATTGCCGGGCCTTGTGTATTATTTACGGGTTACCGGTAAACAGAAGTTTAAGGTTTTGAAGTAACTTTCTGATGCAATGTTTTTACTTTGTTTTGACGAAGGAATAAAAAGTATGAAAAATTAATAATATATAACTGGTACATAAACAATAATAGTTATTAGCCCAACCTTTTAAGTAAAGAAATACTTGTTTTAGGGTTCTCCGCTCTTCATACCTTTGACAAATAACAAATAGTGCCTAAGAATTTAGAATTTTACATTTTATTTACTAGGTATATACTATATTTTAAAAAAAACTTCACAATTATTTAGTGACATCCAGTATGATATTTTTACTTTTCATACAACCGAGGGAGAAAGCAAATGATTTTGATTGGTAGATTCAAATAAAAGAATCGTCAAAAATCCAAAAATAAGCTAAGGTTCCCAATCCCAATCCAATCTAAAATTCTCTGAATGCTTTGACAACGACAATAACTTTCAATAATTAAAAACGCGTTGGTAATGTAGAAACTGAACTTACATTAGAAAGCATCAAAAAGAGTAAAATATACAGACAAAATAATATTGTGTGAATCCTCCTTTGTCGGTAACACAGCGCATTTTCGATATCCAGTGAGAAAAAAAATACTAGGACATCAGAAATATATCGGAACCTGTTACAAATGATGCAAAACAAGATGGCGTCCGGTAGGGTTGCGGCTATAAATCGAAGTAACAAGACCCGTACACCTCTACGGGTAGCGGACGGCTGGAATATGTCCTGGAGACAAATCGGGAGAGGTTCACTTGATTTGTTATCAAGGTTCACTTGATTCGTACAAAAATTTAATAAACTCCAAAAAATATGGAGTTTTCAAAGATATGTAAGTACCTATAAGGACTTTCAGCGCACACGACACCTAACGTTTAACATTGGTACTATTATGCATTCTGTGGTTTAACATCAACGATTTCGGCCCTACAAACTGTTTTTGCTACCGTAAACTATAATTTTCTCTCTTTTATTCGCATTGACTATGACTATGAGCTGCAACGCTCACGCATTCGGTGTGACCCTGGCTTTAGTCTATGCAGCATCAATGCAATCTCATAAACGCTAGTCACACTCACAGATGATATAAGCAAAACTTATTGAATTTTTATTTAAACTATGTGTGGATCTGACATAGTGGAAAAATATTTTTTCAATTCTGCTGTTCGTGAATGTGTGCTTTCGATGACAGTACAGCTTGCGGATAGTTTATTTGACAGCACGCCGTGAGTTTTTGTTTGCGGTTTTCTATTGCAATATGTATATACTGTCTAATAAGATTATTACGTTCCAAAGAGTTTCTGTATTGTGTTTATACGTACAAAATTTGAATTTGAATTGAACTGTGAATAAATGTTAATTACTGTAATTAATTTTAAAATATTTAAAGTGTTTTTAACCATTTTAATCTAAGAAATATAAGGCTGAATAGTTTAAAGCCTTTCTCTACACTGAAAACAAAATTTTTGCATGCGTACATTATAATTATGTTTTCTTGCAAATGTATTAAAAAACGTAGTATGGTACACGGTTGTTCAGGTTTTTTTGAACCCGTGGCGATTATAAGCCCTCGCTTATAAAACGTCAACTCGTTTTAAAAACCTCCTTACCAACCTTGTATCATAAACTACAATTACGTAAGCAAGTTAACTAGGATTAGATAAGGTTCCATTAAATTCAATGTACGATTCGTTAAGTTTTGTTTTATAAGTTGTTCTCAAAGCACATTAAAGTATTTTCCCGGCTCGTTAGTTGATTTCCTCGGCTCCCAGCATCAAGTGAGATGTACCATTTACTGGACCCGTCGCTTGTCTCCGTTAATATAGCCGGCATTAAGCCTGTCCGTTTGTCACGGCGGCCACTCGAGAATACTGTCGGTTGCGTTACGGACGTCCGTAGAGTTACACATACGAAAAGTAAAGGCAGTACTTCATTATCTAGCAATATTTTATTCGCTGATACAACCCTTGCCATTAGGGTTTGCAATATAATTATGTGATATTATATGTATGATGGTGAGTCTTGAATTCCTATGGTTTTGCAATATCTGTGAATATGTGAGATGGGTGAGTCTTGAAATCTGATAATGCACTGACTTAATGTGTTGCAATTAGATCAGAGAGTGAAAGACAAACACGACATCACGGGAAAGCAAAAGAAAAGTAAACAATTATAACGGAAGGGTCTCACCTCATCCTATGTTGTTACGACGTTACTACGTGAAAATGTTTCATGAGATATGTAGAATAACAACCGCAATTACTTAAAAAAAACACAGATTAGGGCACTGCACAAAGTCATTTATAGAATAGTTTTTTACTTTAGTTTATATAGTCGCAGCGTCATCAAACCGGTCCCGACGGAATACCAGCGCGGTTCGAAGACCATTTTGCTGAGTTGGGACCATTTTGAGACAAATAGTGTTTTTTATTCTGTTTATTTATTATAAATAAAATGTTCTTTTTTCTTTCAAAAACGTTACTGAAGCGCTACTGAAAATAGATTGTAACTTAAAAGGATACTGAAATAGAACTGAAGACAAGTTACTGGCCGCTGGTTGCCTGCAGGTTCCTCCGTCCACCCGATTACGTGACACGACAAAGCCTCCACTCATCTTTTTATTCACGGGTTATTAGGCAGTGGCCATCTACTGGAAATATTGTCTTCTACTTGACTGTATATCTACTGGAAATATAGTGTTATGGACCTGTCACCGCCTTCTTTATTGAAATTTATGACACTATATACCTTCTATGAACTTAGAAATTACGTATTAATAAAAAAAAAATCTGTAAATATTTCTTAGGTACAATTGTCAAGATTAAGATAATACTAAATAATATACTAGATTAAATACGACTCGCACCAGATCATGTTCTCGGACGGGAATCGACGCCCTTGCTCTGACCGCTGAGCTACCGAGTAGCTCAGGTAGCTCAGCGGTCAGAGCATTGGACCGGATATCCAAAGGTCGCGGGTTCGATTCCCGTCTGAGAACTTGATCTGGTGCGAGTCGTATTTTTTCTAGTATTACATAAAAATAGCATTGTAAATGCTAAAATCTCAAAATTTTGAAAAAATAAAAAACAGATTAAGATAATTTTAATACTAGAAATGTAAAGTTATAATAAGATTTAAAAAAATAATAAGTCTTAGTTAAAATAAATCTAAGTTCACATTCATATTTTATTCGTTACATTAAGAGAGAAAGAGTGAAATATTTTTATTAACACCATATTATTATGTTTTCGTGTCAAATAATAAACTTCATTCGTTATTCAATAATTCGCCTGCTACTCAGGAAATGTAATAAATATGAAATTAATACTGCGCCAAAGAAGAAAAAACTTCTCCCGAGAGAAAAGTAAAAAGTAATTCTTAAACAATTTATAGCGGCGTCTGGAGTTCGCTTATATAAAGATTTAAAACGTCTTACTGAAATCTACAGTCGCCCACAGAAGTGTAAGTAATAACAGTCTTGCATTATAATGCCCGGGCGAGGCGGCACGGCGGCATTATCCGGCGCAGGAATTTACCGGCCACCTGTAACCGGCTCTCCGTGGTTAAATTTTCATGGCTCTCGAGGTAAGAGGTAGACTTTGGGAGAAGTGTTTGTGCATTTTTCAGCGAAGGAACTGATGTTTTCAGCGGTTATTGCGATTTGAATGCAATATAGAGCAGCTGGTTTATATTATTATTATTGTTGTTGTTGACTGGACTTGCTGGCGTCTTGGTGTATTCAATAAGCCTGTAAGTTTATTGTATTAAAAATATATAAATAAATACTGTTTGCTATCTTTTAGAATGGTAATAGGCACGAATAAATTCATTAGATTGAAGCAAAACATGAAATTAATACAAAAAAAAGTAGCATTTTTCATATTAATATTTGCTTAAAGTTTTAATAATTTCTAATGTTTTAAAACTTTTATGCACTTATATTTAAACACTAAGATAACTTATGCCACTTAGTTTATGCGAAAAAAATAAGTGTTGGCTAAGTTAAAACAAATAAAGTGGTCATTTCTGCTAACAAAAAGAGGAGTCAATTTTACTAAGGTATTTTTTGTTGTCTATGATGATCATAAATCGATATAATATCAATCAATTGATGAATATTACAAATCATAGAAGTGACGAGATTCTCTATTTGTAAGAAAAAATGCCAATTTCATAGGCCCCTGCCTATATATGTAACTAATTATCACTCAAAGTTTCAAATAAACTACAATATAATATTTAATCTTTAATTGCTTACGAAGCGAAGAGTATTCACTTACAAGAAATTATTTTTCATAAACTTTAAATAGCACTATAAACATGTTAACCAAATACAGTTCATAAATAGCTTAGCTCCGATTATATTGCCTCGCCGTTCGCACAGGTGGTCCTTAAACATAACGACCGGTTTCGCCCGGATAATAAAACCATTTGCACGCGCGGCCGGTGATCCGGATCATGCGGGACCGCACACTATAATGACCGTTTTCGAGGTGACAGTACATAAAGACTTGGTTTACGTCTTGGGTTCCTTTTAAGTTGGACCTTTAGGATAGTTTTCTGCTAAAACAGCATAAATTTTAGCTGTTAGAAAAATTATTCGTTGTATCAAATCTTGATATTAATTAATTGAATCATGATTAGAAGTTTTTGAAAGTTGCAAGTAAATATCAAAAAGTAACATAAAACATTACAAAGAAGTCTTTATTTCTTAAATCAGTGTTAAAAGAGTTACCTACTTCTCTAAATATGTTAAATCGATACGAGTTAAATAAATACAACAGTTAATGACGCTACGGTCGAAATAACTTTACTCGATATTCACTTTTTGCCACCTTTTTAAGCCAGTTTGTATTATATTTCTGACTTGCCCTGGCTTATGCTTTGTCATATAACACATAATACCCATACCCGGGTATCGGTCGTCGTTCGCACGTCCGCCCGGCCCGTTGACTCCGGGCGTCATTGAACTAGAATGGCAAGACGTGGCTTGCGGAGAACGGTGTTCAATTTCAGCTTGTATTGGTGTACCTTCATCCTTTAAGAGGCATGTGGGCCATTGGATCCGGATGTTTGGTGACGTTTGCTCTCAACACACTTAGCTAATGTTTGGATAAATAATATATTCGAAAAATACTAGAAAAAATCGACTCAGCCGTAGCACCTCAGATGGGTCTCGAACCCGCACCCTTGGAATTCCGGCCTAATGCACTGACCAATTATGCTATTTTCTAAATATTATTTATTGTAATATAAAAATAGCATTGTGAATGCGAAAAATCTCAATTTAGTAGCTGATGTTTGATTTATGAGGGTTTTTGTGTGCACAAAGTTGCAGTTAAAGTGTATTAGCACTAACTGATATGTTTGGTCCAATATATTTATTAGACTGAAGCCGTCTAAAAATAAGATATTGTAGATATTAGTAAAATAGGTATGGCACTTGTCGGGTGTTTATAAAATATCGTTTAAATATAAACTTATTGCTTAGGATTTTTATATAAATTGTGTTACTCATAGGAGCATGTGATCAAAGGACTGCCCTTAATAACCGGGAGCCATCGGGTCGTGGACGTCTGCTCCGGATAATGCAATTTAACCTGAGGCAGCTCTTCCGTCTATTCATAAAATAAATCTACATTAATTAAATGCTAATTATTATAGAGAGTGCAGCATATTTGAAATACAGCAAGTAATTTATTTGAAATTATTATTGTTCGTAAGTATTTTATACACCAAAACCATGTTAAAGTTCATAGGGGAAGATTTACCAACCGATTTTCTCCTCATACCGGCTTTCCCGTCACAATCCAGAACTAACGAAACATGTTATCCTGACGTGTGGTAGGTATGTACATAAATAAACCAACAGTTTATTGGTAATCGATATGCAAGCTACCGACAGCCCGAACAAATTACAAGCAAACAACATTAATTCTTAGTGACGTATTACTTACGCCATCTTTGATTAATGTACCGGCTACGACCGCTATCTGGTTGTTTAATTAATTAACTCAAAGATACAGCGGCACGATTCATTAAATTAAAATATACATAGTTATAATTGAATCTTAAGCTAACGACGTAACGAGAGGTGAAAGTACTAATTAATTAAAGTAATGTGATATGAAAGATATTAAATGTGATAAAAACTAGTTCTAAGTCACATCTGTCAAAATATCTGATAGGACCAACCACCGATCTCATATCAGAGATACAGCCTTTGATTACTATTAGGGCCTGTCTTCACCGACTCGCTTCAATTTCAACTCAACTTGCGTCAGACTCTAGCAATATTACCTGCAAACCGTGCGCTCCCTTTCAACTTTCTGCCATATAAATTTGACGTTTTTAATATTGCTCCAAATCGTGCGGTTTTTCCTTTATATAAATTTGACGTTTTTTGAGGCGATGAGGCATGCCTCTGTTGAATACGCAAGAGGAACGGGAAAGCGACGGTGTGTAGACACACCTTTAAAAAGGAGTCACTGACGTCTCTGAAAAAATTAATTCGGCTTTTGACAAAACACTTTGTTCGGAATGACACTTTTTATTTTTATTATTTTTTCACTGACGATTCGGTTTTTTAGTTAAAGCGTTTTTGTACAGTCAGACTATAACTTTAAATTGTAGGTAAAGCGTACTTCGACATTCATTTCGCATAATCGACTTCTTATCACTTTGATACAAGTTAAATGAAGCGTAAAAAAAAGGAAAACACATAATATGCATCCGCTATAAAAAAAAGCATAAAAAGCACACCGGACCGATTTGAACTTAAACCGCATGTTCTTAATCAGACTGCTGTCTCATTATAAATGAAAATACTTACGCCTAAATTCTAAATGTCTAAAAAAGGTCTGTCCGTGTGTCAAGTCCTGGCAATTAGATGCTCGTCTGTCACGCTTCCCTCATGATGGTTCTGTTAATTTTATTCTGATCACCTTTCAGACAGATCTGATTTTGACTGTTAATTTTGGTGAATGTGTTAATTATTTCGGTCGTGTTTTTAATACGAGCTGTTGAATATTCAAAAGGTAAACGATTTCAGTCATTCTTCAAGTGTTTATTGTATGCAAATATTAAGACAATATAAATAATAGGGGTTAAAGTATGAAATTGCCGACTTTTTCTCACACACAGAGACTCTCACATCTTCTATGATGTTAAAGATGCTTTGGTTGTTTATTTCGAATACTGATCATGATGACCTGTCAGCAATAAAAATATCTCTGATTTTCTTTCCTTAACTTTAAAAAAATTACCTTATTATTAGTAACTTCTTTTATTGCTAGCAAAAATAACCTCTTACTAAGATGTAACTTAGCCAATACTTATTTTTTCGCGTAACCTAAGTGGCATACGTCATCTTAGTGTTTAAAGATTTATGCATAAAAGTTTTGAAATTTTAGAAAAAACTCATGGTTGGTAAATAAATTAAAAAAAATGTTAGTATGGCAAATTCCAATTCTTTAAAATTCTCCATACAAAGCGGAAATTTCATACTTAATTCATCAACGCCCGAGCGGACGCAGGCGGCCGGATAACAATGGAATATCTATTGTGTCTCATTTTCCGGGCGTTGAAGGGTTAAACCCCTAATAATAGGTACCATCATAATGTTTTTTTTATTTTTGATGTCTCAAATACCGGGCACAAGCCTTAAGGACGAATAAGGTGGATTAAGATGATGAGTATTTGATAAAATAATTCCTCTTATAATAATTTTTGTGTTCTTTATAGGAATATTGTTCTTAAACAGGAAATAAGATACATAAACCTTGCAAGCTTTTATGATGGTTTTTGCTTCTCTTAATAAAACAATGATTAAAAGTGAAAGTCGTTTTTCAATAAGTTATCCGCACGTTAGGATTATGCGGGACGCATCCCAATCTGTATGCAAAACCGCTGATCGGATCTAAACAGGATTTGACGGGATAAACCTGGAGCGAAACGTGGAGCTATCCTGAATCAGACCAGAGAAGCCTCTTTGAGGAAACAAATAGTTTTAGTAACGACTCTATATTTTTGACATAATATTTGAAACTGAGCTAAAGTGGGATGAGGCAGTTACCTGATGAATAAGTTAGAGTCGATATGGTGTTAAAAGTAGTAGAATTATTATTAAAAATAATAGCAAACACAACTTGACATAAGTAAGGCAAAAAAACACAGAGTACAAAACCAAAGGAAAATATGTTATAGTATAAAAATAACAGAATTCAAAAATATAAATTATAAGTATAAAACCATAAACTAGTAAAGAAGAGGCCGGCTCGGCAACAATATTGAAACACTAATGAGATGACATGTAGTGAGTAATATTATCATTCAGAATAGTTTGTTTGTACATTCGATAAATTAATTTCACACTTACATCTAAGATCTAAGTAGTGCTTAATGAATAACTAACCATATCATAATAGTATAGGCATATATTACAGTTGTTTATATCAGCAATTGCTTTAGCAATTGTATAATATTATGTTATCTGTGGCAATACCCAAATATTGTTACATCGCTGCTTATGTTAAGTGATGTAGAAGAGGCTGAATAATACCCACATTTGCATTCAGTGTGTAGAGATATGGTTTTACACTCTGAAGGATTTTGCCCAAATCTTTCAGAACCATATCTTTACACCATATCTTTACACACTGAATGCAAATGTGGCTGTTATGCAGGCAAATGTAGGATTGTAGAACGAAATAGGTTTCCATAAATTATTATTATCATATCTAAATCGTTCCAGACGGAAAATTGTCTGATATCGCGACCGAAATTAAGAAATACCTAACCCTACATTTTTATCTGCGTGACAGCTTCGATCGTGATAAACCAAATATTTTATCACACCCCTACAGGACTGACCCTAGTAAAACCGATAACCATATCCCTAACATTTACATTTTGCCCCGCAATATTGATCCTTATCTCTATTAAGAAAGGACTTTATACGATGCGTATTGAAGTCTGCCATCGAATTGGGGCAAATATTACCAGAGTGCTGATACCCAAATTTCAACCTTTTAGCTTGGTGTTATGGACTGGGCAGCTGAGTTTCGTAAGTTTGTGGTTTAGGTGTCAGATCGCCAATATTCCTTTACTATTCTGAGCTTCCATTTCGAACCTTTGTATCCTCCTTTAAGGTTATCTAAACTTTTTGGGGGTGAGTTTTTTCTCAAAAAGACCACAGTAAATGGATGAAACGCAGTAACATATATACCACGATAAAAATATGTGTTTTATAACAACCATGTAAACTTATATCAGGATGATACTTAGATGCTCGTACTTTAATCATCCCATGACGGATACAATGCATAAGTATAAAATACTGTACACATGAAGAACTCGAGCACTGTTCAAAAAACAACAAATAACTTCTGCTCCCACCAGATTCTAATTAATTGCTTTATTTTCCATAGTTGAGGTGCTGACGCCCGTTAGACAAAATACAGTCGTAAACAAAATAATAGGTTTATGGTTTTGACGCGGCAAATAAATATTTTGAGTTATAAATATATTTAAAAAGTTGAGCTAAAGTGGAAGCCATTTTTAATATCCCCACTACCGGGACATATACCTTCCTTATAGGTAGATAAGGGGTGCAGTTTGGTAGCTAGTGCATTGAAACTTGCGCATTCCGGTAATTATTATTATTATTATCTAGATTTACTTTGTGTAGAACTCACATAGTTCTTTACTGGTTGATATGTTTACTGTGGTGTGGCCCTGTGTTCTCAGGTCATAAACAACAATATAGAGGGCGTTAGTGTCGGCCGTTACACCTCGCCCTACTGGCTGTGACCTCCACCTCATTCTGGCGGGAAAAGGTCCTCGTGTATTCTAACTTCTTTTATTTTGATTTTGACAATAGTGAAGTACTTGTGATTTGCAAAACATGTTTTGGAAAAAATGTACAAAATTCTCAAGTTAGATATAGTTTCCAATTATAGTTTGCAGTATGTAATACGATTCTACGATACTTCCTCGCGTCCTTTAAAAAATGAAATACATACTATGTACTTTCAGATCAGCCCAAGTCAATATACTGTAACATCCGTTACTGTGCGATAGTCACATGTCTTTGATTGACAGCAAGTAAACAAAACAACATATAAATTACTGAAATACTACCTTAACTTATCCCATAATTAATACCAATATGATAATGTAAAGTTACGACATCCCTAGTCATAATAAATTTGATATAGGTAAAATCAAATTCTCCACCATCAACAATACACATGATATTTTACCCGCGTCACAGTCATGTCGCAGTCCAAATTGAATTTCGACGAAACGTCCGGATGTATTACCGACAGGCGGCGTTGCCGTCATATCAATTTCTCCGGCAAATTTCATATTTACCGGGCGTAGTTTTTTTGGCTCGAGGGTCTGATGAGTGCGGCACTTGTCGACACTCGCGCCGTAAAAAAAGATTCCTTTGCCATTTCCTTTTTTTCGAGTGCTCTAACGTTATACTCCGACATTCTGACAAAGTGTATTGACGACGAAAATTCAGGTGCCATGAAAATCTATAATTGAACAAATTCTGCGTCACTTATCGCGTGGAAATTGAATTAGGATTATTTTAGGTTTTATCACAGAATACAATCAAACTGTCTATTGTCAGTTTAATCGCATTGTACAAACGTACGTGTTTTATTTAGTCTATACCTCATCACGTTCTTGATATCCAATTTAAAGAAGATATTAGCAATTATTAAATTTGAGATTTAAGCATTCGCTTTCAAATTTTTTATACAATACTAAATAATAATAGAAAAAATTCGACTCGTCACAGGATTGTCTCAGGCGGGAATCGAACCCGCACCTTTGGAAGTTCGGGAAGAGCATTGGACCGGTATTGTATAAATAAATTAGCAATTTTCTTGCAGTAATAGAAAGAAGCTAAGTCAAATCGTTAGCTAGTTCGTGGTGACACGGACTATTTCGTATGCCCAAGACATCCTTCTCTGACCATTATAAATAAATAAATATTAAACAACATCACAAACATTGCTCTGATCCCAAAGTAAGTAGCTAAAGTACTTGTGTTATGGAAATCAGAGACAACGGTGGTAAACACACACACACCCAGACCTGAGCCAATATAGAAAAGTAAGTTTTCTAAATTGACCCAGCCGGGGATCGAACCTGGGTCCTCAGAAATGGCGACACCTTGAGAACCGGCGTACAAGCCACTCGACAAAGGAGGTCGTCCAGGCTACCATTGGCTGGTAGTGAACATTTAGCTGTCAATACATCACGTAATCCAGAAATTCTGACCATACATAGTAAGCTGTCGTGAAGCATCATCAACCAACACATGTGGTTTGCGCTAACGAGCGGCTGCAGCGCAATCACCGCTCATGCCCGCAAGCGCTGCAGCGTTGTAATTGCTCACAGATCACACCCTATCCGCATCGCAGACGCGTTTGATTTACTAATCTTAGTTCTGTCTGTAACATCGATGTAGGTCAAAGTTAAACTAAAGATAAAGTTTAGAACAGGGGTTTTCAAAGTGGAGGGCGCGCCCCCAGGCGGTGCGCAGAGACATTATAAGTGGCTCGCGGGCCACCTGTGTAGTTCATATCTCATTATTTGGGTTTAATTTTTTTTCTAACTTATGCTAACCTAAAATTGTCTGGGTAGAGGAAGTGCGCGGAATTTTGTATTGGTAGAAAGGGGGCGCATCTCAAATAAATTTGGGAACTGCTGGTTTAGAAGTAATGGATACGAATACGAAGTCTCCAGCTAAGAAAACCCACCCTTAATTTTTAAAATATTTTCCATAAACAAACAAAGATTAAACAGTTTTCAATGTTTGGCCATTGCTGGTATAGCTGAAAATTGGGCTAGAAGAAAGTTATTTCGTAATGCTCTAAAAGTGATAGAGAATTGTCAACTCTGTAACATCAAGCCCCAGTTTGTATGGGGACCCGGGTACGTTCTTTAATTGTATTTAGAATATCTTCACTAATATATATATGTATGTATTTTCAAAATGATATCCGAGTGGCATGTTGCACTGTGCGATATGTGTGGCAGAGAGCTCAGCGATGCGGTCGGGCGAGGGCGCCCCGGCTGCAGCGGAGGTCCAATCAGTCATTAGTAAATCTGGTTAGCATTGCACCGGCCAGCCATCTTGAGTGTCTAACTAGTATAGTAGAACTAGGTACTGTTGCCTGCCGTGATATAGAACAGCTATAGTATAGTTATCATCAAGTATAATATAAGTTCTACGCATATTCAGTCTTTCAAGCAATCAGTCATTCAAAATAATCTTAATTCATGTAAAAGTACCTACCATCCTACAGTCACGTCTGTAAATATGTATACAGTTTAGAACTTTGTCACTCTAACAGCTATTACTTCTTTGAACAGAAATCAATGATAATACTACAACAAAGTGACGAAGTTCTAAACTGTATACATATTTATAGACGTGAGTAAACATTCATCATCTTATTATCCTCGACCTCCGTGGTCGAGTGGCTTTGTACACCGAGTTTCAAGGTGTCGCCATCTCTGAAGTCCCGGGTTCGATCCCCGGTTGGGTCAATTTAGAAAACGAACTGTTCTATATTGGCTCAGGTCTGGGTGTTTGTGATACCACCGTTGTCTCTGACTTCCATAACACAAGTGCTTTAGCTACTTACTTTGGAATCGGAGCAATGTATGTGGTGTTGTCAAATATTTATTTATTATTATTTATTTATCAGCCGCACGACACCCACTGCTGGGCATAGGCCTCCCCCAAGGATCTCCACGACGATCCTGCGCTGCCCGCATGCAGCGACTACCCGCGACCTTCACTAGATCTTCGGTCCACCGTCGGGGGCCTACCCAAGGCGCGTCGTCCGGTGCGCGGGCGCAGTCGCCATTCCAGAACCTTTCCGCCCCATCGGCCATCGGTTCTTCTCGCTATGTGTCCCGCCCACTGCCACGTTTCACATATTTTCAATTTGAACATTCAAAAAAACTCGTGCGATGGTAAGCTAAATAATTGTTATTTTTCAGGATTATGAAAAAACTACTCGCCAGATCTCTGTATTTTTTTTTATGGGACCACACACGAACTATGTTCTTTCAAATAAAAAAATAATAATTTAAATCGGTTAACAACTGGTGAAGTTATGTTAAAACATACATAAAAAAATATATATAAAAACAAAAAACCGTCGACTTGATAACCTCCTCCTTTTTTGAAGTCGGTTAAAAAGCATCTAGAATGTTAACGAAATAGGTACAAGATTAAATAAACACACCACTTAAAAAGCCTATTTTGTTCTATTTACTAGCCTTTCTTACGATCACTTCACGTCTAAAAGTCACTTGAAACAGTTCAAACCGAAGTGCTCTCGAGTGCCCCGAAATACTCCGGTCATCTTTATGCCGTAATGTGACATTTTATGTCCGTCAAGTGTAGCTACAGTAGAGGCCATCTTAGTAAACCATGGTGGCTATTTGAATAACTCACGAGGTTGGTAAAGGTTCCGTGTATTACATACAAGACTTTAATTAGAGCTTGGGAAATACTTTTCTGCGTTAGAATTGGTTACGAACGTCAACAAAAGTTTGTAGGATCGTAGATGTCAGTTACCTAGCGTGAGGTTTTTTAACACTTTTTTATCTCAGCACCACTGTGGTTAGAATCGGAAAACGTATATTTTCACCTGATTGAAAACATACCACGTGTCTTATTTCCTAATTTTCGTTTTAAAATGTCAAATTTATTGTTATTTTCTAGGCGAAGTTAATCATATAATGTTTTAAATTTCCATGGTTATTGACGTTATTAGAATAAACTATTTCGGGATTTACACCATTTTACTTGTTTATTTCGTGTACAGATACAGTGAGTGTCGTGTGTCGTGAACAGATTCGAGTGAGTAGTGAGTTTGCAGACAGTGGTACCGGTATCGAGCGTAATAATAAAAGACTTAGACGGAGGGTAGACCGATTCGTCTGCCAATAACATCTACCCGCACGCAACAATCGACAGTTCTTCCATGACCATGGCGCATGCAACTGCGCCGAAATATCGGAGTCTCAAAAATAAACAGGTACATGATGTAAATCCCGATATATTCTAATGAAGTTAATCATCACCTTCACTAAGGTTTTGGTATGGCTGTTGTCACAAATATCTAGGTAATATAGTAGATACCTAGTAACCGATTTCCATGAGATTAACTTTCCCAAAAATAACTAATGCATTTTAGTTTTCATTAGTTACATTTTACGTTCATATTGTTGTCTGATGTGTTTTGTTGCTGCAATCCCTTCCCTTTGCTGTTTTTAAGACGTTTTTTTTTCAGTATGCACTTAACATTAACCTCTTGCATTTTTTCTTTTATCTCAAAGACATATTAAAAGTTAATAACCATATTCTTACAGTCGGGTAAGGAACCCCGATTCATACTACAACAAGAGCACAAAACTCGCCAGTCACCTCCCCAAACACCGGCAGACACGCCACGCTGTTTGCTCAGACGGCTGCGCAAGAGTCGTCGTTTTGTAAACAAACGCGCATCACTAATTTGTGAAGACACGATGCGTGTGCGAAACTGAAAGAATAAGCAAAACGTCTTTGGAAAACCAACTTATGGAGCAAGATAAACAAGAACTGATGTTTTAAACTTTTTAAGGTTGTCAACGTATACTGGTAAAAGTATAATAATTATACAAATAAATATAGATAAATAGAGATTTGAAAGATGGATGTGAGACATTACTACTTCTCTTTGGTATGTTTTTATTTATGGCAAAAAGAAATAGCAATGTGTCACATCCATCTGTCAAATGTAACCGATAGCGACGCCGACGTCACTTGCGCAGTAGACCCACTGTTACTATTCTTTGTTTGATGAGAAGTCAAAAGGATAAAATTCCGTCTCTAATCCAAACCAAGCAAAATCACTACAATATTATATTTTTTAGCTAATGGCATCAGAAAACTGCAGGAATACGTTGTGAGGTGAAGGAGATATATTTATGTGCTTTAGACATTTGTATCACTCAAATCCCCACTCTATAAGTACTCTATCTACCTCAACAAAAAATATAATAAGACTCCTACATGATAACATATGTAAGTACAAATAAAAGTTAAGATAAAATGTTTCGAAGCTTTTTATTTATTAGTAAATACAAATAAGTATTACGTATTTAAACGTAAAAGACACGACATGTGCAGCTTCTATAAAGATTCTGTGTAGCATATGGCTTGTCATTCAAGCTCTTCTCTCCTCACACCTGTCTTGTGAATTTTGATATTTGATATTTTCACGCATCGATCACTCGGTTGACCTTAACTTGAAACTTATCACTTTTTATGTAACTTTTTATAAAAACATACTTATGTTATACATATTTAGTAGGGTTTTATTAATTAATAGAAAAAGAAGAATAATTATTTATTAACTTTTCTACAATACACAATGGACAATAACTTCAGAAACTGTAACTTTTACCTTTTAAGAAGCTGTATTTAGGCAATGCCTCTACAAACCATTAACATACCATAATCTATGAGGGAGGAACATAACACAATTATTATATACCAATATCGTAACAGCATCGCCTCACCGAAAACCAATTCCATTTCCGATATGCAGGGCATCCGACTGGCTGGCCTGGCCGCTGCCGCGCCGAGTGCATTCCGAAGTCGTGTGTGCGCGCCTGTATTGGAAGCTATAGACTTGCAAAGTGGCAGACAGGGCAATGCAACTTTAAAATAGCAATTACAACATACAACATAATAAATTTCGGCTTTATCAATCTTTTAGTCTAAACTAAGGTAAAGTAAGCTTCTACATACTACCTACGGTAACTAAATGATGGATAGAATTCACAATTTAGAATTGAAGAAACATGAATCGAGAACTAAATAATTATCCCTACCTTGACTTGAACCCTCTGACTGAACCAGCCAGTTTGTGACTGAAAGCATAGTCTTACAATGATGAATGAATACCAAAGTCACGGCTATCCTTGTAGGACAAGATAATTATGTTATGGCAGTTATGGTGCCGTCGACTCCGTGACATAAAAGCATTATGGCTTTCAAAAAGTCACTTGATCCTAAAAAAGTTGATTTATAATCGGCCCCTTTACGAGTTTCCCCGGTCTATGGCCACACCGCGTCCGCTCAGAAGCCCACGTTTTGATTGAGTCCACAGTTTACATTCAACACTACCCGCTTGTTATTTCCACACCTCGTCTTCCATTCCACGCGAGCGTCCTTACCACCTGCACGAATCCTATTCGAAATTCCACCTTGCTTCTTGCTGTTATGGTCGATAGTCAGTTGTCGTTATCGGTAAGTTAATCAACGAGCTGGCCGGTTATATTTGGCAGGTTTATCGCTAGTTCCAGAACATTGGCCGCCATTGTTGTGTGCGATCCTCGCGAAACAATGTTGCATTATTGATTGTTGCATCGATGGCTATTATCTGCCTCGATACTGCTGCTCGCTTCATATAAACGCAATTAGGAATCATACTCGAAACAAGTGTTAAAATCATTTTAAATTCGTAATAGAGTTACAAACCTAAAGGCAGATATGCAATAAGATAATTAAGTATACAGTTCTACTTGATATTTGATTTGTTATAACATAAAAACAATTGTTTTTGTACCAACAAAAGCTGCAAGTGTAATGCTTACTAAATCATAAAACCTAAATTCTGCATGAACTTTTTGTCGTCCTACTCCGGCTGAGGCTGACATCATAACTGTTGAATAAAAAATGGGTTTTGTCTCAAGTGCCGACACTTAGCCAAAGAAGCTTCAAGCTCAGTCTTTACAACGGTGCAGCGGTGTTCATTTTGAAATTAACACAAAACACCTCAAATTTCAAAACAGTGTTTATTTAAACCGAAACACCCTCTTCAAACCTAACCTTACCTAACCAAGACGATTATCAGCAACAAAGTCATGAACTTTTTATCACAATAGTTTAAAATAAATTTGGAACATGTTCTCGGCAGCAGTAAATATTTCATCAAGCCAGTGCCATTACTTGGTCGCCGCCCGCGGGTGACCGATGGCCGCGCGTGACGGATCGCTTCCTATGGCAAACATTATTTATTAAATTATTTACTCCGTGGACTTTGACGGGAGGAAACGGTGACTGATTACGTTTACACGGACTTCTTTCGTAGGTCCCCTTTGTGGAAAATGCAGGGAGATGTAAGCGGATGAAGCGAGATTTCCAAATCTCGTTTATCTTTTCCAAAAGATAAACAGATCTGCCAAATAACTACTACAAAGGAAAAGACTAGCAAAATAATTGGGATTGGGAGCTCTATGATGCAGTTCAGTTGCCATAATCATCTAATGCATCGTAAAACGTACACAGAGTAGGTACTAGCGTTGCTATTTCAATGCATAACCATTTAGTTGCATACAACTACAATCAAATGCTAAAATCATTTAAGTCGCATACAACAAATCAAATGCTAAAATCTATTCATACATGGACTAAATTCTGAGGTTGTCTTATTAAATTAAGCTGCGGCTTCCGTCCTCCTTCCATCTTTATTTAATAAAGAAACTAATAACAGTCCTGATTGAATATCCCCAAATGTAGCTTTAGTTAGAAACAAAAAAACACCAAATAATTCTACTGCTATGACTTCCATGATAAAAACTCCGATGACTTTGGATAACAGTTCCTCTACTGCTTCTAGTTTACTAGTAATTGTAACTTCCCGTCTATGATCCAATCAAAGCCCAAAGAATCCGTTACTCAAATCACAGTCACCGCCACTTAGGGCATAAATGCTGTCTTGTAATCTGGTTCCACAGGGCCATAAATCAGGATGTGGTTAGCGCCCGCCCGCTGACAGCGCTAAATGATGGATCGAGAGCGGACGACTCTGATTTGGTGACGCTGAAGGCACTCTCATTGTTTTGAACTTGGCGAGTTCACACTTCACGTCATGAGAGCTGGGTTGCGCAAGCGACAAAGGGCTACTGCGTGGGACGTTGCTGGATCTCCTTCTAAGACTCGACCTATTTTTTCTTCCACATTTCTTCAGACTTCTCCAATTTATTTTCTTAGGGAACACCGAACCAAGTGGTTATAAGACGTGAATGACGTGATGATATTGATGATGTAAAATCTATTTATTAACTGGGAAGCGATTTGCTGTTTTCCCGGGTTCGGTCGGATCAATGAAGGTGCCTATTTTTTTATCAATGTTCCAATATGAGTGCGCTGCGCTAATTCATTACGAACTTCAATATCTTGGAGAAAAAATTACTTATGTATGTAATCCTCTTCGGCGTTTAAAATATTCAAGGTACAGTACAAACTACTTTTAAACCTCTTCCATAAAATTAAATTGCTGCAGTACGTTACGAGTTTGTGACATATTCTTTTCAAACACCAACAAAAGGTCTAACGGAGAGGAAATCCTAAACAAATTCAACATTACGAAAACATGTGCTTATCGTATTTACAATATCCGTCAATCTGACAGCCCAATGCGTACGCGCATATGTTTGCATTATGAGTTAAGCAAACATAATAAGCTCACTCAATTATCGACTCAATCACGTTATAGCTAAGCTCTTTTTTCTTTGACATGAGTTTTATTAGCGTAACATTATTTTGGAATGATATTTAAATTCCGAATGTATACTTTTTTATTGTAATCACACATTGACTTCTGAAATCAAACCTTTACTCGACGTTTTAAAGTGAACCATAAGTCGGCGACTTTAATGGCCAGTTTTAATTGAACTGTAATTAAGGCTGGTTATACACAGACGGATGCTGGTCGAGGGCAAGGGTATATTTAGACAGCAAGCACAGGATATGAGCTGCAATATTGCAACGTAGTGTGTATTTGTTTCAACACTAGAAAGTATATATATTTCAAACATGTTGGGTAGTTATTACATACTAATAATAAATAATATTCTATTCTAAAACGATTTTATTATTTTTACCATTACCATTATAATAATAATTATAGAACCTTAGCAAATATACTTTTTTCTGTAAGCAGACTTTTGTAATATCGACGACGTATTAAAAAATTAAAATAATTATACCGTACTTTTACAACCAAAACACAAGTTACCGAAAGCCATTTATATAAAAAACCCGTGTGTTGTCCCGTAAGGTCTGTCCTGCATCCTATTTGCCACTCATTCGTTTTTCGTTTCACGCAAATTATTCAATGTCATACTGGTTCCTTGTTACCCATTTTCAGCTTTCGTGTCGCCGAGCGTCTGGCACCGACTTTCAGTTGTCGACAAAGGAAGTCAGCAAATGAAATTAATTTCAGTGAGGACGTAATGAAAGATGGTATAGATTACAATACAAATTGTGTTATTTAAATTCCCCTTAAAAACTTAAGTGAAGTAAGCGAAAACTGAATTGTCTTTACATTCCAATCATAAATGGCAGTTTAGGACTGATTTTCACTGGGATTCTGAAAAACAAATGTTACAAATAAAAATATATAAATAAACTAAAAATGCGAAATAATCGTATCTTTGGACCATCTAACTGAACAACTTTTACTATCAAAAAAATCTGCTGTTCCATACAAAGATGAATAACTCTAATATCAAAATGTATGAAACAGCTTCTTTTTGCAATTTCAGAGTAGATTCCTCGTTTTCCCATTTTTGGTTCATTAATTATTAACACTCTGTATAACCTAAATAAAATAAAAGGAAGTGAAGAGTGCATGGTGGCTTTTTGTAACAAAACAGTGTTTATATAAAAATAAAACGCTACAGACAAAAAATAGGTCAGTAAAAAATAATTGTCTATATAGTGACGTAGACGTATCGCCTAAAGAATATGCAACAATTTGAAATGTGGAAATGTATAGCAATTTTATAATGAGTTATTTTAATAAAATAACTTTATGTAAAGAGTGTATTATTGTATTGATTTAAACTTGTTTAGAATTTACTAAGAAAGGTAATTTTATGGAAAACCTTTAATTGGCCTTGCTAGTAGTTAGAATTATTTTTTACATATATTTTTATTTCGGAATTAAATATACATTCATAATTTGTTCGTAACAATGCACTTATACTATGTTAGTAAAATTTCTTATTAATTTTAATGGTAATAACAAAACTGTAACGCTGTTGGTTTTCAAATAAAATAAAAAAAATCTTAATAGTTTGTTTAACGCGTCGACAATTAAACGGCGTCGCTGATCGCCGACGAATCGCTCGCAGCAATAATCGTCTTCGCGATCAAATCGTTACGACTCGTCGCCGTTTATAGCCGACGGCTCGTAAAGTCGAGTGTCAACAATGTGATTTTACAACTATACGACACTTGCCACATAATTTACGACCATGTTGTTTAATGCAATTTATAACAGGATTTACTGGTATTAATGACTTTATTATTTGTAATGATGCCTACATTTTTATTGTGAAATATTGTTTTGTGGAAAATTATAGAAGAACGGACAATTAAATCAAACAACATGCAGGCGAAGTAGCTAGAGTTTTGAGTCTGGTGTTTTCGTGCTAAGTTTCCAGGATCAATTTCCGGTTAGGTCAACCGTCAAACTAGATATTTGACTTTTTTGTCTGCTGTGTTTCTGTGAAATCGTTGTTTATTCCACTTTGCTTTTTTGCTATTTATGCAATATTAACCATGTGATGTGAGCCATAAGTTAGTATCATCTGATTATTTTTGTATTCAATTAAGATCATTACATTATTTAAGGTAAGTAGAAGTCTTAACACCTACCACTAAAACACACGGAAAAATGTTCCTACAAAGATAATACAGATTCGCTTTTAAATATAATATGTAACATTAAATAGGTAGGTACTTAAATCATCTGTGCAGTCATCAGGCCGGAATTAGCGGGTTAATAGCACGTGATTCACGCATTCTCTGCTAATTTTAAAGGAGACTTGATCGTGGAGGCAGGTCTTTATTAATTCAGCTTTCAGCTTTAACGAGCACTGAAAAATTATGGCTGGAATAAACAGACACGTGATTTAAATAAATGTGAGCCGTTTAGAATGAATAAAGTGTTGGGTATATATGATTAGTGTTGTGTGAGCTAATTGTGCTTATCTTTAAAAGCTTGCAATTAAAATAGAAATGTTAAAAACATTTCATTGAATAAAAAATTGGTACTGCAAAGAGACTTAAAAACTTAACCCATTTCCTACCTTGAGAAAGTCTGATCATAATGGCAGTGTTAAAATATAGAGATGGTTTCAGCGATAGAAATAATTCATTGAATAGATTTATTTGCTTCTATTTAAGTAACTTAACGTCATAATTACCAAATAATGTTTTTTTATCCTCAACGGTAGCTTGGCCTTCACCTTCACTTCACCTGATTTTAAGTGACGATAAGGCCGAAAGTGTAAGCGCACTACACTCGAAATCCTCTCTAAGGAACTGGCTATCTTACCTCTAACTGCAGGAACACAACAATATTTAAATTGTTGTTTTGGTGTCAGACTTAGGTAATGATAGCAGCTAACAAGGCGGACTTGAAATCCCTACTACCGACCAAACCGAGTACAAATTGTACCCTACCGGGGACCCTTGCGTCTTACACGTGTGGGCGAACAAACTAGACCACTGATGCGGTTAAATTATTTAAATCAAATGATCTATTTCAGTTTAAATGTCAGCATAACCCTTTGACCCTGAAATAGCCGTGAAACTAAACTCGACGGTTGAAAGATATCCTCAGAGTAGGCAGTATTGAGACGTGGGCGAGACGGCTAATTACTTTAAGCCCGCCAGAGGGCGCTCGTCAAATTAAGTTTTAACATCTGACGGTTAACTAAATACCAGCGGATTTCTAGTCAGTTTAAATAAGTTAGTTAATTACACTTAATACGGTTTTCAGGGTTAAAACTTAATAGGATTTATTTAATTTGTAATTTAAAAGTATTTTTTATTATTATTAATTAAAACTAGCTGGCCTCCCCGGGTTCGCACCAGTACAAAATTGTAATTAATTGTAAAAAATAAAATGCGATTTAAAATGACGGAAAAAAAGAGAAAAAAAATGTTAACGTCTTTGCATACAATTTCTTTAAAATTTTCTTTTATACAAATATACCATTTCGTCATGAAAAAACAAACACACCTAAAAAAAATATCTAATTTGGTGCAGTCGTTCTGAAGTTATGCGTTTACAAACATTTCGGCGATTCATTTTTATTTACTTATACCTTTACGAAATCCATCATCCAGAATTAATAATAGTTACAAAACAATCGGTTTATTTCAGTAAGTACTTTACTCCATAAACAAGAGCTTTTGTGTTGTTCTTCTCTAACTAAAGACACATTAATTCGATTAAGTTATGTATATCACGTCCCTCACAATACTTTTCATGAAAAGTAACGAAACATTAGAATAATTATATAAAAAAATATTTACACAAATACAATCACTTTATATAATCTGCAACTGTCGATTTGTAAACTGACTCTTTCAAAAGCTTTCTTTTTTCGCAACAATCGGTTTGCTTCCCCAATAAATTCGCCTCACAATTTAACGCCATTAAAAGGTATTTCAAATCTTATTTTGACACTTCCATTGTGTGTGCTCACGCGAAGCAGCCGTAAGGGCGCTGTAACAATGGCGGTTAGGACTTGGGATCAACCCTCCTAAGGGCGCGTTCACACGGGCTTGTCCGGCCGTGACAGACGTGGCTGTTAACCTCGAAATTGCTGCGCGTTAGTAATATTTTTCACTGCAGTACGCAGTAAGTAAAGAATTCTTATTTTACACGCACATTAGATTATTTTACTCAGATTGCAACCACTTGTACTTGCACAAAAGACTGCATTTCACAGATGCAGATATAATAAAAGGACCTAATTCACTACTGTACACAACATGTTACAAAAATACCCCTAATGCCGAATATGGTATACAACGTGTTACAAAAGTACCCCTAATGCCGAAAATGGTGTATAGGGACCATCAAACTGAACAACTTTTACTATATGACCAACTGTGAAATCGCGAAAAAAAAATCAGCTGTTTCATACAAAATTTAATTACGAAAATATCAAAATGTATGAAACAGCTGATTTTTTTTTCGCGATTTCAGAGTTGGATCCATAGTAAAAGTTGTTCAGTTTGATGGTCCCTGTATACCATATTCGGCATTAGGAGTACTTTTGTAACACCTTGTATAGGGACCATCAAACTGATCAACTTTTACTATGGAGCCAACTCTGAAATCGCGAAAAAAAAATCAGCTGTTTCATACATTTTGATATTTTCGTAATCAATTTTTGTATGAAACAGCTGATTTTTTTTTCGCGATTTCAGAGTTGGCCCCGTAGTAAAAGTTGTTCAGTTTGATGGTCCCTAATACCATATTCGGCATTAGGGGTATTTTTGTAACACCTTGTATATATGTTAGTTTTGTATAGTATACAGTACTGTATACAGGGTGACATGGAAATTCGACCTATTCCTTGAATTACTATTATACTAAAGGTCATTAGCAACAAATTAAGCCCAGTGAACCAGGGGTCAAAACTGGATGGTTACTGAGCTGTAATGGTTCTTCGATTTTAAGAAATTTTCTGACTTGTTACCTGTCGAGTAGTTTATTCATAATTAATGGTTTTAGGTATTTATGTGTAGATACAATAATAATTGATAGACATAATGTTCCATTTCAAACAGGCGTGGTGGAAGCTGTGGCTAGTGTGAACACAGCCTAACAGTCGCTGTATGCGACGTTGCTAGCGATTGTCATGCACAATTAAACTTACAAATCGTGAATACTGAGCGCGTTAGAAACGACGCCATTTTGACAGCAGTTATCAGTTTTAAGAGATCGGATATTCGGATGCATACTAACCTAAAGTTCAGATGTTGGATACTAAGGAAAGCACTTTTTTATCGAAAAAATCCAAGAATTTAGAAAAAATCCAAGGATTCCGGGATTAACCAATTTAATTGTATATTCCGTGAGATGTAATAAATAAACCCGATTTGACACAAATTCCAGTTGGCCTGTTACAAACGTATTTTTTTTTCTTTTCCCTACTTTTGTTGTCAGTGGTTTTTGAAGAAGCAAACACCATCTTATTATGGAAAGCCGCTTCCTTTATATGTAAGCAAACAATTGACTTCAGGTAAATATGCATCTGATTATCCGGTTATAATTCTTTAATAATCAGTCCGTATAGCAATTAATCTTAAAACCAAAACTAAAGTGAAATCAAAATCAAAAGTTAAAAATATCACAACTTTCAATTAAATCATTTTTCCTTTTTGTAGATAGTATTGAAACTGAAGATATTGAGATTTGAAGTTTTAAAATCATTTCAAAGGTAAATATGTTTCCAATGTTTTTGGTACCTACGTAATGTAACATGAAACTTCAAGTTTAAACGACATTCACATTGACAAAAAAAAACTTATGTACCACCATTGAGATAATGTAAAATCTGCCACCATTGAAATTGGTGTCGGTATTATTAATATAATTGCGAATAATGCGCACAAAGTGGTAGGCGTAACGTAGCCCTAATCTCATACAATCAAGGACAAAAATAGCATTTGAACCTTATAATAATATTTTTAAAGTTTAAATTATTTTCGTTAAAAATGCTTTTTAAGGACCTACCAGGTGTTTCCTTACAATGGCATCTTTTGAGAATACAGAATTGTGACAGTTTATGAATGCATATCGCTTGATTGTAATCCGACTACGATTTGTGAATCGTTTAATTTGAGACTTTTGGAAAAGTGATATATGAGAGGATTTAATGAAACTGTAATTTGAGATAAAGATTTGAGATGTCACAATGTTCAATCTTTATCCTGTCTTTTCAATAATATTAGAAGCTCTATTTTCATGATTCAACCATGATGGCAATGATTATCCGTTAAACGTAAAATTTTAAAGTTAACACCATCTCCAATAATCACCACACATTAACTGCCAATGAGTAAACAAGGGTCCATTGTACCCCCGGATGCCATAAACATGTCATGACTAACCCTAGACCACCGGCCGGGCACCGATTAACTTCGCAATATTACACAGTTAAAAAGTCATAAAATTTAACTGTCTACGTTACTTCACTCATTAGTCATTACTACAGTTATGTTATGGTAACTCAATGAAATTGTTAAAAAAATATAAAATAGATATTTCGTAAAAATTGAATTATTAGGTCCTCACCTATGAAATTGGTGTTTTTTTTCTCACACACCGAGAACCTTACGAGGTTTAAACGTAACTTCTGTGATTTAAAATATTTATCAGTTGCTAGATATTACATCAAATTATGACCATAGCCGTCAACTATCAGCATCATTAAAGTCTATTTATTTTGTTTTCTTAGAATTAAAAAAATACCTTGAAAGTGGCTTCTTTTTTTGCTAGCGAAAATGACCACTTTATCCGTTGCAACTTAGCCGAAACTTATTTTTTTCGCTTAAGTTATGTTGCTAAGTTAGCTTTATTTGTACATAAAAGATTGGTTACAATAGCGTTCACGGTTGTTAAATAAATTAAAAAAATGTTAGTATGGAAGATGCAATTTGGTGAAAGTTCTCCATACAAAACGTCAATTTTATAAAAAAAAAGGTAATAAGGACCTACATTATAACTCATACAACGTTTCTTTAACTTCAGGCACTGTTTCAGGTGGGGATAGAATATAATTGGGTAAGATTTTTGCAAAGATATGAAAACTATACCTGTGGAAACGAATCCTTTCTTTCTTTTTCTTATACTAAATATAATATACTAGAAAAAATTCGACTCGTCATCAGATTTGTGTCAGGCGGGAATGGATGAATGGTGTACTAAATAAGACAAGTAAGGATAAACAGACATCTCCTCTCTTACGCTGCAAGCCAGCTTTATTTCATCAATGTGAGGAATTACCACGACAGTCAATTTAAATATCTTTCCAGATATTTTGACAATTGATTAGGACGAATTATTTATCTTTCTTGTTTTCCTAACTTAATTCTTTCTGTAAACAGAAAACTTTCTGTAATTTCGTAGTGCAATGCTAGCAAAAAAGTCACATATTTTTCTTCTCATACTTTGATAGATGTATCTTTTTCCTATCGGTTCTTTATCAGTTACTCATTTGTGATTTATCTACCAAATACATCGACCAGCAACAACAGATGATTATTTTCACAATGCAGCAAGCAAAGATCAAAATACCCATAATCTTTAAGTGCATTCCAGCAAGTGCTGTGTCGATACGTCTGCAGCTAGCAGACGAATGATTCATACGTACGGAGAAGCGATTAGTCTGTGCCGTTCGCCACTCCGCGAATGCAATGAATAGCAATTGCACTTACTTATTCTGTGGCAATTGTTTGTATCAGCCCGCGTGCAACACATACTGGACTTGAGGATGTAGAAACATGTAAGTGCGTGGATATGTGGGCGCGGTGCTTTGGCAAAGAACACATGACGCAGACATGTGTTCTTTGCCAAACGACAAACACGACACTAGCATCAAAATTCTCTGAGAAAGCTTTATTTTGTCAAACATGATTTTATGTTATTCTGAAACATTTACATCAATCATTGAGTCAAAATAGAGTAGATAATCGTAGTGGCTTTTAGCCCTCAAGGTGTTTGTACCATATTTCTGTCTCACAAAACCAATTAGTGAAGCTAACAGTGAACTATAAATTCGTTATAAGTGTTGTGGCTAAGTGTGATTCCGGACAAGTTATTGCGTTTTGTGTTGATATGACGTTACTACGAAGTGTGCTACGAACTTGTTACACCAATTACGGGTGCATTAAGTTTTAAGTGAGTGTTACGAGGATTGTTTTAAGTGATAACCAGTGTGTGCTGTGGCTGAAGTGGCTATTCATTTACATTGTTGTTTCAAGTGATTGTGCACCGTTTTGGTGCCACGAAAGTTCATGTTGAGTGATTGTTCCGTGATAGTGTTTCTAACCAAGTGTTAGAAACTAACCAAGTGTTAGAAACACTATCACGAAGTGTTAGAAACACTATCTTCTTCGTCCAGCCGGTAAATAACCTAACCCTTATTCAAAAAAACAAGCAAAATTATAAGAGGCTTATAAAGTGTACCTTTATAAGCATTCTTATAGTTCTTTTACTCTTTTGACAAAGATAAAGATATAACAATACACGCTTTAACGGTGCAATAGCTAAAATACTTATTTCTGTCAATGTAAACCGAGAACAATTTAGAAAATATTCTGAATTTGAATTAGAAACTATGCAATCCTTTACTGTAACTCAAGTATTAGCATCTAATTTATAAAAAATCATTCATCAAAATAGATTCCGGAAATTGAACAAGGATAGTTAAGGCTAATTAACCATCACCCTAAGTAAATGCTTCGTTGATAGGGAACTTTTGAGATGGTATCATAAATTACATGATAACATAATTCGACCCTGAGGTCGTTAGCAAAGCCAACTTCATAATATTCCCCAGATTTTGTTCTTCAAATAAAATGACACTTCTGCACCAAAATCTATGTCGTGCGTGTGCGACAATAGCTGTTTGCAATAAGGTTGGTGCGCGGGCGCCGGGCGTGGGCGCGGCGCGGGCGCTAAACCAACAACTCTGCATTGTTAAGCCGCACAGATAACATATTACTATGGATTCAGCCAGTGGCAGATCCAGGGAAGGGGCTAGGTGGCTCAAGCCCCCCTAAAAATCATCGCAACTGACTTAAAAATGTGGAAGTTCCTCAAGTCGACGCTTTAATTTTATGTTGCGCCAGAGTTTCGTCAATATGTTTTTGGTTTAAAAATATATTACACTTAATGTCCTGAAAATGGAGTCACTGATCCTCAGCCACTGCCTTTAAGCCCCTCCTATACTGGACTCCTGGATCCGCCACTGGATGCAGCTATATTTCAATGACACTGCACTCTGCATACAGCAAAGAATCTGCGCACAAAAGGACGGCAATGATAAATTACTAATGGGCTTACACCCACTACCAACTGGTTGTCGATGCAAACCTCCAGTATTATTTATTAAAATATCAACTGTGCATCTTTCTGATCTTTAGTAACCTAGCCATGATCTGCAATGGTCCGATCTACACTGGACTCGCGTGGTGGGTTCTGTCTGGTCCATCTTCCTTATTCGCGCCTAAGCAAGGCCACGGTAATGGTATCTATTATAATTACCGTGGCAAGGCCCAGCAGTGGGGATATTATTTTTTTACGGTGATGTGTGTGTTGAAGTTGTCTTTAGCGTAAAAAACTTAATTAAGGTAAGCTCTATAGTTTCAGTCATGAAGCAACACTAATAATGAGAAATCGTTTATTTTCAAATTATTTTGCATGACATTAAGTAAAGTGGAAATACACATTTATTGGTATAGCAAATAGGTTCCTGTGCATAAATCAAAGCAGACAGGATGTGCTGATGAATAATAAACTTCAAGTTAGCCTCTTAATTCCCAGAAGACTTGTAGACAGTCAGTTATCCGCCGTTTAAAATCAAATCGATAACCAGTATCTTAGCTCAGACACGGCGCGAATGGTGATTAGGTTAGGCAGGAGTAAATTAGAACAGAGAAAAAACGCTATGTACTGAAAACAGGCGCCTATATTATGCTAGATAATAATCACACTATCCTTTGCCTTAATATTCTAGATTAGGGGAGCTATTATCGATTGGTATAAATATTATACGTAAATGCAAAACTATCTTTTGTCACAGAATAGATATAAGTCTTTTGTCTAATGTTTGTTACGTTTTCATGCATTGACTGCTAAACAAAAATTGATGATGACTTTGGGAGAAGAAGCAACTATTATTTCCGAAACTCTGACAAAACCCCTCGAGAATGAAGTCACGGGCAAAGGCTGTGTTTTAACGAAGTGCTACACTACAGGCAAGTCTCTGTTTCATTGCCCTATGTGGGTTGTTCTCATGCGACGCGCGGCATAACATCGTCTCGACGACAAGGCCGCATCGCCACCGACTCTGAATTGAATAACAAGAGGTTTTGAGTAAATGCGAACTTCAAAAAGATTCTAAAAGATTTACCTATCTAAAACTGATTGCGAATTTGACACGACAAGGTTCCTAATAATATTTTTTACTATAGAGACTGAGTCCTTTTGAAAGCAATTGTAAGTACGTCAATAATTATTTTTTAATACGTACCCACAAACTAGGCTGGTTGTTGGATAAGAAAAAAAATACTAACCGTCCCACCAAATGGTTTAGTAATAGAAAAATAAAAATAAGATATCAAAATAATTAGGTAACTTAAATTATGTCGCATTCGACATAATGGACTATAGTCCACTATGATTTTGAACGAATAATAAATTGACAACCTGAGTGGTGCAGTGGTCAAAAACAACAGGTGCACGGTGCGCCGGCTTACCACGCAAGAAGTCCCGGGTTCTATCCCAGCCGGGCAGAAATTAAATAGATGAATTTTAATTTCTGTGACGGAACTGGGTGTTACTATGTATAACTATAAGTATATATTTTAAAAAAGTATATAAGTATTATATCAGTTGGCTAACAACCATATTACAAGATTACTGTGTGAAATTGTCTAGGCATTTATTATAAAAAAATTACATTACTCTTGCTTGCTTGCTTCGTTTCACGAGTTGATTCGCAGGTATTTTGGTCCAATACGACGCCTCACCTTCCTACACGTTTAGAATTAACATTATACGACCATTAAAACCGAATAGTAAAATGGCAACCAGTGTTAAACCGCCCGAACGACCATTTAGCCAGGTTTATTTCCTAGAGCTTAAAATGACTCTGTAAAGTTGAGGCTATTGTGTAAGCGTCGCTCTCAGATAAACTTGACACTAGTACTGTTGTTCACGGAGGGATGTTAGAGCTCTGTAACCGTAACCGAAATTAATCTATATCCGAAAAACAATCTAGGTATCCGAAACCGTTACTGAATCTGCTATGAAAATTTTGAATAGTTTAAGACAGGGATACGAAGTCTAGATGAGACACTTTTGATAGGTTTGCGCTCAATAGAGCCGACTCACTATAGCTAGTGTGCGTTTCGCTTGCATTTTGCAGATAGTTTGAATTATTATTTGTAATTATTTGCTTTTCCTTTTACAATTCCTAAAAACCCAATTTCCGTTACTGAAACTATCGGATAGACAACCTTATTTTATATCTCTAACCATAACATCCGTAACTTTCTGTCCATTTAAACCCGCATCTCACTTCACTTTGCGTAAATTTGTTATTAGAAATAAGCTGAATATAAGTTACTTAGGTAACTAACGTAGCTATCTAAAATGTTTTGTAGTAAAAAACAGGATATCATTTTCCCATATGATTTAAAATTCTCGCACAGTGAACCGAAGTGAGGTTCGAGGTTGGTTACAAAATCGACAGGCAGAAACTGGTTTGGTGCCGGTATACCTATTTTATTTGTAGATCCGTATCCCAATTTTCACATCCCTGCTTCTCAGTGCAGTGCGTAGGCGCGGTCGCGGCGTTATGAGTTATGGCTCGTATTTCAAGGCTGCTTGCCAGCTTGCATCACTTGAAACTTTGAAAGTCACTTGTGTTGGAAGTTATCGAACTCATTCTGATAGTTTCCTGGTTCTCAGCTTATGCCAATAGGGAAATTTATGAAGATATTTTAGCATTTTGAATTTAGTATTCTTAACAAAATTCAACAGGTAAATGAAAGGGCAATTAGGGGTACGATGGTTTTTAAGTGTGATAATTTATCGTTCCTCTTCGTCCTATCAAACAATCAGCACTAGTGTGAGGCAAAAAACTTTGAAAATTATAGTAAAATTATCAAAGTTTTTCTTTTTAAATTTTGAGATTTTAGCATTCACATGCTATTTTTATATAATACTAAATAATATACTAGATTAAATACGACTCTCACCAGATCATGTTCTTGGAGATGTTCAATTGGACCGGATATCCAAAAGTTTTTCTTACTTAAACGTTTAAGTATATACAAAAAAACAAGTCCTTCATAAATATCTTTCGGCAGCCTTACCGTAGTTGCTTACCGTACATCAGTAGCTTCCTTGTAATTGTGAACGGCAAACAAAGCCTGGCGACAAAATATCGCGGCCCAATTGTTTAACTTAGAGACAATTTCGCTGGCAAACACGTCGCGCGACGGCGCGCGTCCTAAGCTGAGCAAACACCGATCAACGCGGCCGGGGACACCATGAAAATTGAAAATTAGGATTTTGACAGTTTTTTTTTTATATTTTAAAGTATTAAGCATTCTCCACACATAAAAAAGGTATAGGTAGTATATATATGAAAAAAAAGTCTTTAGGAGCAAATTTTTGAAATAGGTAGAGAAAAAAACCATCCTTAGACCACGTACGCGCACTGCCAGGCGGCTTGCTTAGCGCCTAGAGCTCAGCGAGACGCCTAGCCTGTCAGTGCGTACGTAAAATCGAATTTCAGCAAATTGTTTCAACATTAACATCCCGTAATAAGAACAGACACGTATTCGAATAAACAATGTCAGTACCTGATATTAGATGTCTTTGCCTTTGAATCTGATTGTGACTACACTCGAGGGAGGAAATCCCGGACACTCCCAAATAATCCCGAATCAATGGTGTCTGCAACCCGACGTGCCAGCGCTTCACCGCGCGGGATATCGCGTGATGAGACGACTCCTTATTGGAGCCGATGACAACACAATTATGAGCCCTCCGCGATATTGGAGATTATTACAACTTTATGTTTACTGAACAGAAGCTCGTTTGGCTATGAATTTGACGACCTCCTTGGTCGAGTGGCTTTGTACACCGGTTTTCAAGGTGTCGCCATCTCTGAGGTCCCGGGTTCGATCCCCGGATGGGTCAATTTAGAAAAACGAACTTTTCTATATTGGCTCAGGTCTGGGTGTTTATGATACCACCGTTGTCTCCGATTTCCAGAACACAAGTGCTTTAGCTACTTACTTTGGAATCGGAGCAATGTATGTGATGTTGTCAAATATTTAATTATTTATCTGCGATTTCAAAAGCTTAGCTTCTTGCGTAAAGGCTTGTTTTCGAACGATGATTAAATAGCAAAAATAAAACGCATTAATAAAAATTACAAGGAAAACTCTCATTTACAGCCAGATGGAAAAAAACAACATGTTTGTTGTTTTTTATGAGTGGTGCATAAAATCAAGAATAAAACTTACTTCCATTAAAAATAAAAATCATACTTAAATGATTACAAACAAGGTAACTTCTCAGAAAGGTGACACCGTGTGGGTGGCGCCCCCTAGAGTTTGCCAAACGAAACTAGAACCTAACGCTAATGTTCTGCAGCTGAATAAACCACCTATCAGATATTTGTAATTCTTAGCAAATAATCAAATATTTCGTAGACTTTTATTGGTTTAGCCTTGTGTTGAGGTTTGGAAAAAACGTGCGTCGCAATGGTGATCAAACGAAGAAAAGTCAGCTCTAATCCACATATCGCTTGCTCGTTAAGAACTGATGAGAGTTTTAAATACATCTCTTTGATACAAGGAACAAGCTACCCATTACAGTAGAGTCCAGGAGAGGAGGAATTAATGGTCGATGGTATCATTTAGTTAATTACAATGTTGTACCTAGCATCAAGAAAATAATTACTTAACTTGACGACCTCCGTGGTCGAGTGGCTTGTACACCGATTTTCATGGTGTCGCCATATCTGAGGTCCCGGTTCGATCCCCGGTTGGGTCAATTTAGAAAACAAACTTTTCTATATTGGCTCAGGCCTGGGTGTTTGTGATACCACCGTTGTCTCTGATCCGTAACACAAGTGCTTTAGCTTCTTATTTGGAATTTGGAAATATTGGTATGTGATGTTGTCAAATATTTATTAACGCCAATCAGGTAAAGATTCGATCCCCGGTTGGGTCAATATTAACGCCAATCGACTACGATTGGCGTTAATAAATATTTAACAACATCACATACCAATATTTCCAAATTCCAAATAAGAAGCTAAAGCACTTGTGTTACGGATCAGAGACAACGGTGGTATCACAAACACCCAGGCCTGAGCCAATATAGAAAAGTTTGTTTTCTAAATTGACCCAACCGGGGATCGAACCGGGAACTCAGAGATGGCGACACCATGAAAACCGGTGTACAAGCCACTCGACCACGGAGATCGTCAAGTTAAGTAATAAAAGATCATACTAGAAAAGAGAATCTCATGTATGTATTTACTACAGAATAAATAAAATATAAAAAGCATGCAGTGCAAAACTTTTTAAACAACATGTTAACAGCTCTATAATTGTTAACGCTATAAATTCCTTCATGTTTTACTAATAATGTTATTTCCTAATCTCGCTTGTACCAGCCCTCGAGTTGGCATCGGAAACCCGATCGGTCAGAATTGGCAGCACTTTGGCACCACTTAACATCCATCCAGCGATCTTCAATTTCAGCAAATAGGGGCCGATGCGAACGATAAGTAACGCTGACGTGCGACATCTCTCAACTCAGAGGGCCTACTCAAATGGCCATTCTAGTAAAATTAACGCAAGTAAAATAGAATGACAATGTATGGGATTGACAGAAGCTAAGTTAGCTTATGTCACTCCCATGTTATTCTACAGCGTTAATTTTAGTAGAACAGCCATTTGAGTAGGAGGGCAGGACCCTCTCCTCCTCTCAGGACTTAATATGAAGTCAAGTCTGTTATGGAGTGTAGAACATTAATTGCTTGTAATGTGAGTATTTGACTATAATCATTGAAGGCAGTGTTTGTATTTTGACGGGTTATTCACCATAGTGTAACTGATGTTTGTATGTACAATTATTCATGTTTATAATGTTGTCACTCTTTCACTATGGATTGTATCAAAACGTTGTAGTATAATAAATTGCTGCAAACAACCCCTTTGCTTTCCTAAAACTTTCTTTTTTTGAGACATTTTTTTACAAAGTTAAGATATTATCAAAAATACGAGAGCTCGATCACATTTTTTTTTTTTAAAACTTCCACAGTTTTTAAGGTCATTAATTTATTTAGTGCTATCTCACGCACAAGAAATCAAAACTCTTTGAATTATTTCCAGGTGAAATTACCTGACTACTGGGCTAACAGTAGGGTTTAGGCCACTATGTTCGTCTAACCAATATCATAGTTACTCGCCTCACGTAATTATGCTATTTAGTTGTTGTACTAACTAAAATGTATGCTTTGTTTTCATAAAATAGTCACCGTGAAAATACACTAGCAAATATTAAGCTGTGTTCATACAAACCGTTGCTTTGTTTCTAATCATATAACAGGTTTTAAAACGATTCTCGTAGTGAGAAGATTCGTTAAATGTTTCTTTTCAAAGTACTGCAGAACCCCACGTAAGCGTTTAGCTAGTCGGCTACAGTCTTAAGTGACGGAAAACGACTAAAGTTTAATCGGCCTTTTGGAGGCCTTACCCCAATTTCTTGGGTTAAGCAGAATTATTTCAGTGGCGAATACGAAATGCAATACAAATGACAAGCAACATTAACAACGCGAGTTACAAGATGATTATAGCTTTCGTAGCCTAGCAGTGTGTACGGAGCTTTATTTAACGGTGAGCGGAGACGGTAGCCCGTTGGTTGTATGTTGTATGCCGTTCAAACAGCCTTTTGTCAACAACACAACAACGACGTTCAAATTAGCGAATAGGAATATTGTTAAATCTCCAGTCAACTTTAGCGCATACTTACGTGAAAGCTTTCAAAAATATCTTTCCATTTAAGTTAAGTATTTCAAAGTTAGGTAGGTAAATAAAAAAAGATAGAGTTAATATTCTTTTTGAAAAATGCTTGATGTTTATTGAAATGTATGTATAGACAACAGAAGTCCTTTTAATCGTGATACTATTCCAAAACTTCGCACGACTGAAACTTTTTAACATGGTCATCTGGACTCATGAGCATTATCTCTCGCTACTTACATTACTTTAGAGAATGAGCTTGAAACACAGTCCCATTTAGGTAGCTAACGAGCCTACATCACATAGGTGGGCAGGGTTGAGCCAGGAGATCCCGGATCAACCGGGATTACTGCTAAGACGGGACCCTGAATACGGAATGACCCAATGGCGGAGAATTATCTTGTCTGTGTAACTATTCGTGAACTTAGTGACATTATTTAGAATACAGTACTCATGTGGTTTGTTTATCTACAAATGTAACCACCAAATTTAAAAAATTCGTGTTTTTGCATATTTTAATTATTCTACTTTCTGCGTCATTTCTTTCAAAACTACTGCTCTGCGGCGGTGAAGGAGCCCTCTAGTCTTTCAATCCTAGGAGAAGACCTAGCAGTTGGGAGTTGGAATATTAAATTAACTAGTGACGCTGTAATCTTCGCGTTTGTATCACTTTTGAACATTTTTCGAAATGGCTGAAATATAATTTTACCCATATCTCCGCCATTTTGTCAAAATTTCGAAAAACTGAATAGACAAAAGAATCCGTAAAATTTTGTAAGCAGGTTCTAAAACCTGCTCACAAAATTTCACGAGAATCGGTTGAGAAATGCGACCTGTAGAGGAGAACAGACAGACAGCCGGACAGATATACGAAAGCATTTTCACCCAAGCTGAAATGGAAACGCTTCGCACTGATGAAAATTGATATTGATGACAAAACTACCCAAATATTGCAGCTTACATTTTTACAGCAGTCTCTTGTTATCCCAAACCTTGGTTAGGTATAGACAGGACCTCTTTATGAATCCCAAAAAAAATCTAATGTAAATAGTTGATCTTATTAATACGTATTCGGTTGATTCACTTTTTAGTCATGCGTTGTGGCACACATTCTTGGAAGGATTCAGTATCCGGTTGAAGATGGTGACATTAACATTAGCCAACATACGACCACAATCAAGAATGGTACATTCCGAGTTGCTAAGCCGATTCACTGATTGTCTCTTGGAATTGTTTGTTAATTAAATTAAGCACTTAATTAAAAATAGAGTCCTTCTTTAGCCCTTGTTTACGTGTACTTATATGTTCTCATCTTATGTGTACTACGACCAAGTATAGCAAGTCTATTATGCATCACTAGTGCCTCTTGTTTTGTGAGAGTTAGATATCATCATGACGCTTAATCGTCCTTGTTGCGATGCCATAGCAAAAGATTGGTGTCGTACGCTCAATGATTAAATTAGACCCTGATATTACGTAAAATTAAAAATATGAACTTAGTTTTATCTCAATCTTAAACTTCATTTTGCATAACGTTTATATACTAGATGCTGCACATTATGTCAAATTTTATTTTACAAATGGAGTCATTAGTATATCATTCCCAGCTACCCCAGAATTTTATCTCATTCATATTTCATTTAACGACCTGTAAAGCTGAATCGTTGAATAAAAGCTTTTACGAGTACAATGCAGAACAGATAACGCCACATGTGAGTGGCGTCCCACAGTAAATCCGTCGACGTGCGCGGGCGCAGGACAAATGTACGCGCGCGCGCATAAACACGTCATCGCGGTGACAGCGCGCGGGAAATAAATCTCGGTCTGTCCTTACTCTGTGGTATTTGGATGTCTCACAAATTGTTATTGCTCGCCTTCTCCAGTTTATTTATTTGTTTTTAACCACAATATAAAACAAAACACTAAAAACGTAAGTACTAAATCTATAATTACGAAATGTATGTACCTACTGGGGGTTAAATTTTAAATTTAACCATAAACTGCACGCCATTTAACTATAAAAATTACGTTTTTTAAATTTGAGATTTTAGCATTCACAATGCTATATCAAATGCCAGTAGTGACTCGGTAGCTCAGCGGTCAGAGCATTGGGCCGGACTTCTAAAGGTCGCGGGTTCGATTTCCGTCAGAGAATATGATCTGCCCCCTGATTACGTAAATCTGTTGCTAACAATTCTCGATTTCAATCGAGAATTGTTAGTTAATACATAGTTAGTTAAGATAGTTGTCACATTGGTTCTTACTAAAGCAGCAATGTAACTGCGATTTCTGTCAGAGTTGATTGCAACATAGTTACAAAATCAGGGGGCTGGTGCGAGTCGTATTTTTTCTAGTATATTATGTATTATTGAAAATTAAGTTTCTTATTGCCATTGAAATTTCATGCCATTCTTGGCATTTTGGTAACATGAAATAACAAATGATTTTGATTGGTAACTGAACAAAATTAATTCTGTCTCTAACAGCAAAAATGTTAGTGATAACTCATCAAAAAGAGCATTTGTAATGTTAGTTTTTGTATGCAAATCACTCATGAATAATAACTACACGTCGGTTACAATTTGGCGCGCAAAAAACGGAAAACATTCGAACACCCGACAAGGCACTTGTAAGAAATAATTATGTTTACTCTGTGCTTTGTGAATATGCCGCTGTACTTCTGACCTACACGACCTCTATCGATTCTGATAAAAAACAGTACCCCGAATTGGTTTCTCAATCGATTAATCACTTTAAAATATTCAAACAAAAAGGCAAGTGTATAACTTTAAATTTCAATTGTTTGAATTCGCTTTTATAAGTGGTTCTTAGAGGAATGTGGTTTGCCATTTGCCTTTTTTTAGACTAAAAATATTTGAATAAAAATATATAAAAATAGTAGATAGTTATATGAAATATTAACCACCCTTTGCACTCCAAGCTCACTCATTATTATATTCTAAAAAGAACAAAGTTTGTCTATGCGCAAAGCAGTAAACTCGCAACGCAATCTTTATGCGAACATAAATGGAACTACATGAATGGAAGCTTTATTTAAAACTATAAAATAAAATTTAGCAATAACTCTTGTCTCTCGTCTGGCTGTTGTCGCTGTAGCGTATAGAATTGTAAACTTTATATCTTTGGATTTTAAGTATATTTTGAAATTAAATATAGTTTGCGGGATGAAACCTTATCAGTATAGGTGTGGCTGTCCTATAAATCGTTGATGAATGGCTGAGAGGACCACCGGCACTGATGCTCCATTAATATTTATGTAGAGTTAATAATTTATTATTAACGTAAATTAAACACAAACAATAAATAACTTAGAATGCAAATACAAAATTTTGACATTTGTACTCGATCAATATAAATTGATTTTGCTCTCAAGCGCATTTAGCTTTTCGCGCTATTAAATTTTACATAAATATACAAAAATAACTTCAAAATAATAAAAAAAACAATATTTTGTTCTCTGTTGCCCTGTTAAACTGGAACCTATTACTTTCTGTCGACTTCCTGGTACAAGTTATCTAGCGTAATATTTAGTGACACCTAACTCCACTACATAAAGTTTTAAATCGCTCCACCAGTGCGTAACATTATCGTAAACACATACTTAAACCTTATACCTTAGCGGATCTTCATTAAACCATGCGGATAATATTGTAAATTGCAGTCGTCTTTAATTAGTGTCGCATAAGAACGAGTTTCGCGTAACAAGGGGAGCCATTACAGAAGATGTATTAATTCTTCGCGCCATCTGCGCTGAGTAACGTGCCCGGAATTAAATCGAGCAGTTTATTAATTCATTTCTATGTAAAATGTTCGTAATTTGGTTGAGTTACCTAACTTTTATGGCAAGAAAAACAAGTGCAATTTGCAAGATTTCTTTGTTTTATAATAAGTAATCAACGGAAATGGTTGTTAATTTGACGACCTCCGTGGTCGAATGGCTTTGTACACCGGTGTTCAAGGTATGGTCAGAATTTCTGGATTACGTGATGTATTGACAGCTAAATGTTCACTACCAGCCAATGGTAGCCTCGACGACCTCCGTGGTCGAGTGGTTTGTACGCCGCTTCTCAAGGTGTCGCCATTTCTGAGGTCCCTGGTTCGATCCCCGGTTGGGTCAATTTAGATAACCAACTTTTCTATATTGGCTCAGGTCTGAGTGTTTGAGATACCATCGTTGTTTCTGATTTCCATAACACAAGTGCTTTAGCTACTTACTTTGGAATCGCAGCAGTGTTTGTGAAGTTGTCAAATAAAAAAAAATAAGTACTTTCAAACTGGAAATTTTGGCAGACCGTAATAAAAGTAGTTTTTCTTAATGCTAAACTTTAGTAAGAGCTTAAATATAAATGACTGTTTCAAAAAAAATATCTTGAATTGACTTTTTTAAAGTTGGTAAGAAATACAGAACTTAATATAAAAAACCGGGAAAGTGCGAATTGGACTCGCCCACCGAGGGTTCCTTACAAATTGTTTTTACGGTAACTTAGATGTATGATTTTTTTCACTGTTTCAAGGGACTGTAAACTTGAGTATATGGTTTTAATTTCAACTCGATACCTCCACGCGTTCCCGAGATAAAGGGTCTTGACAGACAGACAGACGGAAAACAAAGTGATCCTATAAGGGTTCCATTTTTCCTTATGAGGTACGAAACCCTAAAATCACTCCAGAATCTTAAAACTTAAGTAAATAAATTCTTGTGAGATGTCAAAAAGAAATAACTTTTGTAGATATTTAAACTGAGCAAGTTGATAAAACATCTAAAGAATAAAAGTGCTATATTTCCCGCACGCCTCGCATAAAGCAAGCAACATACAAACATGGAAGCTAAGCTAATATATTCCCCCTTGCCCCAATAAAACCGGTACGCATTTTCATACGAATCTCTACTACACGAACAATGATTCCATGGATTTATTATTGTTTTTCACCGGGTTTTCTCCGGGAAATATTGAAATTTTACCAATTTATACGTTTTATTACAGTACTGATAAGCTTTTTAGGGTTCTGTACCAAAATGGTAAAAAGGAACCCTTATGGTGCGACTCAGTCTGTCTGTCTATCACAGTTGGATATCTCGAGAACTTGAAATTTAGAATAGTTTAGATGACGTTTGTCCAACTATTTTGCAAATAATAGAGAAATAAAAATATTTATATTTTTTTTGTAACAGAGTCCCTGTCTGTGAAAGGGGGTCTTAAAAATTCAAAGTAAGGCTACTACTAGGGCGTATGGGAGGCATATGAAAGAGCTCAGCTTGCACATTCTCGAACAATTGATGAAAAATGTAAAAAAATATATACAAGGTGTGTTTAGGTTTGTTTAAAAAAAAACAGCTGTGTCATACAAAAATTAAAATCGAAAATATCAAAATATGAAACAACTGATTTTTTTTCGCGATTTCAGAGTTGGCCCCATTGTAAAAGTTGTTCAGTTTGATGGTCCCTATATGCCATATTCGGCATTAGGGGTATTTGTGTAACACCTAGTATAGTTATATTTCTGGCAATACTAAACTTAGTTGGGAATGTAATATATTGTTTAACAGCTAACTTTCTGGGTATAGCGGTAAAATTAAAACAAATTGATAATTGTCTTGTTATTTCATATTTTTGACATGAGATACGTTTTGCAATTATTTTCGATAAGGGTTCAGACCCTAAACGAAAAATAATGAATACTGCTAGAGCTCAAAAAATGGTTTATAATGTTTATGGAGAAGATGCTGTGTCGAATACAACTGCAAAAAATGGTTCAGCAGATTCAGGTCTTGTATTTTGATGATAAAGATGTTCCTCTTTATTATTTTTAGTACAAAAAGGCCGCGAACTTTCCCGACTACCTAATATTCTGCAAGATATCTGTCTAACTCTTTTGCTCAACTCCTTTATTACGCATGCACATACAAACAGGGCATTAGTATATATTATGTTGAACGCTTCTGATAACTGGTATTCAGGGACAGGGCCAGGCGTTTTGTAGGAAAAAGTCAGATCACAATAGTTTTTTTAGAAACGCTATAGCTTATACGACTTGGAATATAAGGTAAGTATCCAAACCAGCATAGTAAATTAAAGCGCAATAACATAATACAATAATGAATAAAAAGAAAATGAAATATTCTTTATTCAAATAAACTCGGATATTAAATGCTTTTGAATTGTCTGTATTTTCCTACTCATTCGAAACTTTTTTAGCCGACAAGAAGAATGGGCGCAAGAAACTTATATCAGCTTTGTCAGAAATCAGAAGTAACGATATTTACAAAGAAATTATATCGTTGCCAAATACCTACGTTAGAATAATAACCTACATTACAATAAAGTTTATTCAATAAAAAATAAATTACGTACAATATCAAATTAATTAAAAAATCTTAATATTATAAACTTATTTACCTGAATTAGGTTATAATAATTACCTGTATTTTTTACTGTACTTGTACCTGTAAATCTTAATTATTAAATTAATCCTTAACTATAGGTACAATGCACTGAAAGAAGAGCAATGTATGTGATGTTATATTAAGAGAAATTTTAGTAATTTTCACAATGGCCAGTCATTAGATGGGTGATCACAGAGTGTGACACTCCTACAGCAGTGCCCCTAAAGTTTTTTCCTCATATTTCCCTAATATAGTAAAGGTATTGTGGTAGCCAGATAATTAAGGACACCAGTCGATTTTCATACTAACGAGATAACTTTGAAGCGTTGGTTCTCCGCTAGGGATTGACCTAGCTGTGATCTGATGATGGCCATCCAGGGAGTGAATGGAGGAAATTCAGATCGTTATACACACCCAACTTATCTGATAAACATTCTAAGAGATACAAGGAAATGTTTAAAAAATCCGCGAAATTAGAATAAAAATGTATGGAAATCCTGAAACTGAAAATTCTGATCCTCAGATCAGTTGGGTGTGTATAGCGATCTATTTTGCCAGAATATATGATCTTGAATCTTAAAAATTCCCTGCAGCAGCGAGTATCACGTATATAGCCATACATAGCTACATTATAACGTGCGCCGTCACATTAAGGTGATATAAGGCGAGCATGCGATAGCAATGCTACAGTCTAGACGGAAAACATCACTCTTTGTTGGCAAAGTAATTTAACAATTTTAAATGAAAACATGAAATTGGATACCCCTTCCATTTACGTATATTATTTTGTAATTCGTATAAGATCAAAGGTTTCCGGCTCTTAACTACATTATCTTTAAAAAAAGTCTAGGTGATAATTATTTCATCATCACATCACAACAGCCCTTAAGGCCCCCGGTAACGATCAATTGCAATTGTCAATTTTTACGTCACTGCCATTGTTAGAGCAATTGACAATCGCTTCAATTGCACATGTGAACGATCAATTTTCGCGTTGATGAGCGTCAATTACGTAAAAATTGACAATCGCAAAAGTTCGTTGCTTTATAGTCCACTGCAGGAAGTAGCCTTTCCCGTGAGGATGTAGCCTCCACGCATGGCATAATCTTCCCACACCTAATCTCCACGCTTGTCAGACGGCCTGGAGGGCATTGTTGAACCGTCTTCATCGGAAACTGATGCTGCCCATTATCTGGTCCACAGAGGAGTTTCCTTTTATGACACCGTATATAACTGTGAAGGTTGTTGTGTAAAAATAGCTGGTTATATAGAATCCAGTTCTAATCAAGCAGATCTTAAATTATTAAATTTAATTTAAAATGTTGACTACAAAATTAAAAACAGTTTATTACTACCCTATAAATGGTTGGAGTCTTTAATTCTTGTAGTCCATTGAAGGTTATTGTGTATTTCTCATTAAACACTCTCAAGTGATAACGATGAGATCACTAATGTCTTGGAAAGATGTGCTTCAGTACCAACGAAATTAAGGTGCACGTTTGTCTTTGTACGTGGAAGGTAAAAAGTAAATAGTTTTTCGAGCTGTTTAACTAATTGTCCTTTATTTCCAGACAATTTACAGTGATTAGGGTCACTTAGTTGAACTTTGCTAGATAAATCGACTGGCGTAAAAGTGTTTTTATGAGTTTTATTTACTTACTAGTTCTACTCTATATTTTTTTCGATGACCTCCGTGGTCGAGTGGCTTTGCACCGGTTTTCAAGGTGTCGCCATCTCTGAGGTCCCGGGTTCGAACCCGGTTGGGTCAATTTAAAAAACGAACTTTTCTATATTGGCTCAGGTTAGTTGTTTGTGATACCACCGTTGTCTCTAATTTCCATAACCGAAGTGCATTAGCAACTTACTTTGGAATCGGAGCAATGTATGTGATGTTGTAAATTTTTTTTCATATTGATTTATGAAAATACGCTGATTTTATTTTTTTTTATAAAAAAAAATACATTATTATCTGACACCAAAATTGTATTGTTATTTTTTTCTATACGATTATCCATATAACCTACAATTTACCTACAATTATTTAACTACTTATCAATAATAATAAAAATCTCGACGTTAGGCCCCTCGTAAAGCCAACAGTGATTTAGATAAACACATTTGTCGCGGTACCTGGCGATAAGGGCTAGTGCAAAAACTAATCCAGATAAATATAGCGAAAAGGGCGAAAAGTCAACTGGAGATTAAGCATGGCACACACTCGCAACTTTTATTTGGGTTGAAACGCTCGTGTCGTTTTTACTCTACCACACTTTTTTGGAATACATTAAGCAAAGACTTCTATGTGTATACTACACTAGACAAGCTGTACAGTATCGAAAAATTGCTCATTAAGTTACGGTGCATGCACCGCAACTCCTTTAGTCTATTGCGAGCGACCGATAGAAACAGTTGATGCGCCGCGAAGCTTGGTTTTAACACAATTTTAATGTTGAACAGCTCGTCTTTGTAATTGAAGTCATTGATATTAAGTTAAACAAAATAAAGGAGAAAACAGATTTGAAAATAATAACATTGTTACATGAACATAAATAAATGTGGCTAATCTCAATAAAACCACTCGTATTCACAAACATTATATGCCCGCGGAACGGACGCACAGCGCCCCAACTACCAATCACATATTACGTACAACAAACAAACCAATCACAGAGCTCTATTTCAACGCAGAGCGTTAGCATATGCAAGGGTCATTTGAGTATTGTTCTTGCATACGGGTGTTTATAACTTTCAAAGAAATTATTTAGCAAAAGATCACCGAAAATACGGCGAACGAAAATGACAAATAAAGGAATCAAATGATTTTTATGATGTGAGTTGTAAGTTTTATTTGCGCGCTATGCTCTTTCTCCAATCGTCGTTGTCGCACGTGTGCAGGGGCTCTAAGTGAACAACCAATATGGCGACGACTTGAAATGGGACTTCATAAAAAACACCCACAAAAACGATTGTTTGCTGTCTGCTACGGGAAATTGTTTTTTATTGGACAACCCGTCGTGATGTTTTGTGAAATAGAAGTATTATCTTTGTGTCTAGACTGTAAATTGATTATCTTAATTGATTGACTGCCACGCAATTTAAATGTCGGTGGTGTAATAGTAGTTTATGATACAAGGTTGGTAAAGAGGTTTTGGAGGTTCGTAAAACGAGTTGACGTTTTATAAGCCCGAGCTGTAGGGGAGGGTTTATAATCGTCACGTGTTTAAAAAAAACTTAACAACCGTGTGCCATACTACGTTTTTCAATATATTTGTGAGAAAACATTGTAGGTACCTTCTGAAATAATAAAAAACCGTAAACAAAAATGCACGGCGTGCGGTAAAATCAACTTACCGCACGCTGTACTGTCATCGAAAACACACATTGTCGAGCAACTGTATTGAAAAAATACTTTTTGTAATAATGTGGTCAACAAACTGTTTTCGTTTATTTCTGGCATTAAATAGATATTCTCTAAATTGCTATAAAAAAGTAAAAAATCCCCAAGGGCAGGATTAGAGCATGAGTCATTGAATTTGGAGAGCGCCTAAGAATGCATTGTAAAACTTGTGAGAACTATAGAGCCGCGGGTCTAATTTTATTCGAGGCTTTTCAGGACATTTATTGTAAGTAAATCGTATGTTTGGCTGTCCCGCTGTCCGTCTGTTCTCCTCTACAGGTCACATTTCTCAAACGATTCTCGTGAAATGTTGAGAGCAGGTTCACCAACTATATGGATTGTTTTTTATTGATTCAGATTTTCGGTTTTGTTCTAAATGGCTTAGATATGGGTAAAAATCATACAAAAACAATAGATTAAAAGTCCAAAAATATTTCTTTTCAAAAATCAGAAACCATTAACACTGCTATTTTTGAGGCCTTCTTTTAGCTATAAGAATCAATCAGTACTAGAAGATTCCACTCCGCCATAGCTACATAGAATGAATAATTCTAATAAAATCTAAAATCTAATCATCTTTAAACCATTTTAAAAAATGTTTAAAAAAAATTACAAACGTGAAGTCTACAGCTCTCTCTACAGAGCCACTAGTTTTAGTTTGTGTAATTATAGCAAAGAATTAAGCTTACCTCACCTATCCATTCATTTTGTTAGCAATAATGAAGTATCCATAATTAATTCACAATTTTGAAAAACGTTCATCACACAAATTAATTGTTTTCGCTTCATTACATCACTGTCTAAACAACAAACCAAACAAGAAACTAATAAAACTACACAAAAAAGCTTCCGAGAGCTAAACTGTGTTAATAATACGTTCATTCAATGCTAACAAGGTAACAATCCGGTTCGAGAACATCGGGACAAAAAATAAATCCTTTTTTTCAACTGCAGGTAAAGCCCAAGTGTCAAATATTTTGACGTCTCCAAAGGATTATGACAAAGGCAACTGTCTCGACAATGCGGTTTGACATTTTTTGTGTGATTTCAATAGAAATCAGATAATCGCTTGAGATGGCTGTGACATTTGAAATCTGGGAAATGACGCTTTGGTGTTATTTGTTTAGGTATATTAAAATGTCATAATTTACTGTACGTAAAAATCATTATTCACTGTTTTGTTTTGATATTGTTTGCAAATAATTTCAAAGAATGTCATAATAGTCCATAAAATCATCACAAAATTGTATGTACAAAACAATATTTAATTTTAACAAAGCAAAAAAGCTTACTCAAACCACCTCAAACGTCATAAATCTCCAAGCGTTAATTCACTTTATTCCTAAACCTATTCTGTGTGATTATGGACATTAAGATGGCTCAAAACAAACAAGACATCGTAAATCACATAGTTTCAATCAACTGACCTCGGGCAAATTACGCGGCGATTCGCCCACAACACGCAGTTTTTATAGGCGTGCCTTAAGTGCCCAAGCTGCTGCCCGACCTGCTCTGTAGGGACACCATCTTGCGCCTACAGCGGTAGGAAATCTCAGTCTCAAATAGTTACTTATACAAAATAGTAGTTATTTTTTGAATATTATGATGTAACGTTTTGATACATATTATGACCGTTTTAGGTTAATCTGTAATTCTTAACACGTTTTTTTTGAGCTTTGGACCTTTAATTATTTATTAAAAAAAATAGTAAGTTATATCGTCGTTATTACTCGACTGTTTCTTGTAATAAAACGTGAAAGCTATATGAACTAAGTGAATGTAAAAAAAATAGTGTAAAAGACCTTTTTTAATCACTCGAAATTAACATAAACGAAGCTAAGATAAATCATATATTCCGGCCCAATGCACTGACCAAATACTGCCGAGGCGCTAGTGGGAGCGGTGACATTTCCTAGTACTTTTTACTTCTTGGCTGCAAGCCAGCTTAATTTCATCAATGTGAGAAAAATAAAAAATAAATAATATTTTTTTTCTAATATATTATTTATCTAAATATATTAATAGCATTGTGAATACGAAAAATCTTGATTTAATAATGATCTATGTTTAAGGACTGTACTGTACTGTGAGGCCTTAGCCTCATATTCAAACTTTTTGGGTTCTGTAACTCTTTTGTTACATTTTTGATTGAATCAGGCATTACTTGGCGGAAGTCCCAAACCATTGTGAAAAAAGAAATATATGTAGCTTACTCCCGCAAAAATATATGCAGGATGCACCGCCCGCCCGCCCACAAAAAAATGCACATGCACACCACAAAAATATCAGTGCACAATACTTGCATTTAGCATGACAGCGACACACCTTGCACCTTCACCAATTAGACTACTCTACACGTGTTTCGCCCCAACCCGGAGCATCCTCAGGAGTTAGATCGTGCGTGAACCAACACGGTGTTGGTTCACGCACGATCTAACTCCTTTTTGTTACAGTCTAAAGAAGAATAATGGATTTTGAATTAAATTCGAATGCGATCGGCAGTTCGCTATTTGTTTTGTGCACGACTTTTCTAGGCTACGCCGTGACAGTGTGTGTGTGAAATAAATAACTTAAAGTGAAAAGATTTTTTATAATTTCTCGCCTTCCTCACGACAGTACCCACGCATGTATCCTATCCACATCCGAACGCGTGGTATCCCTACCGATGGCCATTAGTGCTAATTTTATTGAGTCGGCCGGAGGTGCGATCCGTATTTACATTACTAATCACTTGATTAGAGGCGTCCTCGCCGGCGCCGACGGAATCTGTACTTGTACTAATTAATTCACGGGACTTTTATTACTGTTTTGACAGTTAACAATTCAGTTAAGAATGCGACCGTGTTTTGGTATAGATTTGTGTCAGAAAAAATGTTGTTTTGTTATTTATTTTACTTGATGTTTGTGGCGATTTTTTATTGAATGCGGTTGTCTTTTGTTTACAGATTTGGGTCTCCTACACGATTGCTGTGCACTACAAGTAAGTTATTGTTGAAGATATTATGGGAACTACTTCGCACTACGACTAGTCCATCTACGCATTAGGTATTACACTGATTTGTAAGGATTAAACCGACCGCATAAAGACATCTCAAAATAAGGTGGGGCGAAGAGAATAATTCTATTTTTTACCATTATTTTTACACATTAAACACATAAAGCCAAAGCAAAACTTTTTCGTTCAATCAAAATTAATTTAACCAATTTAATATGATGATAAGTTTACTACGATTTCAAACAACTCAATGATTGCATGTCTCAATAAAAGTATTTCTAAGTAGCCCAGTATCAACAGGTCCATAAACCACTTTTAATCATAAAATGGCTCGATAACAAGTCTGTTCAATTTTAAAACGTTTCCTAGTAGCTAGTAGTGAGTGCGAAATGGTGCAATTAATGCGATCTAGAATAACGAGTTACGCGTTGCGAGCGAAGCGGGAAAGTGTCCGCAGCGGACAGAGACAACGAAGGAATCTGTGTGTGAACTCCTTTTTATACTTCATCATATCCACTAACTAATCCCTCCAGTACTTGAACTTCACGGCGCCGTCGGTTAGTCATTGTGGCACCAAGCTGCGACCATCAAGCCATATGGAACCGTGGCTTCTAAAGGGCAAAATAGCACCAACTCTTCATTCATACTTAAACGGTGTCGTAAAAGGCGACTAATGACTGTCAGATTTCATAACACCTCCACGGACCAAATGGGCTACAGCGCTTTCGATCCCGCCTGCCAAACGTGGAAATTATGGCAACATCCTCCCATGAGGGAGAGGCTTTACGTCCTGGCTACCACCTACGTAACAATGTTCACAAATATTTTAGCGGGGCGACACTTTTACCTAAGTTACGTTTAATACTATTATACATTTATTCTGTGCCTTCGTATCGCAAGATGTCAAGCTGTTTAAAACCCTCGTGTGCATATTCCTCTTATATCTGTTCGACTGTCTCCCCTGCGTCGATAGGTGTCGATAGCGCGCGCCGATAATATGGGGCCGCATGATAACGCCGACCGACGACTGCGCCCACCAGTCAAGAGAAAGAGAGACAGTATAAATAAAATTAAGAGAACAAGGAAATGCCCGTACTGGTGAAATTTTCTCGTTGATTTTAGATAAGGCATTGATTTTTATACTCGCTTGCTTTTCAATCTGCCCACTCAGACATCATTATTTAAAATACTGGGTACTTTGCTTTAATTTAAACCTCTGTGTTGGAAATAATTTATAAATTATTAACTAGGACACAACAATTTTTATTAATTGTTTGTGTCTATGTCTAGTGTATTTTTAAATATAAAAGATGTATACACATACGTTTACGGCTTAGGTAATGTAAGATATCAATTTCGCAAAAAATCAATACAATTTTTTACTTTGCAACTGCAACTCATGCGCTGCAAAGCACTTATTAGATTTTCACATTTTCTTTATGTTCTTTACGCCTTTGTTTTTAGTTTTTGCTCGAAAACGTTCCTATTTGCTCATAATATTGTGTTGGCATTAGTACCGTTTCTGTAGCAGATAACCCGAGGGGTATCGGTGGATCGGTTGCGCGCGCGCACAGATGCCTTTCCCTCGGTGACGGGGCTGTTAGCGGGACCTACTATTTCTGCATGGACAATGCAGCAGTAGGCAAATGCTTACATTTGTGTATTCAAATGTTAGCATTTCTTATACGGAATGGCAGTTAAAATACTCAGGTTAAAACTGGCAAAAATTCATTATATTTAATAATAAAATGGATGCAAAAACCCCAATATCTAGCAATTACGAATATATTGAATGGAAGTAAAATATTAAAAAGAAAAACCTCATTTAAAAAACCTTACAAAATTGCTATAAAAACTGCTTTGAAAAAAACGACAGCTATAAAAGCAAGAAAAAATATTCAAATCTGCATAATTACTATTTAAGTGTGTGTTTTACGTGCAACGAAATCAGCCGTTTTAATATCCCCACAGCTTGGGCTCAAGCTTTCCTGCGGACGCGGGCCCAATGCGGATTGGTGGATGTTAACGACTGTAACTAAATATATAGAAGAAACGGTTGCAAAATTATTTTAATTTGATATGTTGTCTCTTTTCTTTATGAAGAAAATGTAAATCAGTAGTAGGTATAGGTACATTACATTCAATGAGTATGGTATCATGCTACCTATCATAATAAATCAACTCAAATTGTGTTTTTCTAGCATTTAAAAACAGCATTGTGAATATTATGTTGAAAACACTGATTTAAATTTGACAATTCGCATTCTTGTCTATTCAAAAGCGTAAGACTTACAAATAAACATGGTCAGTTTTGGTAACTTGTTATGTAAATTAATAACTGTTTACATAATTTTATTGAAAATCTATCGAATGTTTACTTATTCTATTGCCCATCAATTGTTCAAAAGTCTGTTAAAGTATTTTATTGGTTTTCCAACTTTATTCAAAACCTGTAGTTTACGTAGAATGTTACAAAATAACGTCCACTAAGCGTTGAAATATCTCCAAACATTTCAAATTCGAAATTTCTCGGCGGCAATAACAATAAGAATGTTCTTACTAAAGAAGTTATGCACTAGGCGAATTAGAATAAGCTCTATCGAGGTTAGTGTAAGACAGTGCTATCTCTATCTTTTTACGGTTTTCAAGTCTACTGATAATCGGATTCTAAAAGTAGTATTTTTGATGTTTACGTATTTGTTCCTAAAAAGGGTTATCTTTTCACGGCTTGGATGACTATTACAATAATGTTACAGCAGTAATTAATACACAATGTTAATACACTTGAGAGCAAAGAAACCGACTCAGCAATATGTTTCTTTTAATTCATCAACGCCCAACAACAATAGAATATCTATTTCGTCCCATTTTCCGGGACTTGATGGGTTAAGAGTCAAAGGGTGACTTTAAACAAATCAGGAAATAATAATGGTAGTAGCAAACACAACCTTCTTTTTCTCGATGAAACATTTACAACACTTTCCGTTCTGTACTCATTCAGCGCCCGAGACCCGTTGCGTAGTGTGTAGAGGCCCTAACAGTAATCGGATTATGTTCCTGGGACGAATTTCCATATAATTGGTGCCCTGACATATTGACGTGGCCGGATTATGCGCATGCAGGATACATAATCAAAATCATATTGCTTTTTTAATACCTAAGATCAATACAATGACATAAGGAATACTAAGTACGAAATTGGCTTTATTATTTATTTCCGAAATATTAGTAAAGAGAGTGAGTATTTATTTATTCTTTGGTATTTTTTATTATACCTGCTACTTTATGCTATTCTCCAAAGTTACGATGCAGCATCAAGTTTGTTGCTTTGCTGCGGCAGCGTTGTCTGTCAGGTGTCATATTCCCATTACTGGATAAACTCCTCGGAATCTATGACATTTCACCTAGTGAATCAGTAATGGGTATATGATAGTCAGAAACTCGACGAAACGATGACTGACAGTGAAGTCGCATGTTAAAGAATAGCACTGTCCTACAGGCGCCATTATATGCAACACTAGCGCTACTAGCAAACAAATAAGTACCGTGAAAATACACAATTCATTAAAATCCAAGCAGGGGCCGTACCGGCTAACGCATCGAACTTCGGAAAGTCTGCCGGGCTTCAAATTAAAACAGATAAATCGAGCCCCAATCGGGCCAAAATAGCGAACCCCAATTCATGATGTCACACGAACATCAATATCTTCTAAATAACTTCGGCGAATAGTAGTACAATACGAAACTCCTTACTTCGATTTATCTGTTTTAAGTTGAAGCTCGGCAGACCCGCCGAAGTTCGATGCGTTGGCCGGTGCGACCCCTGATGTCTTGCAAAATATCAATTATTATTTATAAACACACAAAAACTGTGACAAATTTTAACAATTGTTTGCAGTTTTGATGATGAAAAAAGCTAAAAACGGCCGTCGTTTTGTTTCTCGACAAGAAAAACAACAATAAATTATCTGTCATGAAGTTTGTGTGTCTATAATTATAAATAACAATAGATATTTGGCGAGACATCAGCTTGGATTAAAAAAAAATTGTGTACGGTAATTATTTTTTGCGGAAGTAGCGCTAGTGGTGCATATAAGTCGCCTAGGTCCCAGCGGGGTCACTAAAATGGCCGATGATGATGATTTCCTGAATGTTTATTTGTTAAAGGATTCATTTTTATACCAAAGTTTACTTTGTGTCATCATTTCTCAGGTTTGATTCCCGAAAAATCATTGAACTGGATGAATGATGGTGCTGATATCATTGTTATATCTGTCTTCCTTATCACTAGAGTTTCAGTTTAGCATTTCCAACGTCCCTTTCTGTATGCAAACTACATACCCAGTCTGTCAACTTGTCTAATTATACCCGACGTCCTGTAATTAAAGTACCTAATCTAATTATTATCGAACTACAGTACTCATGTCTCCATTTCACTAAAGATTAACCGCATTTGACATAATTTGCGGTATGCTATTTGACTTGAGATGAAACGTGATCATGTAATAAATAAGGTGTTTTTGATATAAAACAAAAATGAAACACCTTTCAATCTTATTTATTTTCCTGTTTCCCTTTCTGTCAACAGAAGTTTAAGTACAGTTGTAAATTTTGATTTCAATTTAAGTTTTATTCCTCTAATTTCTGTCAAAATTTTAATTTTAATAAAAAAACCATCTATACCATTATGTCCTTACCGAGTTAATTTTGAAATAGTACATTATGATATAAGTGCAGCAAGTTGATAATTACAGCCAAGGCGATATTGCTAGCCCGAGCCGTAGGCGAGGGCTACAAGAAAGCAGAGGCTGTAATTATCAAAGCGCACGTATGTCATACGACGTTTTATAACATATTTGCGAGGAAATAAATAAAACTCGGACTTTCTTAAACGGTAATTTATTATAAAAACTCTTTGCTAAGATTTAAAAAAGTACCGTATGTTTTAGACGGAGCATCTTGATAAACCGTGCGTTTTACATTACCATAACGCACAAGTACGTAATGAGATACAATACGATATTGAAATTTGTGTAATAAGAGACCCTTTACAAGCAAATATGTTACAAAATATTTTATTAAATGGACTACGTCATATAGTAGAGATCGCAAACACAAAGGAAAAAGTTAAATAGATATGTGCGCTTCACATTATGTCCATTCACATAATCGTAAAAAATAAGTAATTCATTTCTATCATCGATTTAATATCGATAAGAGTGGCTCTTGATTATAATCGGGAGGTAATCGGATTTGCGGCCTCGTCGGATGTGATTTCATTTGGCTTATTGTGAGCCGCCGCCGCTGAAGCTTACATCTACTCACTACGTTGTGTCCTCATGTCATGTGGAAAGCTTAGTTGCTTTAAGAGGAAATTTTTTTTCCTATAGAAAAATCCTATAGAAAGTTGACAAAATCAACGTTTCGTAGTCCCCTGTTTCCTCCTTCAAAACTAGAACAATTTGAATACTTTTTACATAAAAAGATAAAGAAAGGATTTGGCTGTGTTCCTATGTTTTGCTTTTTTATATAATCTCGTCAAATTTGATTGTTGGATGTCTAAAACAATGGCATTTTTTTTAGGTTTTTGGAAATCAATATCTCTTTAACCCCAAAGCCGAATATGGTAGTTTGAGTACCATGCATACAAACCCGGAAAAGTATAAACCCTAAAAACCGACACTTTTAAAAAAAACTTGCCACTATACAGTTTATCATGATAAACTGCATAGTGGCAATTGGCAACCCTAGACCTAAATGATAAATAGGAAATAATAACATGAGATTGATTATCGAAAACAATAGTCTACTTGCGTCTAGGGTAGCCACTTTGCATTTTTCCGTACAAAAAAGACACGAAATTTTACGGGTTATTATGAAAAAGCATGTGTACTTAGTTACTTTTTTTTTTTTAATCCGAATGAAATCGTTTTTGAATATATCTATGTATTAGAGTCTATGATGGACTGACATAATATGCTAGAACTTTGCGTAAGGATCTCATTTACATTTTATGGACACTTGGCAAGCCTCTGCCAACAATGTGAGTTACGAGTAATAGCCAATACTATCAAGGTACGATTTTAGCACTTGAGCGTATATCGGTAGTGGCATTAAGGTGGCCATTAAAACTTGGGTGATAAGTGCCCACCGTCGGTGTGTGGTCGCAGTGGCAGCGAGGGTCGATTATCGCTGGAAAAAGTGACATAACATAGTTAAGAACAAAATAATAAACGTAAGTAAGATGAATTTTGATATACTACGAGTTATTTTCGTGATTGCCGTCGTCGAACGTTATGACGTCACAGCTAAAATCATGTTTTTCTCTGATATAGTACGACTTGAGTGCGAAGAATTGAGCTGGGCGCGCTATGATTAATCGATTTTGATTGATATTTAGATTTTGAAAGTCATATGGCGTTATCAATTTTTTTTCTTGTTCAAGGAAAAAAAATAAAAACAAAGTGTCATTAACTTACACATATAACAAATTGTATAGGACCTTTACTCTTTTACTCATTATAGCAACATAAATAACAAACGTAAATAATAAATCAACCGAAAGCAAAAATGCTATCCGTACTAAAGGGACGCCGCAGGGGGTGCGGTGTGACGAAGTGGGCCGGGAGGTAGCAGCAATCATGAAGTGTACGGGTAGTAGAAGCATAAAAACTCATTAAACGCCGCGTTTGATGCTATTACTACTTATCCTTTACCTCATTCTTACTCATGATAATGTCTCTGGGGTTATTAAAATAAACCATATCGGGATTTACACCATGTACCTGTTTATTATTTTATTTTTTTCATTTATTTAAAACATTATAATGTTTCTGGGCTGGTTAATTGTGATCGTCGTTTTTACAAGTGCTTTGCTGCTTGATGCTTTAGAATTGTAATGATTTTTCTTAACCTGCAACAGACCGCCAATCGCAATCATCGCAGCCACGGGCCAAACCGAACTTAAACTCTTTATCGTCGCACACCGGGGCTTAAACTAAGTTGTGCTGGAATAACTTGTACGTGACGACGGCTACTGCAACTTAGTACCAACTTTTAAATAGATACATCAGTTTAAACATCTTTGTGGAGTAAAGTAAATTAAAGCGACGCTCAAGCAGCAGAAAAGATTTTAGGAAAACAAAGGAATTATACCATGGATATAAATCAAATCAAATCAAAATTAAAATGTTTATTAAGTTCACAAAAGATTGTTTTATAAACTAGTAAGATTTCGACAATGCCACTAGTGACTCGGTAGCTCAGTTGGTAATAGCATTGAACCGGACTTCCAAAGGTCGCGGTTTCGATATCCGCCAAGACAACCCTGGCGACGAGTAAAATTTTTCTAGTGTATAATTTAATATTATATAAATATAGCATTGTGAATGTTAAAATCTCAAATAAAAAAAGGTAGCTATTTCATCTTAATTAATCAATTGTCAAAATATCTGGAAAGATAAATTTCAATTGAATGTCGAACTCACATTGATGAAATAACGCTGGCTTGCAGCGTAAGAGTAGGATATACTAGAAAGATTTCGACGAAGCCGCTAGTGACTCGGTAGCTCAATTGGATTGGACCGGACTTCCAAAGGTCGCGGGTTCAATTCCCGTCTGAGACAATACTGGTGACGAATTGAATTTTTCTATTATATTATTTAGTATTGTATAAAAATAGCATTGTGAATGCTAAAATCTCAAATTTAAAAAGATTATTGCCTTTTCCGATGTAATGCAGATTTTAGATTATACTGAAAATAAATATGAAAACATTTTTTTTAAAACTTTGTATCCGTAATAAATGATTTTGAACACTATAATTAGTGTTCAGAACAAATGTTGTCATCGGAAAAGGTATTTTGTAGTCTACAGGGCCTCTAAAACATCAACGTGGCTCTACATCATACTCTCCCCTCCGTTGGTCCTCTTACAAAACTATTGATGTTTTGCTATGTTCTTAATAAAGTAAAAGCTACTTTACTGGTAAAAATTACTATATTGATGAAGCCTTTCAAGGTCGGACATTTTTACAAGCGGGCGGAAAACAAAGATGGTCGAAAACGTAGTGATTACTTGCCAGTGAGATGGTCGAGATACATCCAGAGGTCATAGATAATAAATAGTGTGACCAACACAAAAACGGTCAAGACCGAGTCGGACTCGCACACCGAGGGTTCCGTATCATCATTCTGAAAAAGTTAACTATTGAGAGACATCATTTTATTTTTCCTGTAATCTTTACATAAACTTCTATCACATAAAATAAATTCAGATTTTTCTCTATGCAAACTTTGGAGACAAGGGGGATTTCAAGTTGATAGCATTAGTAGTTCTCGAGATATCCAGCTGTGACGTCTGTGACAGACAGACAGATTGCTATCTTAGACGCACTATAAAGGTTCCTTTTTACCATTTTGGTTTAGAACCCTAAAAAGAAGAAACCTAATTAACATACGATTGCACGCGGCTGACGACCGACGACGTGTGAAATGCGAAACACAACAATTAGGTTAGGTACCCAATGTACTAAAACGGAATACGGATAGTTGAGCATTTCTCCATTTCCAGTATATTTTAAATAGAATATGAACACAAATTACTTAGCACGTGTGCGCGTGAAACCGGATCAGGCCTTTCCACACAACCAGGGCTGTCGAAAATAACAGATATTTAAATATAAAAAAATGTTTGTGTTAAATTATTATTAGTTGTTTAACGTTTGAAAAAAGCTTAGGTTAGTACTTAACTTTTGTGTATTTCCGGTCTAAACAACAATTAGATATCGTTGATTTTAAAGTAAATTTAGTGTTTTTATTTAATTTGAGTCAAAAAATCAACAATGAAATTAGGAGTAAGTATTTAAGGTAGGTACGTAGGTACATTCAGTTATTAAATTAAATGATTTATGCAATAATTGCAAGCGTATAATTTACTATTAAAAATCAAACGTGACATGTGCTCATAGGTGTAGTGGCTCTTATAAAATACGTTGTTAGAGCAGGAAACATACTAATTTACAGCAAACTTTGCTTAGTAATAAATGATTATGTTGTCCAAAACATTTTTCACCCATGTCCCGCTAGTAAAATTTCAGTTTGTGGCAGCCTTGGTTGCCATTAGCCACGTTTATTTCCATCATATCAATGGCGCAGGATGGCGGACCTCGTGTGGTGATGATCGCCTCCAAATAATGTTGTTAGATTATACAACATAATTACTTATAATTATTCTACTTTATTTATATGATGAAATCGGTCGTTAAGTTATGAGCTGCGATGAAATATTATTATCCTCCGAAAAGTGGCCAAACTTTTTTCTGCTATCTTTGTTTACCTACCAGCACCAAATCACTGATATTCGGTGTATCCAGTAACTTGAAATAATAGGTATTCTCCGAATATGTTTTTTATTAAGATAAATAATATTAGAAAAAGTACTGGAAAAATCCGACTCACTCGTAGCACCTCAGACGTGACTACGGGTGCTACGGGTGAGTCGATTTTTTCTAGTATATTTTCTAATATTACTTATCTTAATATAAAAATAGCATAAAACAATCGATGTTGTTTATAAATAAATAAATATTAGACAACATCACAAACATTTCTTTGATCCCAAAGTAAGTACCTAGCACTTGTGTTATGGAAATCAGAGACAACGGTAAAACTACAAACACCCAGACCTGAGCCATATAAAACAGTTAGTTTTCTAAATTGACCCAGCCGAGGATCGAACCCGGGACCTCAGAAATGGCGTCACCTTGGAAACCAGTGTACAAACCACTCGACCACGGAGATCGTCAATCGGTCGTTTTCGATGTTAGTAATCTACTCCTGCGAGGTTGTTGGTGTTTTACAAATAATACAGAGTTGTATAGATAACTTATATAATGGCAATATTACTGCATTATTTCTTTACTCACATGTATGTGTACCTTCGCTAACAGCATTACCGTCTGATTCTCCAGTAATTCCCTCAATTAGACCCGCACCGCACCCCTTCCGTCCTTTGCCCTGATTGAGTCGATGCGAGGTGTTATTGTTATTAATTACATATTTATTGTCGCCGACGCCCTCGACCCCGGCTACTGTCATATTAAACGAGAATGAGCGGAGACTTTTATTTCAAACTAGCTGCCCACCCCGGCATCGGGTGGCGCCATCTATTAATTATACTGCGATTAGAAAATGACGGAAAAGAGAAAAAAATACGTCATTCCGTTTTCAATATTGCAATTTACGTAGGGAACTTTATTTTAACAAAATACTGCTATGTTATTTGCTGAGACAATGTAGCTTTCTATAGGTGAAATAATTTTTAAAATCTGATCGGTAGTTTTTGAATTAAGTAATTCATTACAAACAAACAAACATATATTTCTACTTAAATAAGTATATTAGGTACAAAAACAACATGTTTTGTACATACATCACAAAATCATTGCTCCTAATGGAATCCGAATCCAAGACCTTCACTTCAGCAAGGTTCGTTAGCTAGTGCTGCACTAAACGGCTATGGAATAGAGGTAGTAACTTCTTTCATGTGACCTGATGATGTTTTATCCATAAACTTATTATACTACGCTAGTATAAATAAGTCTATGGTTTTTTCCCTATTTATTTATCATCATCAAATAAAAAGTTGATAACGTTATCCGCCCTCTCGTCAGCGCATCACCAAGCGCACTGGTCACAAGAATTGAAATAAATAACATTTTGACAGGCCGCTCCGTGAGCCGCGGCCATAAATAAGGCGGTTGCTGCAAATTGCGCGACACCGGCGGCGGCGGCCGGCCGCTAGCGAAATAAACTAGGATTGAATCGTAAAAATGTTGATCAAAAACAAACTATACGGTCACGCGATACGCTACTTAATTAAGGCTTAATTAAGTACTTTGAAGGTTTTTACAGCTAGATCCTAGAGACTATAAAGATAAGCCTGATATTAGACAAGGCTTTTTTTGTCTTTTACCTTTTCACATGTACGTTAGCAGAGGGGTGGATGGTCCGCGCCCTCCTCAAAATAGTCAGGTGCCCACTTAAGAATTTTTACTTACAAAAAAATAAAGCTGAAAAATTAAAAACCTTTACACAAAAAGAGACCACTGGAGGCTGGCCCCCCCTGGAATCTCTAGGTATCTAGAGATATTTTGCTCATGCCTTTATTTAAATGCACCTCAGTCTAAAAATAGTGTAAGTAATACTATTAATAGTCGAAATGTAAGTATCTGAAAAGTCAATACAAAAAAGGAAAATTTTCGCGTGCGAAAGTCTCTTAGGAAAACTTTTCAACAGTTGCCAGTGGAAATGTGAACATTAACATAAAACACGTGTGTCGTTCAACAATAAATCCGAAGTAAGCCACTTAAGATGTAACGGAAACAAAGATGGCGGACGCGCAGAATATAAATAAGGGTTAGGAGGATCTGCTATTGATTTGAAGAACTATCGAGGATTCTGCGTGATTAGTTGGAGCTCCCTCAGGAAGGGTTGGAACTTCAGGCTTTGGGTTCGTTGACCTCTCTTTTACTTTATACACAGTACCTACATAAGATATAGTTACAAAAGTTGTGTAAAAGACTGCAGTCAAATATTATTTAATAGTATGGTAGGTTAACTAAATGCATTCAGGTTTGCTGCCGGTAGGCAAAAGTACCTACCTAGTAATAATTAAAACATTCACGCGGGCCAAGGAGCGCCCATGAACTAATAGCAATCTGACTTGTGAGTGTTATTCCTGTGGAGATTTCCTTAACTATACTCTTATGAAAAGTAGCATCAAAATCTGCCCACCGTTTTGAGAAAACAATATTTTAGAACACATTTCTGTAGTTATTAAATTTAGATTTTTCGCATTCACAATGCTATTTTTATATTAAGATAAATAATATTAGAAAAAATACTAGAAAAAATCGACTCACCCGTAGCACCTCAGACGGGACTCGAACATTTCTGTAGGTAAGTATTACCTAAATTTTTCATATAACAGACGGTAATATAAACGACAGGATATAATCTTATGAATAAATCTTATAATTTTATTATTGAATCTTTTCGCTGACCGCCATTTCCCCATTTCTGACTTAGTCTAAGCAATAAACTAATGAAATCAAACCAAGAATTTATGACATCGTTTCTTCATAGAAACCATTTTCAAAATAGTCACGAAAACAAAATTGGCATAATTAAGCACCAAAACAATTTCATTAATTAAATAAATGAAGTAGGTATTTGTTTTGATTATACGAATCTCTTAAGATAACTAATATATTAGAAAAAATACTAGAAAAGATATTTTGATATGCCAACAGACCATTTAATTGCTGAAACCATAACGAAATTATTTGAGTAAACTCCCAAACTTCACGTCTGACCTCTGAAGATGTTTCAACGGGCAGGTTAAAATGGCCGCCTAATTCGATAGTCTCGCTCGACTCATACTTATTTTTATTTTGCTCTCCAACTAATGAGTTACGTGCTTCTACGTAACTGGCCCTTTCAAACGCATTCCTCATATGTTTTTCATAAATTTTAAACCTTAAAATAACGATTTAGGGACTATGTCCTAATTTACTGCCTAATTTGAATGCGCTAGACGGCTAAATATTCCTGATTTTAAGTAATGGATTTAGGGAACTTGAAAACTACAATTTCCTTCAATTTAACTTGTAAAGAAGTAAGAAATATTCAGGACTTCCTTAAATTACAATTTATTTATCTGATTGTTACCAGAATCTCCTTGTTCAAATTCATCAGAAAAGCCTCAGAATAGACTCGGAGTAAAGCTCCGGTCTTATCTCTTTTGACAGCTCTTTTGTAAAGCCTGTTCATTGGACATAGTCAAATAAAGGCAGTCAACTTCCGCCAATAGACAAATTATTTAAAAAGCCATAAAAAAATATATCCAACAGTCGTTGGAGCCCACGCTGTATCGAGTGTCGATTTTATCTGTAGATCGATGGACACTTCTGCCGAACATTTGGTTTCATATTTCGACCTTAGACTTTCATTATAAACAAACTTTTTTAACAGTATCATATTTTTGTTGTTGTACATCCATTGCTGTGTTTTTATCTTCATGGTTAGGAGGTGCTAGTTTGTAGGCAGTAAGGAACTGTGTAGTTTCTTTTTCATCGTGTTGAAGGTTATTTTTTGTGAGTCGAGGATACTTTTTTGTGTGTGCAGTAACTTTGTCAGCGAGCTGTCGCCATATATCAGCCGATAGCATCTGACATTGCTTGGACATCGGGTCGCTTATTAATATTTTTGTGGTCGTTCAATGACGTTTCTGGTAGGAGAATGTGTTTTTGGTTTATATTGATCGCCTCTTGAACGATAATGCTTAGAGTAAAGGACAGTTTATTAAAATGATTTTATGTCTGTGTAATCTTGGACGGAAATTCTTCATTTAAGATAAGGATAACAGGAATTTTGTTATTAAAGATTTATATGTAGATATTGGTGAAATAATGGTAAATATTAGAAATTTAATTAAAACATGAATCTCAAAACTATGGGTCTAATATCAGCGGTTGAATTGATGCACTAAACTTAGATTCATCATTTTGGTCTATACTTCACTTTTCTAAATTGTAAAAAGTATTCAATCTTCCGTCACAATCGCAGTACTTTGAGGTGGGGTTTGTCATCATTGAGCAACTGGGTGGTTGCTCAGTTAAGGCCGGCGATTGCTCACGAAGGCCACTCAATTAAGCCGCATATTAATTAGCTATGAGCCTCCCGTGGCCTTTAATTACTGTCTGGTACGTTCTAATTCTGACACGATGTGTGCATTGAGTTGTGTTCATGCAAAGCATTTTAGCAATTCCTGAAATAATGTTGTTAGTTTGTTGAACATTGACTTTATTGAATTCGAACAATTCATTGTTAGGGAATATAGTATTATATATATATATGTAAAGTATTTTAACTTACAGAGTTTAAGTAAACTGAGAGACGACGACGTGTCATAAAAATGTGCGAAATGTGAATGTAGACCCTACGTAGGTAGAGATAAAAGTTTAATCGGTGGGAGGTGTTTATTTCTATTTATAGCATTCTACATGCGCCACTTTCTAGATTTTATCTAACAATTCCGATGTTATAGTAGTTTCTGTATTCTTTATAAAGCTCTTAACGCCTAACTGATCGAGCTTGTACTTATTCTCAAAATTGATCCATTTTAACCTAGTAGCTATTATATTATTATATTCTTTGCTGGTAGGTATATAACTAACTTTATATCTATCTATGCGCTAAAATCTATCAACACCATTATCGTACGCTTCGCCTTACTTAATCATTTAGTAATGAAATTTTTGCAAATTGTTAACTTCAGTTTTTAATTGGGTCACATAATTATGTAATTGGGTTTATCCCGTTTTTTAAATTTATAAATGTGTTTGCATTATCCTTAGAAAACCGACGAAGTCTCAATATTATTAAGATTATTTGTTCAGCTTTGAGATAAAATTATCATTCATAAGTCCGGCACCACACTTGAGACCCGCCCCGGTAGCAAGCAGATAAGAACATGATATGCAAACTACCTAATTAGCAAAACCAGTGGTTTATTTACCAAAACCGTATCTAAAATGCGACTCCTTGGGTCAGACAATGTTGATAACAATTCCTTGAAGTACGAGGGGCATGCCAAAAGTATTTAGCTAAGTACTCTTTAATCAATAATTAACACTGGTTATTTAGTGATAAACATAGAACATACTTGAATTCAAATATTATTTCTAAAAAATGCTTTTACCTGTAAAAGACTGGGACCCTATTTTTAACATTTATTTAGTCAGTCACAGTCAAGGTCACAATTAACAACATTGCACTTCAAAATCGCAGACCAAATACACTGACTGACAACCTGCTAACCAAAAAGCGATTCAAAAATATTGATTTTGCTATGTCGCACGAAAATAAGTAGTAGTGCTCGATGCCTGCTGAAGGATTAAAAGATAGGGCACCAGATTTTTACAAATAAAAGCATTTTAAGAAAAAGAATTTGAATTCAAGTATGTTTCATGTTGTAATGTAACAGTTTTAAGATGGTGTATAACTTGCCAGTATCAAATTATTGAGTAAAGAGTGTCTAAAAACTTTTGGCTTGCCTCTTGTTTCTGGAGATGTTTATATTCTAAGAACTTTATTCCAATTCGCAATTAATTAAATCGAGCTACTTATCTAATTAAAATCGAGTAACAAACTCAAAACTTTGCAGCAACAGAAAATTATAACGTCTTTGTTAGGGGAAACTCAAAATTTATCAGATTCTCGGAAATTGGGCGTGAGTGCTCCAAAACGCTCAATACGCGACAATTATCCGACCCATTGCTTTCCATTCAACGATCACCCATTCTAACTTAACCGTTTAACTGTTAAACTTTAACTATTAAGTCATTAATCTAGAAATTCTCCGAAGTGTCGGCCGTGGCGGCCATTTCGCGTTTCCGCGCTCACAAAATGGCGTAGCGAAAACAACGCGGCGCACGTGCGTCGTTAAATCGGGAATTTCCTGAATCGTTGTTTACAAATAATAATTTGCTTTGCTTTGAATCGGTGCAAAGCTAGGTAAACAGAATCAGGCCGGCGAAACGAAGCCCGGGACTCCGGCTCCTTTTGATATCACAGTGTTAATATTACGATGCTCCAACGGGGAGTTCGCCACTATTCCCCTAAATGTGAAAAATTGCGGAAACATTAGCGAATGGAGTACCGAGATGGATCTCGACGACATTAAAGCTTTTTATAGGTGCGTGACATAAAAAGAAGAAACGTGTTTCGGAACGCTATCATGGTTGGGAGTAATTTATTACTGTAGTTAGGTAACAAAATCTGCATTAATTAAAAAAAAACAATAAAAACGTTTATTTCACGCGAGTGCCTGAAATAAATGTTTTTAACAGTGTGACTTATCCTTTGTTAGTGTATTACGAAAAATTTTATTGTAGGACAGCTTGGTGTCCTTCAACAGATGGACGCGTGTCTAGTGTTGCATAACAACACTATCCGCATCCAGCCTCTCCGCAACTGTCTTCAGGAGCCTGTTGGAGCTGCCCCGCACACGTTGCATAAGGGACGCAATGCGATTTCTTAGGATAGCTGAAAAGCTATCTACCCCCGCTGCAGCCAGCATCCCTGACGCACTACAGTGTCGACGCAGTCCCATCAGCCCTGAAGGCATTGTTGTATTGGGTGCGTAGGGCCCTGTACGCTCCTTGTGTATACACAAAGTGTGAAAGTGGCCCCACTGGGCACTCTGGGCACGTGCCCAGGGCCCCGCGATCGATAGGGGCCCCCTAGTTCCTGCCATATCGTTAAACGATAACGGATGCTTATTACCAAAAAACATATACGACATATTTAGGAATTTCGAAAACTTAAACAATAATTGCTGACTACAAATATTGCTCACTAGCAAAAGCTAGAGAGCAATATTTACTCTTGCCCGAATATCAGGCTTTCTAATTAGCCTTTCAATTATCTAATTTCAAAATCTATCGCAATCGCTTTCAGGATGAAACACATTGATGCTTCTTTTTGGCACAAATAAAAAATTAACAAAAGAAAAGCAATGTGTCGGATCCAACTCTCAAATGAAAGCGATTGCGATAGATTTTTAAATTAGACAATTAGCCCCCTGATTTCAACATGTTTAGATAAATTTAAGTGAAGATCGTAGGGGCCCCCAAATGTGCCCAAGGCCTCAAATAGGTTAAAGACGGCCTTGGTGTAGTTCATCCAAAAGCTGCACGTATACAGCGACTGACAATTACTTCTATGAAGTGTGATTTTAACCTGCTTAGTACATCGTGCAAACTTATGGGAAAGCTTATTCGCCCTAATACACAGCGCCCTCCGCTCCCGCCCAATGTCAAGGCGTCGTCCTTGAGCGACTCGGTTACCCAATGTCAAAGGTATTTAAAACTTAAGAATTTATAAAGTTAATATAAACTTGAGCTTTCTTTATTTATTTTTCTTGGATATAAAATATGGATACACTTAAATTATACAAAATTTTAATTGAATAAGGCAGTCGAACCAGGTTTTTATATCTATAATCCCATATATAGGCAAACCAGTTCCAAATAAGTAAACATAAAATAATTTGTCGGCTTTTAATAATTTTCTTTGAATGTCGACAAAAATTAAAATTATGAATGTAAAACTCGACGTTATTATTCACACAGCACATTCGACGGAGGAATTTGCAAATGGAATAAATGTGTCCCGAGCGCGAGCCCTGTGGAACACCAAATAAATACAAATACGGTTTGTTGGATTGTGGGAATTGATATTTATGGTGGTAAAAAAGACGCCCCGCGGCGGGCAGCTGGGAACGAGAAAAAATGGAGATACAGAGGGTACCTACCTATATCGCTTTTTGACATCGACAGTTGGGGTTTTGAGAAGGAAATCGTATGGAGTCATTCGCTAATGAATCATAAAGGTTACAACAAAAAACTTAACGATCCGTGTGATGAAATTAAACCCAGGAAAGTGTTTTTTAATCATTTCTATTACTATCAGGTTTGATCTTTTCCGATAATAATTTCTCAGTTGGATATTTAACTTCATATTATCATAGTCAGTCAATGAACTTACCTGCTAATGGTACATCTTTTCCATAATTTAGTTTCATAAAATGACAATAAAATCAATGTGCTAATGCACGCTAACTGATTTTTTCATTTCAGTTTCTCAAATATAAAAGTGACTTCCTCTATTCTATCCTTGTAGAGTTTGGATTCCAACCCGGGTTTTTTTAGTTTATTGACTTATCTATTAGATTATTCGGGAAAAGGTTTGTTTCATTCATAAGTGGCAATGTAATTGTAAAGTCATCGACAATTTTTACTCTGAAGCAATACACTCTTGGTCTAATTAATGAGTTGAATTAGAAGTCTACCTTCTCGGATATTAGCAGGGCTGCCACTCGGTGTAATGGTCAATTTTATTGTTCTAGTTAAGAAGGTGACCAAGAAATGTCGTTTCATTCATTATTGTTTGCATTACGTAACTTGTTTCTGATGAAAAATAATATTCACTTAATAAAAAAATATTTAAAAAATAGGTGATTTCATCCGCTGCTTATTTTTAACCTATAGTTAAGCTAAGTTCTCCATTTTTATAGGCAGACATATATCAAAAATTAATACACCACCGACAACTCAAACAATCGAACAATTAAACCTTAAAAGAACCATCAATAATAAATGCTTCTTTATAAACGTTATCTATCAATAACCAAAACCCACGTATTGTGGTCCTGACCTAACGTATACAAAGACTATTGTTATAATTCAGAAATTGTGTCAGATCCGTAATATGTCCTAAAGAATGAGCGCGATCTTAAGTACTCTTGTCCTAGTTCAGTAATATCAAAGGTGGCAGCCCTAGTATGAAGGCATATTCCGGCCGAACATTAATTAAGTGTTACTACCGGAAAGTTCCGGTTCTCCGGATATTTGAATGCTCTCCGGTTGAACTCCGGTTAATTGGAACCAAGTTTTTGTCAGTTCGACTTGGTTTTACGTAACGGAGAACATATTAAATGTGGAAATAGTGAAATGCCTCGGGATCTTGCTGGGGGGAATTAAACTATTGGAAACGTAGGTATATATGTGTATATAATACACGTGAAATATTTAATACATTAAAACTTAATTGATCATGTTTTACTCAAAAGCTTTTGTAGTATACAGACGCACGAAGAAATCTGCGCCTCCGTTTTTTGGTGGATATTCCAAAGACTCGCACTAAGCGTTTTGCTTCAAATTCTTTTATCATCCGGCTACGGATGATAAAAGAATTTGAACGGTACGGCTAGAGAGTGGAACTCCTTGCCTGAGTCTGTTTCCTGATAGGTACAATTTGGGGGCCTTCAAGTCGCGAATGAGTAGGTATATTCTAGGCAAGCGCGTTTCATAAATCGCTTCATCGCTTACCACCAGGCGTGATAGCGGTCAAGAGCTTGTCTATCAGCTATCATAAAAAAGTATTAGTTTTGAAAAATACAAACATAACAGTTCCTCAGTCTCTGCGTGCTCTGCTTTTATACGCAAATAAATCATATTTGAATCCAAAAGGTACTTTAACAAACAAACTACTTGATGTTGCACTCTACTCTTGCTGTATAGAGAAACTATTTCTTAAAACAGCTATAAAATAACAACTCGTTTGTTTTAAATTTCTGGAAAGTCATAACTGCAAGCAGCCCATAATGAACAATATTTAGAGCTCGAATCTTAGAGTTGCGCTCCGAGAGAGAATAAATTACATAATAGTTTGTTAATTTCTCACTTCCGTATTAAGTTCAACGAAACACTTATTTCCATTGATAAATGCAAGTTCACTGTCGAGTTGTTCTTAAAACTTATGCTGTGTATAATTATTATACACAGTAGAATTTAGTTTTTAAATTATACTATAATATAAAAACTCAATTCCGTCTCTCTATTCTCTGCATGCACTCGAAAAACAGAAACTACGACAGACAGCGTTTAATTTTAATCATTTAATTATTTTGTTCACAGATCGCATACAGCTCTTTCCGTGAGTGTCGCATAGTAAGTGTACTTACATATTTTATGGTTTTCATCAATCTGATTTAAAATGCGCTTCTGTGATACTATCCACATTTCTGTGGTAAGATTTGTCGGTAAAAGAAAATGAAAAAATTTTGATAACGTAAATTACAAACATCAGTCACATAAAATCAAAGATTTAATACTTAAGCATTTTTTCTAAGTCAGCTATACAGCATCGATACTATGTACATTTAACGCTTTATCTCAAAATCAATTCAATTTCATAACACTAATAACTAAGCACAGACTTATTTATTGGAGAACCAACTAACTGCCCAAGCTAATCCATCTTGTCGTTGCTCCATATTGAATTGATTACTAACTTTCGGCATTTCAGATCTTGAAGGTCATTTGATCTATCATATTGTATGTTCCATTTATTTTGTGGTGAGACAAATTGCGTGTGGTCAATCATTATTGATTAAACGTGATTCCATTATTACATAGCATACCGTAGAATAAACGTTTGAAGAAGCTTATCCCATCTTATATAGATTTCGAATTTTGCTAACGTCAAAGTGCCGTAGCACTAACTTTTATTTATTTTAAGATTTTTATTAACGTAAACTTATACTGTAAAAACTTTTTATATGATACGAATATGTCTTTACTACTGAGTTTATTCAGTTAGGTATCTATGCACTTTTGCATAGATTAGGTAGGATAGGAATTCACGGATTATTTCATAAAAATTTTTAGTCTACAATAAATTAAATATTATTGAATCTAGACCAACAACTCTTGAAAGTCAAGTGCCAGTACCATAAACAAACGTAAATTAATTTTAATTGTGGCAATTATCTCTGCGTCGGCCCTCGTCGTTTGATTAATGCCGACGCCTCGTTATGCTCGAATTTACATACAAATTAATTCTGCAAAACTAATAGACTGCCGACCGATGCAGGTAGCTTGTCTTTAATCAAACTATGATATAATATTCGATCTTGTGTTTTGCTTTCAGCAAATATTTACATATCAGGAATGCAGTAAGCTGTATTTAATCAGAATGCTGTGATTTTGACTGCCCACATTATTTAAAATCACAATGTTATAAATAGCTTTGTAAGCGATTTCGTAATAAAGCAAATCCGAATGTGACGCTTTCGAATAATAATATTTCGTAAAATCTTTAAAGTAAAAAAATCTCTTTTGTAGTTTTGAGACAAATAGTAACGTCTCATCAATTTTCAAGGAACTCAACAAATACAGCAGAAGAGATATATGACTATTTTGATTATAATTCTTTGCCATAATTTTGTTATCGTAATATTTCTTATGATAGTGAAAATATTCCAACAAGATTGTATTGCAGTTTTTAAAGTTTTAATTATGTTCAAATAAACTGATTGTTGAGAACCAGAACCTTTAGTTCACACGTTTAAAAGTATAGTGATTGTTCAGAACCAACCCGAGCTGGTACACAATGCCGAACCACCGGATAACTAAACTAGTATTTGGCCGGTCGATTAACCAAACACTCGAACAATGGTAAACGAAGGATGAGACCGGCCGTCACGATGGTGTCACAAACAGACAAGCCTTGTTTATTTTTATTTTAGTTGTAAGTATAACAAGGAATAGAAAGAAATACATTATACGACTTCAATTCCTCAACTAATTATTATACATCTTCTTGTGTAGTGTATGTAGTGTATGTAGGTACCTACAATTTCTTGACATATTATTAATTTTGGAAAAAAAACTATTTTTGATGCTAAAAGATTACTCTTTATTCCAAAATTGTGATTTTATTATTATGATTATTTTCATAGATTATAATACCCACCCAGTGTGTTCTCCATTGAACCGAATTGGATGGTAGTTCCATAAATCAGAGCCACACTGATGCCTCTGAATTTCAAACCAAACTTAGCCTATCAACCAATTAAAAACCAAATCAACTAGAAATATTCCAAATTAGTTTCAAAAGATTTAACTTTTTCTACCAAATTCTTTAGCATCTTTAATACTCATCTTTGCATTCTTTTATTATCCGTCATGTTATATGCATATTACAGGCTTTACTTTTTTAAGAAAAAAATTAACAATTTGGAGAGTCACCTCGCGAGATGACAATGGCTGGCATCCCGAGGGCGGCGCCCGCGCAGTTTAGTTTTACAAATGGCCGCCCACCCACCACACGAACACGACGCGTGTCAACTCTTGTAAATTATAATTGAAGGAATGTAGACGTGATTGTTGAGTATCTTTTCATTAATAATAAATGCTTATAAATGCTTGACCATTTCACACAGCGCCGTCTAGCCCCAAAATAAGCAAAGCTTGTGATATGGGTCCTAAACAACTGATATACTACTTATATACTTTTTAAATATATACTTATTATTAAACAAAAGTATAAATATATATCATCTAAACATGCATGAAGTAAGAAATTCTACGGTTGTCTGGTTAAAATCGTTATCCTATGACGATACTGAATTGCTTTTGAAATCCGTAATTTAATTCCATCTTAGTGTAATTCTTCATAAAACTCACCCTCTCTACACACACTCACTCACATTCACTTTACACACTGCGAGAGGATTCACTTTTTGAAATGTTATTAAGTATTAAGTTTTTGGCAATGTTAACACATTCTTGCGTTGAATTATTTTCATCTATGGAATTTGAGTCCTAATAAGAGCGCTGTACCCGAGATACAGTTTTAACTAGTTCGGGTGCAGATGTCAATTGTTTGTTTCAAAGATGTTTAGTTCATTTAAGTATGAGACGTTTAAGAAACTTTGTATTTTTGTGTCAATAAATGTTATTATTATTATTATTATTATTATCATACATAGCAACACCCAGACCCATCACAGAAATCTAAAATTCATAATTTCAATTTCTGCCCGGCCGGGAATCTAATCCGGAACCTCTTACGTGGTAGACCGGCATGTTGACCGCTGCACCACTGAGATCGTCATTGCCTAAGTCTTTAAATCAAAAGTGTCTTTTGTGCCACTCTGGGAAACGGGAAGTGTGGTTTTTGCTGTTTTATCTAATGTGACTGAACTATATTACTTAGTTAAATTATAGGCATCTACTATTTGTTTACGCACAACATTTTAAGACTCCAGATAAAAGGTTACGTCACTCAAAAAGTTGAAACCATTTTACAATTAATTAATTTAACGTTCCACTAAAACAGTTTACATTCTAAATACATCTCAATTCTCTAAACCAATAAACATAAATAACGTCAATCACTAATTAATAATCGATCTCACTAATATCCAAACAGGTATGGTCGTAATAACTATATTTCACAAGTTTATTATTATAGATAAAAATCTGCATGCATAATCACGTAAAAATGCTGAGGTGAGACACAGCACCCGCATGCCTACGCTTAAGGCCCCCACCCACAGCACAGCACAACTCACAACCACATCAAAAGACCAAAAAAATTAAAACAAGACCTTATGTCACAGACATTAAAACGCAAGGAGGTTGAAAACAAAACACTGTGAAGCAACCGCACAACAAAATCGTGGCCAACAATCAAATTGTCTAATTTTCAACTTTATTACCTTGTAAAAAGGTCGTTATCCTAACTCAACTTAACCAAGTAATGTAAACTTAAACGAACAGACACCATCCACGTCCTGTCGGGAACATAAACATTGCGTTAAATAAATCATTGGGGCCATGTTTTGTGACGTGTGTATTTTTAGAAGCTCGCGGTTGTCATAGTTTGTTTTATGAGTTAGTAAAAATGTGTTCATTAGTTTACGGGAAGCGGGAAGGTTGGGACAGTATCCCACACAGTGGACACTGTGGGCGTTCTATTGATCGGAAAGAAAACAAACCCACGGCAGCTTTCCTTCTATGTATACGTTACTTTGAAACTTTTACTTATAAGATAATGATAGACAGAAATTACTATTTACCGTCCCCTTCTAAGTTTGAAGGAAAATTAAACTATTTGAAGTTCAAGTTACACTCGTAAATAGTGTGATGTCTACGAATAGCTTTAATATACCTACTTTTTAAATTGCCTAAGATTTCACTTTAGATTTACACACAAATATAAGATAATTAAGTACTTAAACACCCTGTATTCAAAAAACAGGCCAATCATTAACATTTACAGCTTAACTTTATGTAAACAACAACGTAGCACTTATGGCACTTTACAACCAACCGTAATGTTTTTATTGCAGCAAATAAAATGGCCAACACTATATGTGGGTGCTTAGGGGCTCATTAACACACCTAATACAAGCTAATGGTGAAGAAACGGTCAATATTCTAAATGGCTGTATAATAGAAATTAGAACATTATTAAGACAGGTTAGAAAAAACAGACTCGCAGGACAAGCCGCTTTTAGTATATTGGCAAGACTCTCGATCTTGGTTTTTACAGACAAGTTTTTGATTTTCATTGGCTTCTTAAATTGTAAGGCAATGTATTAAAAAATAATAAAACTTAAAATAAAGATCATTTCAAAAAGGTTCCAAATGTAGGCGAAAACCAAATAATAAACCCAATCAAACATAAAAAAACTTTTAAAAAATTTAACCGTATAAAAACCGCGAATTAGATCAAACAAGTTTTCAACTTTACAGGAAGTTGCCAGCCTAATATCAAAGTATCTATTTTAGTTGTAAAAGATATTTTATATGACAACAGTGAGTTTTACCAATTAATGGTAAAAAAGCAACAGTATAATTATCGCCTAGGAAACAGTTCCTCGGATCCAGTTACTCGGGATTGACTCGTGTCTAAAATAGCCAGGACAAAATGAAGCGGATCGTAACAAACTAAACTTTGAAGGATGTTACACTGCTACGCATTACGCCTCATCATGCGTAACTGCAGATTTTAAAGTTGTACTTAACCATAGTAATGCCAAAGTAAGATGGGCGTTTTGGTTCTTAAAAACCAATGAAAATATTTTATATATGCCGTTATTTTGTAATCTTTTAATCCAATTGAGTGTTCTATCAATGAAACTTAACATTTTTCTAAAGAAAGATGGCTCGAAAAACCTATTAAAATTGGTAAAGGGTATGTAAGTACTTCCATTCGGAAATATGCAACCTTTTACAAACGCAGTCTTCAATTACAGTAACATAGTGATTGCTGAGGCAGGATCTCTTCGCCATATATTCAGCGTCGAGGGAAGTACTTCCGCCGAACTAAGTGTCTTTGCTCGGAGACCGCGGTCCAACTGTTCGATGTTGGAATTTGTATTTATGCGAAGAGATTAGAAAACTTCGATATCGTGAGTGAAGTCTCCATACATTTTACCTTGATGTTAGCTTGACGTAGTGCGACGTCACGTATGCGCAATGTTTACATATTGTAATTTTCGCTGATCCTGCATTTCTTTATCATTCGTCGATTTGCTTATGTAGCGGTATGATCGCGCCGCTACAGTGATTTTATATCTCTGAATGTATCGCGAACTGAGAGATTATTTCCTATAACGACTATTGTTTCATGATTCGACCTTTCAAACTGTATTAAGTTATGTTTATTGGTTGCAATTGGTTTTCGAGTACAAGCTTATGTGTGTCCGGCCCTGATTATGTAACTTTGTTGAAAGAACCAATATGACAACTATCTTACTTAAAGCAGCAATGTAACTGCGGTTCCAATCGAGAATTTTTAGCAACAGAGTTACATAATCAGCCCCCTGAGCACATTTGTATCAAATCAAGCATGATATTTCACAAAAAACGCATCTATTTACGTGATTTTTTATCTACTGAAATTTGCATGATTGAATGGAGCTTGTGGCAGTATGAGATCCATCTAATTATCGCCGTAAATACAGTTCCTACTCGGATCCAGTTACTCGTTAGGATTGACTCGCGTCTAAAATAGCCAGGACAAAATAAGGCGGGTCGTAAACGGAACTTAAACAAACTAACCGCGGCCGCGGTCTGGCGCGCGCGGGGCGTTTTTGTCCAAATTGTCCAACCAGACGCAGTTTTTTGGATAGCAGTAGGATCTTGCAGTTGAACCAGGTGGTTTAAGACACACATAATGCTTTTGGTAAAATTTTTAGTATTTTTTTCTGAAAAGCTTTTTGTTTAGTATCTAGAATGTAGAAAATTATAATCCTGTTTTCAGACTAACAGAATTTTTATGAAATTATAATATATTACTAAGTAAATAGTAACGTAACCGGAACATTAATAACGCAACGGGCCCTAAAAATATATTTAATATATAATTAAATAGCACGTTGACTTGAAAGTTGAAAAGAAAGTTAAAGCGACTCGGTGAAGACAAACCAATATAAATATAACATTCGCATCTAGACGTCCGATGGCGACGCCCGATAGATGGAAAACCGGATTGATAGTGCGCGCCTGGACGTTTATGGCCGTCCGGGAGTTACGGCCGCGGAAAGTTCGCCTTAAAACTATTTTATTGGCACCACTCCAGCGCACCCTATCGGGCGATATTAATTCATTCATTGCTCAGCTAAAAAACATCATATTTCCCCGATAATGGCATATGTCGACGCCAGCGACGGCTGTAAATCTCGCAAATAGAGTAAGTTGGGCGAGGTTCAATATTTTAGTAAGTAATTATTTTATTTTTAGTTGAACATTAGTTAGGTATATACCATCGATTCTAGGAAATGAAACCCAGTGTCTACGGCAAAATAAGGACGCAACTAAAAGTTTTCATTTGATTTAATTTTGGGTTCATAAAACTACGCGAGCAATCATCACACACGAAAAGTAAACTGTTTCATAAAAAAAGTCCTGAAAATGCTACAAAACACAGATTGCCATATAAAAATACTATGACAAATTCATTTAGAACTCCAAATATTTGTTTCTTTACGCGGACAAGTGTCAACATTACGACTCCATCAATACATTCCGGCAGTGCCTACGTTACGACGACGCTGTTCCTAAATAAAGGTATTTCCAAGTAATTCGCAAAAAACCGGCTGTTGTGTAAACATCCGAGGACCCGAGCCCGGGACGCGGGACTTTAGGGACCCACACCGAAATCTGGAATACCAAATAAAGATTTGTCGTTCCTCCTTTTCAGATTCTGACATAAAACATAGTGCACAAAACTATAAATCGTGAAAATGCACTTAATTTTGAAGCGATTTCAAGTGATGCTCAAGAAAATAGTTGTGTACCACAACACAAGTAACAACAAATAATTACGGAAATAATTACTTATAACGTGTTAAATACAGTATACGGTAAACGTAGCATCAAGGCAAACTCACGCCAAAGTTATAAAAGTAAGGAACCCAAGAGCGCAAATTCAAGTTTCATTCCCTTATTTTTTCCTCATCGCTTTAGCAAAGATTTATGGGCAGTGACAAAGTCAATTTTATGGCGCGATGCGGAGATAGGGCACGCTCCTTTGTGGCGCAGTGGCGCAGTTGCCGTAGCAGTGACGTCCTTGCTCGCTACCTGCGTGAAGGATCGCTTCCGCACGATGGTGAATAGTCACTGGTTCAATTGAGTTATTATGGCAATATAATTTTATTTACACTACTTGCGAATAAAGATAAAATAACATTGCTGTTGATAAAGCCAGTAAATGCTACACTTGGACTTGGTTAACTTTTTTGGATACGCATATTCTATATCCATGGATGGATACGTATTTAATATTTACTCCATGATGAAAAGCGTCATTTTCTTAGTTTAAGATTGATACTTGGAATTTAGTCCTCCTTAAACTTATCAGCCTAGACTAGATCAAAGTTATTTTTAACAAAATCATACATTACTAAATAATACTAGAAAAAATAGGACTCACACCAGATCATGTTCTCGGACGGGAACATGATCTGGTGCGAGTCCTATTTTTTCTAGTATATTATTTAGTATTATATAAAATAGCATTGTGAATGCTTAAATCTTAAAATTTAAAAAAATCATACATTGTTTTATAAATGCTAATCCCAAAGTATGACGAAGCTCGTAAACATCATACGCTATTAAAATTGTATAAAATATATCCCAGAATTTGTTTTTACAATTATTACCGACATCTCGTATCAAAACACATCTAAAATTATTCCATCCTTTCAAATATATCAAGACATCAACATTTCTATTGGTCGATTCGCGTATTTTATAGCCAGAGAGTGACGCAAACGTATAGGAATGGAATTTCGTACATAATCTTAAAAGCTTTCGAATGAAACGCATTCTTTCTCGCACGATTAGCGTTACAAACTGCCGTATAAATCCGACAAGCGAGATATATCTGAGTTTTGTAATTAATATGTCAGCAGCAGTCCTCGAAGTCTCGGGTTCAAGGAAATGCAGGAGCCGAACTAATATTATCACTCGGAATATCTCACGTCCTCGCTACCGTTTCTGGGAACGCATTTTTATTTTCATCGCCCGATCCCGTCACTCTATCCAAAATTTCTTTTGGTTTTCCATCTTTCTTCACGGTTTTGCTTTTATCAAGATGATAAATGTCTTGTTGTTAATGATTAGCACATAGATAGGTATAATTAAATGTTGAGATGATTTTTGCATTCTCTAATCATCTTTCCTCGATCTCCAATTCAAATATAAATTCATTTCTTCAGTAAACACGTTGTGAATGTCAAAGAAGTTACGCCATCGGTTACATGACCCCCTACGCAAATGCCCAACATTCTATACGTTTGAACGCTACGCTTACTGTTAAAGCTTATACAAGGTGTTACAAAAATACCCCTAATGCCGAATATGGTATATAGGGACCATCAAACTGATCAACTTTTACTATAGGACCAACGCTGAAAAAGAGAAAAAAAACAGCTGTTTCATTCAAAAATTAAAATCGAAAATATCAAAATGTATGGAACAGCTGGTATTTTTTTCGCGATTTCAGAGTTGGTCCCATAGTAAAGTTGTTCAGTTTGATGGTCCCTATATACCATATTCGGCATTAGGGGTATTTTTGTAACACGTTGTATAATGAGCAATAGACGACTAAATCACAGGTCGCAAACTTATGTAAGTCACAGACTTTGATGTATTATATGGAATTGACAAGCTTACGGCGTGTAATTTTATACTTTAATCCTTATTTCAAAGCTTTAATAGTAAGCGTAGTGCTCAAACGCTAAGAATGTTGGCCATTTGAGTAGGGGGGCTAGGGCCAAATCGCGCTAATTTTCAACGATAAAACCAAAGCTAAATCGTTACAGTTTTAGTTTGGTTTACAGAAAAATACTCGCTTTAGTTTTTTTTTTTATTGTTGAAAGCTATGCCTGGTTGGAATCCAAAGCAAACTAAAGTTTTTGGGCAAATATAACCTAAATGACAACGTAATGGTTTTGGTTTTATCATTCAGAATTAGCGTGATTGGGCTGTCCTGGTAGTCACGGTGTATAAGGTCCTGGGTCCAGATTCAAAAACGTCGGAAACTTTCTGTATCCGATGGAATGCTTTCCATATATTTTCTCTATAATATGGTGTCCGTAACTTTTGGCAATTCGATTCGAAACGAAGACTTCGTGTATTAATTTCCGACGGCTATTTGGTGTCGAAAGAGTTAGTATCCGTCGGAAAGAATATTGACATTTCAAACTCGGAAACCATAGGGTAAATATTAGGTCCTCACCTATTAAATTGGTGTTTTTTCTCAAACACAGATAAACTTATCATAACTTCTGTGATTTAAAATATTTATCAGTTACTGGATATTACATAAAATAATGACCATAGCTGTCAACTATCAAGTCTATTTATTTCGTTTTCTCAGCATTAAAAAAATACCTTGAAAGTGACTCTTTTTTCTAAAGCGAAAATGACCACTTTATCCGTTGTAACTTAGCCGAAACTATTTTTTCCGCTTAAGTTATGTTGTCTAAGTTAGCTTAATGTTCAAACATTTGTTCATAAAAGTTTTGTTACAATAGCATTCACGGTTGTTAAATAAATTATAAAAATACTAGTATGGAAAATGCAACTTGTGAAAACTTCTCCATACAAACGTCAATATCATAGGTTAGGACCTAATATATGGAAACATAATCATAATAATCATAATCTTTATTTGCAACATCGGCATCGGATACGGAAAGTTTTCGACGTTTGCGAATCAGGGCCCTGAACTATCAAAATATCAGACTGTATTAGTTTATTAATTTAATAAAACGACCCTTAATGTCATCGTCATCGCTTAACTCAACCTAAAAATGTACGAGTTAAGCCTTGCTCACAAGAGCCATAAGCGTCCGGTCCTGGCTTAATATGAAGTTTGATTAATGCTTCGTTATTTTTGGCCTCTCGATCTTCTCGAGTAGCGCCAGATCTCTTGGTGTTCTCATCAATCTTCCACAACGACGAGGTACTCTGATAGTGACAATTACTTTTTATTGTACCCAAAATGGTGACCAGTTTAGTCCACGCCTAAGCGTTGGCGCCAGCTACTCAACACTAACGAGTTAAAACTCTTTGCTTAAAAGAAAAAAAGCACGCATGCCAGTGTCTCACTCAAGATATTTGTCGCGATTCAGTTGAATCCAATTACGGGATCGGGAGCTCACGAATGAGGCAGAATCGATTCGAATCTGTCACGAATTTTGCGAGTTGTCCGTTTTAAATGAGAAATCGATAAGTGAGAAACCCTCGGACCGGCTTAATTAAACGTGTGTTCGTTTCGAGGTGGAATGTGTTTAAAACAATTCACGGGACGACTGATTGTAATGTGATGATGGTTGTAGTTAATTGGATGTTTGTTGAAGCGTTCGGTCACGTGTGGTGGTGGGTAATAGTGCATCGCTCGTATCGTCCGTTTCATCTTGGCTCGTTATAAGCGACAGAGCTTTGTGCATTCGATAGCGTAGGTGGTCGCTATCTGAGTCCGACACCCTAAGTCAACATTTCTCGCTGCGCCATTGTTGTCACAACACCATTGTGAGGCGAAAGCTGTGAGACCTCCGAGCGAGAAATCTGGCAATCATATCTGGTGTTTCAGAATTTAAAAGCGCTCGTAAAACGTCTCAATAAAATTCTGTTTTCGCAAGATTAGTAGAGCAAACTCCCGGAGAGTTTACGACTCCATCACGATATTATGAATATGGGGGGTCGCCGGCTCACTGACCGCCCGGTATTAGGGAAGCCGAAATATCGACTTTAGAAAGAAACAGTGATTAATAGACACTTGCGGATACTTATACAATGATTGCAAAACTTGCCATTCTTATTTTTTGCTTCTATTAAATATTATTTTTCTGAGATCGCTGAGATTCCACACCAGTTAGATTTCTGATAATCCTGCTATTTAAAATAAGTACTTTTTCATTTTTTGTTTTATTTAACAGTTGGTCCATTTTCTTCTGTGTAACATTTTTAATAATAAAAATGACGGGGAAAAATGGACCACACATAAAATTTTTCTTCAATCATATACTTATCGATACTCGAGCAACTCTATCGGCATCATCTGGCGATAAGTATATTGTTTGCATTATTTAAGCTCTTCCTCGCCATATTTGAATGCGTATTGATGTTTTATTCCGACCCGTAGAGATGCCCACGCACAGTTGTTTATGGGAATACGCTTATTGTCCGCAAGCCGTTTGGTTAACACTCGAATCTTGGTTTCCATATACATTTCGTTATTCAGAAACATACTATTGTCTATTACCTATTTCGATCTAGATATTTTATGTGAGAGTGAATTGTTTAAGCTGATATTATTGTAACTTATCACCCACGCAAATACATTTGTATGAAATTACAGACTCCGTTTCGTAATTGTATTAAAAGCTATTGAATAAATTCAATATTTGGTCTAATATAATCGGGTTATTAATGTCATACATATTTAGTTTATTTATAGATTTGTCTACCACCAATTAAAATTGGTATAAAAAGGATAGCTCAATTAAAGAAATTATAAATATGATAATATCAAATTAAGATATATCTAGAATAAGTAATGAAATGAAAAATTAATACTTATTATGTGATATAATAGTTATTTATTCAACTGTAGTATAAAGAGGGGTATTAAAACACGAATGCGGGTTTATCACATGAGTTGAATGAGCATGAATTTAAAAATCATGTCAAAAAGACGCTCATGGGTAAAGGTTATTATAAAGTAGACGATTATTTGAAAGACCGGAATGCGTGGAAATGATGTAACACAATAACTCGCTAGTAAGTACTTTATTGTTAATAACCTGTTGTATTTTTTTGTATTTGGTAACGATATATTTAAGTTTGTAAATATCGTTACTTATTTCTGTTAAAGCTGATAAGTTTCTTGCGCCTGTTCTTCTTGTCAGTTAAAAAAGTCTGGAACAGGTGGTAGAAAAATATAGACGATTCAAAAGCGCTTTATTACTAAGTTTATTTGAATAAAGCAATTTTTTACTTTACTTTTTACTTTACTTTAAAAGAGTGTTATAATACCTAATTGTGTACAGTTGCATACAAGACTTTATCTACACCCATGATATGACTCCTCTACAAAAGGTTTTCAAACAGTGGCTTAAAACAACGGATTGTTTGTGAGACTGATGTCATGGTATCCGAGAGAGTCTGGTCGCGCCCCCCGCGCACTCGTCATTATTTCATCCAAACAAGTGCTATAATGTTGTACTGAATTTCATAATGCAACTCGCGGGGGCGTAGGCGCGGGAGGCGCGACTAGCGTTGACTCGTTCGGATATTATTTTTACTATGACACTGATTGTTTTAATGTTGGCTATAAGCTAACTGTTTCGGAAACTTTTATAGAGAATTTAAAACATGGGTGATAATAGAATTGTACTTAATATATTATATACCTAAGTATAATTTTGTATTATACAAGGTGTTACAAAAATACCCCTAATCCGAACATGGTATATAGGGACCATCAAACTGAACAACTTTTACTACGGGGCCAACACTGAAATCGCGAAAAAAAAATCAGGTGTTTCATACAAAAATTAAAATCGAAAATATTAAAATGTATGAAACAGCTGATTTTTTGTTCGCGATTTCAGAGTTGGCCCCATAGTAAAAGTTGTTCAGTTTGATGGTCCCTATATACCATGTTCGGATTAGGGGTATTTTTTTAACACCTTGTATATAAGTCAAGCGTCGTCCCCGGTAACCGCGCGCTTTACAGGATACTAAAAGTGTTCGCATTTATATCATAGCAAGCAGTTGCCAAGCGCTTACATTCGCAAGTGCTAATTTATAAAACATTTTTATTCTCACGTAGCGGAGTGGCAATCAGTGCGTCATTTAAATCATAATGAACACCCTTTTTAAACGTAACCGAACGTACGCGCACCGCAAATGTTCGTCACGTCAGCGTTCGCGCGCGGCCAGAATACTAATTACAGCACCCGAGTGAATTATCAACCCATCGACTGCATACCAAGTGATCGGTCTAAGTGACCCCTATGATGCCTCTAATACACACGTGGGTGGGGGGTGATATAACCATTGAAATCCCGTGGTTTGGAATCTTACGTTTGTGCGAATCTTTTTATTACCACCATATACCACAACAGTCGTGCGGTTTCTGCATTTGTACACGCACAACTCATAAAACATATCATTACTTTACTAAATTATTTTAATTTACTAAAGTACTATAAATGAAGTTAACGTAATGCAAATTCGTAAATATATTTGACCATCGTAACTTTTTGATCAATGTCACAACATTCCAACGAGTTAAAAATTGATACGGTAAATTGACTCTTCGACATCATAACGGAACGGTGTCGATTACGTCATAAATAATTCATAGTATATCTAAAACTATCCCTAATTGTTGTTCATAAATAACGCACCATTATGAGATGCATCAAATTAATTTTAAGTGCCGAGAACCTCATTTTATCGGTGAACGAGAATACAAGTGTTCATTTTATGGTCGTTTCTAATCTGGGCGATGTTGTTTTAATAGAGTCAATCTGAATTGGTCTGTGGTTGTAACTTATTGGTCGGTGGCAATGGAGAAATTCTCATAAATAGTTTGAGTTAAATATTTTTCTAGTTTATTGCTAGAAAAATATTATCGGGCTGTTTTATTGACTAACTAAGAATACAACATTAATAAGTGTACAACATTTGAACTGTAAAATAGTGTTGTGTGTTGTGTTGCTATTAATTTTATAGGCCACCCATAAGCTATTACTTTTGTATTAAGGTAGTCATAGTCATATCAGTTATTGCAACATGTTGGTACCTATTGCAGATGGTAAAAACATAAAAATAACCCATAAACATGACCCTGTAAGAGCAATTCAAATATTTTAAAAGTATAATCTAAAACGTAAACATTATAAACATAATTTAAGTAACATCAAAAAAATATTTCATGGTATAATAACATTTTGGGGCAAAATGAAAACCGGGGTAAAATATAAACCCATCCATAACTCCAGATTTAGTATAGTTTTTACAGTGCTGGCAACATTGTCAATACCGCTAATTCATAACGTCCCACCCAGTGTTGCATTCCGTACTATAATTATAGTATTCATACTACAATTTCATATTGAGTACTATATACTATCGTTCATATAGGATAGTACACTAAAATACTATAATTTGTCCGCACACTAATTTCTTACCCTCGTCGTCCGTCATCCTCATGCATGTGTGTATGGCAACACCGAAACTCGAAATTCCCAGTGCGATAAAGTAAATCGAGAATGGTTTCATAACTAATCTACTTAATTATATGGATTTTTACTCAACATTGGCAAATGTACAAATCGTACAAGCCAACAAAAAAAAATATGGTCTTTTGTTGACGCTGCCAGAAGGATGGCACGAATATACTTTATCAAATTGAAGTCACAATCTAAGCTTGTTTCTTGGTCTTACGCATTCAGATAGTTGTTGTAAGTTGTATTGTGTGAACAATAAAGCGTACTTACATTGCTATTTAAATAAAACTTTATTCAAAAGTATCGTACTATAATTTTTGTCAAATACTATTTTTTTTTTTTTCCATAGACTATAATTTTACGACAGCTCGAATGCAACACTGGTCCCACCCCTCAGTCAGCATTTGCAGCTCTGAATGAAAGGTTGTGAGCAAGTCTCAATTTCCGCGCTGCGAAATTTTCGTAATTATTTCGAGTGTTTTAATCTTATTCCATGATCTGTAACTTTGTTTATAGGCACGAGTTTTTTATTTAAATTTCTACCCATTATTTTTCATTCTTAGTTGCGTGATTACATCTAAGTATGGCTATTTCTCGTTTTTTAGAGTTTATTACAAGTTTCCGTCTTTACCAATCAATATTTGACGGGGTAAGAAGAACATATAAATGTTTCGATCTTTCCACATTTTCAAAAGTCATACTAATAGTCAGATGTTTTTAAACTTTACTAGTCAACGACTTCGAGTTTATTGACCTAGAAGTCAATGACCCGTCAATGGAATAATATCTTTAAATGTTATTTAGTTCTAAACTAATGAAATGGATGCATCCATCCACGTATGTATCCAAGCATCTAAGCATCCTTGCGTCCATGCATCAATCCATCCATCCATGCATCCATCTGTCCATGCATCCTTCCATTTATCCACACGTCCATCCATCCATGAATTTATCCATTCATCCATCCATTATCATACATACCATATCTTAAAATGTATATCTGCTTTATACCCTTAATATCTGCATTTAAATGTTAAAGTGCCAATCACTGTGGCGGTGCTAAGATAAGTAAAACTTACATTCAGCATGAAAATATATTTTTTTTAAGTAATACAGAAAGTAGACCCTAAAATAGAAAATTTCCGTTATCAAAATGATTTCGTTCTATGGTGGAACATTATCATTTGGAGGGTGCGATATGAAACTTACATACATGCAATGTGCATAGATCTAAAATGATTATAAAAATAATAATTTAATGTCTATGTAATGAAATAGATGCTTGGATTTTTTCAGTGTATGGAAAACGTAAATAACTTAAAACTTTGAACATCTTTTCGAATTTTGTTCTCTATTAACTTTTGGGACTCAAGTAGTGGTATATTGCAGTTACTGTGTATGTATGTTTTAGAAGAGCCGGTTCATCGAAGATTTTTAAAGATTTTTAACTGAAAAGCTATAAAATGCTTCTAGAGTTAACGTTCTTAAAATAGATTCCATAATTGGAATAAAGTGCCTAATAATAAAAGTAATCTTTAGAATAGCGAAACAAAAGATGATGAATGAGTATCTACACTACAATTATTTTGGGCTTGATTATTAGTTGTGTGTGTATCCAATAACAATTATAGTAATATGTTCAAAACGTGGTGACAAAACAAAACATTTGTAAGACCCAATTAGAGTAAAGGATTTCCTCGGTCCCCGCGTACCGCGTATTCCAGTTATTCCCTCATCGGATTTGGCTCTTTCAACATTTACGAGCGAATAATCCGCTTTCCTACTTTATTTTACGTATCGCAGGCGGAACACCTTTTCAGTTTATTTCCGCTGTATTTTATAGAGAAATGATTGAATCTATCACTGTCGATTTGAAAGATTTTTAAAACAGGAAGGTTTTTTGTTCTGTGTTTCACTTCTAGCAAAACTTAAAATTAATTTTAAAAAAATTCACACCATTTGTCAAGCATACTTTCAGTGTACCTACCTAGTTCAAAACTCTTTTTTCAAACTAAGTTTTATTTAATCGAAGATCTTAATAGAGTTGTTTAGTCGAAGGGAAATCATTATGAGAAAGGGAAATAAATAAGGCAGGTTGGGGAAAGATTGAACGGATTTTTGATGAGGTGAGCAGTGTTTTATTTAAATTCTTGTAAAACAGTACACATTAACTTTGTGAAAATGAAATTTTAAGTTAGTAAAGAGCAAAGATCATATCAATAAAATCTTGTTAAATTTGGAGCAAAAAAATCAAAATAAAATGATATTATCACGAAAATTAAACAGAGTGAAGATGAAAGGGTGACGGGGAAAGTTCGAAATAGTTTCTAAAATCGTTAATATGAATGCTCGATGTTTTCGATGGTTACTAGTCTATGGTTTAAAGTGCCCTGAAAACTCAGAACCGTCTTAAGTGTCAAAATAACTTTATTTAACAAAGAAATTTCAAGTTTCTTTATTAGTATATTTCAATCTTTCCCCACCGGGGCAAGATCGAAGTAAAGGTTCTCAAACTTTTTCCTTTATTTGTTTAAGGTTATACTGTCGTGATTCAAACGTTAGAATCCTTCACTTGATCGTGATTCATTTTCGGCCCTTCATCTTGCATAACATACTATTATTGTAAAAGTATTATTCTATTCGAATGTAGGTAGCCACTGTTTAATTTAGCAGCAACTAAGCACACAATCCTCATAAGGCTATGCATGGTGTAGTAACCAGAGCTTAGCCAGTTATTCGCTTGTGTTTGCGCTCGCCTCCGGCGCGCCGTGTGCGCAGGCGTCGCCAGTCAACTGATTAAACAAATATGCTCGCGCCACCAAAGGTGATCGATACCACATTCTTTTGTTTTTTTCTTGTAGCTTCACACTTGTTTTAACTAGCCTTACAAGGTGTTAGTTATTGGAGTGTACTTAGTTAAATATTTAAAAAATAAAATGGTTATCAAATTTTAAATTTTATCAAAATGTCTATTTGATTTTTATTTTCTTGCTAAGTTGTTGCCAAGCAAACATTATCCCTCTTGATGGTATCAATTAATATCTTTTCTTAGATTTTTTTAGGCGTTTTAAAAGCGATGTTTTCCAAGAGTATTGAGTTAATGAGGGTTATCGCAACTGCTTTATCAGTGAGTTCACATTCATATTAAATTATCTGCATAAGCTAATTCATATACCTATAAAAATTCGCACTCGATACTCGACAGTAGCACTCGATAGTTGTTCGAATTTGCTGTATCATTAATCGATATATTGCAAAGTGTGCACATAATACCGTGATTGCATTATTAAAACCTTTTCTCTGTACAAAATTAGACATGATAATACAACCGCTGCGGCTTTATGAATTTTCAAAATTATCATTTTATGATAACAAGCAACATGCACCAGTATCATATCGCAGATAAAACGTTAAGGTCAAATAAAAATCTCATGTCAAGTTCACCACTATCTTATCAACGACAGAAGCGCAATTTGACCAATTAAGGCTGTGACGTCATCGCGTCAGTCGATAGTCGAAACTCGATTCTTTATTCGGCGCGTACGCTTATAAATTATTGCGACAGTAAATCGAATCTTGTATCGCCAATACTGCATTATTCATTTGGTTTTTTCCAAAGCTCCCTCTATAAATACATTTTTATACAAATTGCAAATGAACCAGTCATGCGAACAAGCCTACATAACAAGTTATTTCTCTCGCTACGAACATTTAATTTCTGCAAGTTTGTATTGGTTTTGTCTGTTCTTAACGTGTAGCATACTTATATCTTATAGAATCTGCTTTATTTGGATCATTAAACTTTTTAAACATCTGATAGTTTGACATAAGTAAAATGATTAGTGCGTAGGTACTTACTTTTATTATTTTGCATTCTCAGCTCCGAACAACTGCACTGTCGTAAAAACCTGAAAACAAATGAAAATAGGGTCATTATAAATATTAGAATTCGTGTCCGTTCCAGCTCTGCTCGAAATCGTCCAATTTGCGAATACACAGCAGGATAATAGCGCACCGCATATATTATTCATACGTATTACGTACGTAGAATAGCAATATGGCCGACACATTTTAGTTTTATCATACAAGTAGACGTATCATTTTATAATTTGCTATTAGCTTCCGTTGAAAACCATCTTGACATCCTGACGATTTCGAAGAATAAGTAAGCGTCTTGGTTAGACCTTTTAGTTGCAGAATAACAATGATATTACTGAGTTATTATATGTCTATGACTGAGTTGATAATGGTTGTGATAATTCTGAATGATTTTTTACTCAGAATTAGTTAACAATTAATATTAAACCATGGCAAAACAGACCAGGCAGAATTTTTTGCGTCGCACTAACCAGACCTGACCTAAAATAAAAATCCATCAGTTAATCTTAAAGCTCGAAACCGACAAGAATTAATTTTGTAACAAAACAATCTTCGATTTCTGCTAATGAAATAATTTTATTGATAAAATATAAACTGAGAAGTCTCTAAGCCTCAGTCACATCCCAGCATTGCGTTGGCGTGAAAATGTGAGACAAAACAATTCACTCCCGACATGCATCCGCGGACGGACGCGTAGGAAGCGAGTAAAAATAAACGATTTAACATATCGAGTCCTCGTAAACAGTCGTGAAAGCGAATACGTCGGAACGAGTATCGATTACCTACTATCGGCCTGCGCGCACGGCCCCTGCTGCGCTACGGACGCCTGCAGCCACGTCTCTCTCTACATAGCGCAGCGCAGGGTTCACAATACAAATTATTAAGTTATCAGGAGAGCCCGAGCCGAAGAGCTAGGTGTACGCACACATAGACAATCTGTACAGGCAATCTTAGGCCAAATCAGGTAATAACAGCTCCCTACAACAAAAAAAGGAAACAAATGACATATGCCACAAAACGGCTACAGCTATGGCGCTTTTGCTGTTAGAACAAGACGAATTGTATATTTTGTAATTTTAAAAACCCTCTAGAGAGAGAGAAAGCTCTAAAATATGACTTTTTAATTTTCATTATTTAAGAAATTAATAAATTTTTAAAAATAATGACAGAAACTAACTACGAGTGAGGAAATAAAAAAATCTCCAAGAAAGACTCGTTTATTATTTAAAGATTTCTTTCTTTAAACTTTCTGAGTGTTGACAACCCTTGTAGACATGCGACGGAACGTGCTGTTTAATTAATTAGGACATTCGACTAACACAAATCACAGTCTATTTATTTCGGTATTTATTAAGAAAACTTAATATCTTAAGTTTGATAAAACATAAGTGAAATAAAAAAATACCGCTGCGATTACTGCCTTTGCTCATCCCAACGTCAAATCGGTAGCCAGTTCGATCGAATGAAGAATTTGTAGAGAAAAAAATAGATTTATTGTAAATCTATTTGTTTTGCTACAGAATACATAATATGGTGGGGCCAGAAGATACGCGTTCAGATCCTTCCTGTGATGGTTTCTAACATTTAATTCAGCTATATAGCCTCCCTAGCATGACCACCGAAACACGATATAGCGTTTTATCAACTGGCAAAATCCATTGTCTTTTGGCAGTTAAGTGATAAATAGCTATATAACATATAGCATTATAGAAAGATGTAAGTATATGTATTTAACACACTTGTCTTAAAATTATTTTTTATGTAGATTTTAATGGTGATTTTTTTTTGTTACTTTATTTCTTTTCTGTGACAGTCGCCCTGTCAGAATAGCAATTAGCAGCGTGCTTCGGTGTTATTTTCTTTGTAGTTTTTTATTTTATTTTACTTTTAGTTTAAATAAATAATTATTTAGTTATAATCTTATTTCTTGTTAAGAGATTAATAATAAAGACTTATTCTATTATATTCTAAAGATAATAAATTGAAAGAACATCGTTTTACTAATCATGTGGAGACAAAAATAATATTGAGACTAATGGTGCTAAAATATAAATAAAAATAATGTTATTGCCTCAATCGAGCCAAGTATCAAACACGATACGTCGATATTTCACGAGATAATGGCCACAGCACAACCGCCGGAATCGTCAGACATAAATATCATTCACATTATTTATGAGTATATTACTTAAACAAATAAATTAAATTAATATTCGCCGTGGGTCCGCGGCCGATGCCCATTTGCTCGTTAAATAATTCAATTTGAAATATAATATTTACATACAGAACGTTTGAGGTCGATGTGTTTTTTTGTAACATCACTGTTACGTTGGCAAACATTTGCGTTTTAGATTTACTGCAACAAAAGGCATGTGCAAAAAAAATAATAATACGCACGTGTCTGTTGACATAGCAAAACCTTAGCTTAGTAATAAGATTTAGGAACTAATTCGTCAAGCAGAAAGAAAGTTCCGATTGGTCAAGTGTGTTTCTACCGCGTGTTTTGGTTCTGATTTGTCAAGCAATGCAAAAGTAATAATTAGTCAAGTCCCAATTTTGTTTCGATTTGCCAAGCCTTATTTTTATTTTTATTTTAAGATTATTATTATTTTTAGATTGTATGATTATCACCCGCCTTAATCCTTTCACATCTGAAATAATAAAGGCGTTGTTTATTTTCATTTCACACACTCCAAAAATCAGTTGCGTCTTATTTAAAACGTTCATTGATTCCATATGCGCATGTCATATCCGACGAGACGACGAATGACAGATTACTTCGAAAAACTGCGTTAAAAACAATATCTTACAAAATCTAACTGGTTTATATTTAGGTAGGTTTTTTTTGCCTTTTTAGCAACATAGACAATATGAACACTGTGTAGTATTTTGGCTGTAGAATGTAGATGGAGTCTTCGATCCAGTAGAAGTCGATGACCGAAGCTTCGATCTCTAATTCAAATCCGCTGTGACGTCACGCCTTTATATTTAGATTATTTTTTTAGGCTAAATAATAGCCTCTTAATAATTATTTGAGCCTTAAAAATGACTAAAGGGTTCCGCAAGGCCATAAAGAAACTAACTAGAAAGTCCTCGCGTGTGTAGCCCCAGTAAACCAGCGTAAACCAACCAGCGAAGTATAGCAGCCAGGGAGCCTGATTTAATCGCCACCAGTAAGTAACAATCGGTTGCGATGCTGATTTATTTCGAAATCCACGCCAGTTGCGGTCGGACGTTAGTCATCTGAGCTATCGTTAGTCAATGACAGAATGTCGATCGAATCGTTGCATGATTGCATGTGCATAGTCAAAAAGCATATATTGGTATTTTTACCCGACAGATTGTTCCATCTCACTTTATCCAAAGAATATTTTTTTGAAAAAGTGAGATGGACTTACCACCTATTCTGAAAGAAGTAATACATTTTTATATTTCTTAGATCATAACTATAATCATTGATCTTGTCATTACACTTCTTTTTTACATAAAATTATTTTCAGAGTCTATTCAAACAATAAGCTTTAGTATAGGTAGGAGCCACAGGGTAAGTATTATCTGTTCTCGTTTTCGGAGTGTACGTCCCCACAGATATTTTATTGTAAGAATATGACTTTATAATTTAGTTCACAATAATCATTTATTGATAATTCAAAAGTTATTATTCATAATAGCCCAGCTGACAATCGTAAACCAGAATCGGGTATTTTCAAATTAGCATTAGAGGCGTGCCCCACAGATTAGGTCGCATACTAAATCGGCGCGCCCCGGTTGCGCAAGAGTCGAAGAACCCACCGGCTGTTGTTAGGAACTACGATCAATAGGCAGTATACATTATTGAACAAATAGATTACGGCTACTTAGTTCAAAATTAATACAGCAATTCTAACTCTAATTATAGTAGGTAGGTACTAAGGATATTTCTGTGGACCTAAGAGCGATTGCGACACTAGAATTACCACACACACACATAACACATAATAAATAACAGTAAGTACAATCACTAAATCGTTCATAGACTGACAGTTAACTAACTGTCAGCCTCGTCTTATCCTCAAAAGAAAAGTTGGTAATCCACCCTAACTTTTGAAATACAATACATGTGCCACAAAATCAGTTTATGAGAAAAAATCCCAATACAGGATACGTTCTAAATCAGATTTTTTACTGCTATCTTCTTCACAAATTTACATGTGTCCGTCCACCGAAGGCTGCGTGGCTGCGGTGGCCATTGCCGCAGGCGAGGCGTCAAGTACTCAAGTAACCAATAGCCGGTTCGATTCCCGGCCGCACTCACGGGTATCACGTTACCTAGAACTTGATACCGAGGAACTGTTGTTGCTTTTATTTCATCTGTCACTTGTAACGCTAGATGCACTTTATGACGAGACATCGTGACAAATAAAACATAAAGATTATTCAATCGTAGGTTAATGATTTGGCTTAGTCTTAATACATGTAAGAAAGTTGTCAATTATATTGACAACAATTTGGACATAATCTAGAAAAGTTTTCCTGTCATTTTAATGATCTTTTCAGTGTCCAAGCAATTCCACGCAAATGAAATCGAGAGCCACTGAATAAATTTCTTCTAAATCCAAAATGGTAATTATTTCATCATTTTAGTGTCATAAATATTTTCACATTAGAATAAGTTACTGACCGTTTTTATAAAATAATCGGAAAAGCAAACAATATTTATGTAATATTTATTTTAGCATTCCGTCACAAAACCCTGTGTGGCTCTCTAGAGAATATTTTCGGCGAAGGAAGTTTTCTCATTGCGTCGCGAAATCGCCTCCAAGTTTTTGTAATACTTTCTCTTTCGCTTCGTATGTAAATTGGATGGCGAAGAATTAAAGTAGCTTTTGCTATGAAAATTTCCATACTTGGAAGGCATTTGCGAGTTAAATTTTAAAGATAACGCCGTCTGTTTATTGTTGCAACTATGTATATTAAAGATTTACTACGAGACACGTATGGGTTTGATGTTAACTCACCGTCCCTTAAAAAGGCATGTTAATACAATAAGCTTACGATGATAATTTGTTTATAGAGGCATTAACAAATTACCATATTATGTAAAACCGATAACGAACTTCGCGCATTACACGAACGAACATTATCGATATCAGATTCTGCCTGTATGTGGTCGGCCTTACTGTTAATGTCTACAAGGGCTGATTCTGCTACGAAGAATGGTAATGAAGCTATCATTACCAAAGCAACAGTAACTGATACCGCAAAAAAAAGCATTTTGTTCTTCCTACGATGGCAGGGTTTCATAAGAAGAACATTGAGCACAGCAGGGATATCAAAAAATAAAAAAAATACCGTCGACTTGATAACCTCCTCCTTTTTTTGAAGTCGGTTAAAAAGGTTTATGATTGATGATAGTTTTATGTTTTTGTTAAAATTTGAGTCTTCAGTTTCTATGAGGTTTGCTGAACACTTATTCGATATAAGAACCGATCCTACAGTAATGTGTGTACTGAATAACAATAGAGCTGATTATCTGCCCGTCGGTACGCAAATCAGGGTGCTGGCAAACAATGCCCTAGCCCAAATTCAGCCGCCATATTGTATAGGTACAAGATGGATGCTCACGATCACGGGTCTTAGACAAACAGCTGAACGACTTTATTGAATAGAAAATACCAGGATTGGTTATGGTCTACAACACATTCTGTATAATATCATTATAAGTATTGAATTTAGTCCCAAGTCGAGATTCCAAATCTCGATTTCCACCGAACCGGAGTTCACGAATATAGTTACTTAGTTTATTAGCGAGGCAAAACTACGAAAACATCTTAACAATTCTTTTAATTGTAAAGAAGTTTTCTAAAATAAGAAGTACACTACGTCAGCGGAAATGAAGAAAAAATAGTGAAAAAATGTAAGTTGTTACGATCCATAAACGCATAAAATTATTAAAATTATTTTAATAGGCTTCGAAGTCATGTTGATAAGAAATGTATTCGGTTCAGTCTAATAGGCCCTCCACATGCACAGGCCCGGCCTGCTTCGATCCTGCAGGCCGTGCCTGTGCATGTGGAGGGTCCATATAGAACCAAGAAACTTATCACATGGATTTCACTGGAAGTTACATTTGGCTATTCCACTTTATGTCGCTCTTTTACCATGCAGGCCACAATACACTTGTACTATTATGTATTCTGTGACTATACCCTTATCTGTGGAATATCCCATTAGTGACGCGCGTGGATTGTGTAGCCTCCGGCGCTCCGGAGCAGTGCCCACTACCTCTACCTGCGGTAATCCGTCGCGTCACAGCGGACACATGATAACGATTGTCACAACCCTTTTAATTTTAACCTGGCTTTCCAGTAGCAGCGTAGCTTGTTGCGAATTGCGTAGCTTGTTGCAAGTTAGGCTTTTACTGCACAGTCGTCACGCCCTGTGTAGTAAAAGCCTAACTTGGTCCTTTCATCCATTAATTCCGCTGTTCCCAGGGCAAGGATCCCGTGGTCCACAGCTACCAATGAGAATTACCGGGATTCAGAGCAGCCGATGTTGGAAAATTACTCTCATTATTATAATGTTTAGTGCTTATACGTATTGACTGTAGGTACCTCTTATGAAATGCATGAAGCTATAGTACAATATCGCCATAGCGTCGCTAAGTGTATGTAGTGCAAGCCTACCTTAGCCCTTTTCTTCGTTAATCCGGCGCTTCCCAGGGCAGGGCTAGGATGTTAAATGGGGATTTTCGGGCAACGGAGCCCTAACGCAGCCCTGCAGGACGCTTTGAAGCCGATGTTGAGCTTTGATTATTTGTATTACATTTTAAATCGACTACTTTTGCCCGCGACTCCATGTGAGATTTCCGGAATAACAAAAAGAGTACCTGTCCTTTTCTTAACAAGTCCTCCTGCGGGAGGGGAAGCGCGTAAATTCGTTTTCTTCGGCATAAAAAAATAAAAAAAGGTACCCGCATACCATGGTGCGGGCACCAGCGCACCGTTAGTTTACTTATTTTTTTACGTTTCACGTCTGTTGTCTTTGTGTGGCTCCGGAGTCCTTTTGCATACTAATGTTAGCCCCAAACGGGACTTTAGGTTTATCTCTTAACATCAACCTGATTTATAACGTGTATTCTATACAGTTCCTTTGTTTATAAAAACAAAACGGTGATTTATTGGTCTAAGACCATTAGTTTTTTATTAGAGTTATATAGATGATAAACTCGCTTGTAGTTTTAAAAGCCTTTAGTTGTCTTACTTATCTTTTTTAAATTAAAATTCAACAACATTTAAGCGTGCGAAAATGGAAACAAAAAATACATGGTACCTATAAGTAGGTACTTAATTACTAATTAGTTGACTAAAAGCAAAAAAATATAGAAAAGCAAATAAAATGACGCTTAAAATAAGTTTATTCCTAATAATAACGACCTAAAATAACACTAAAAGCTACTTTTCTATTAGAAATAGACCTCAAATGCCAATTAGCTGCTATTAAAGAACGAACAAATCAAATTATAACCCCTCCCGGTTAACACTAACTCACGCGTTATGGATTATTGCAACCACATTGCCCATAAATAACCATAAAGTTAAATTCGGCCCGAAGCCTAACATCTGTCGGATTAACCCGTTTAAGTTTCCATGCACATAATTGAGTTGTATTTTCCTACCACTAAGTACGTCAGAAAATGCATTTTTGCAGCGTGGCCGACTGAAAATTACGAAATTATAAAAAGGATTTAGCTATAATAAATTGTTCAATGTAAATCTCGAACAGTCTCGCATAGATTATTTTTCCATCCGGAATTAAAAACGGTTCATTGCAAACCATTTTAACAACTAACAGCAAAACCATGGATGCAATGCAATTAAATATATACAACCCTTTTATCACTTTCTGGATAAATTATAAAACCCTATGCTTATTTCAAATTACTTATTTGCCTTAAAGAACAATAAGAATTAAAACAAACAAAGTGAAAAACAAAACACCGAGCAGTTGAAATAGCGGGCAAATTATTTAACTATTTTAAAAGACAAAATCTAGTTCAACTTTAACTGTGTTATCAAACAAGTTGTCCATATTGATGTTGTTTAATTACTCAATATATGATAAAAATCAATCAAAGTAATTTATGAACAATAAAAATAATGATAAGCGATTCCGTCCGTCCCAATAATAATGGGTTCATTAGTACGTGGTATGTGTTTAATTAGACACTTAAATGTATAACGCGTATTAATTGATAAAGTTTAATAACATTCTGATTGATGGTTTAGTTTTTAATAGAAATTATAGGTACCTAATTATTAATGCTATCAGCAGACTATAACTCCGTTCCACGAATCAAACTCCTAGGAAATAAAACATTCGCAGCTCATTGACCAATGCGTGGTCTATTAGCTGCTGCTAGGCTATTGAAGGTTTTCAAACTTTCAATTTCAATGTTTTTTTTTTTCGTTTTTGACCTATGTTTCTTGGAGAAAGTTGTTCAGTTTTAACAATAGGGTATTTTACACCATGTAAGAAACAATTTAAAAAGCATGTTTATGATAGATTTCATAAAAAGTGAATGAGAAACGTCGATATTTATTCATAAAAATGCAATATACATTTTATAATTCAATTTAAAAAATCGACTTTTTTAATCTATTCTTCAAATGTTCAAAACGCCATTCGCCATATTGGATTCCGACGTGACGTCAGCCCGACAGTAAGCAAACAGGATTTCGTACTCGTCGTACTGTGTTATTTTATAATTTTATGTGATTATCACTTTTATGCTTTATTTTACTAAAATCGCATCATGGAAGACGGTTTTGTGGAGAAATGTTAAAACAGCAATGTAAGTACCTATCATATCAAGTTTTTTCCAACATTAAGTAATACACAACACGATAATACCCTGTGTTTGTTTACTATTACAATCCAACATAACCTATTTTTATTTTATTTTGTTATCAGGTCCGGAAGGGAATCTGACGACGCAATAGGCTATGTGCAGCTCAAACGGGTTCAAAACACGTGCGTTGTAGTGTACGGTATGCCTGGAACATAAAGTGCGTTCCAAGCCCTATGTACTGATTGACACATAATGTGAATGAACAGGAAGAGACTGTGAGTAGTGTTAAGTGCTACGATTGTCCCTCGTCAGAAGGTGGCTGCAAGCATGGTGTTACGATGTACACCGCCGAACCGAAGCCCTGTCGTCGTGTACTTCGGTTGAGTTTTAATGGAAGAAATCGAATCTGGCTAAGGTTGGCTCATCGATAAACATTTTGTGTGCAAAAGAAATTTCTAAAAGAAAATCTAAGGAGATGGTTGCAGACAGCAGTGTGCGATGCAAAAGGTTAATTTATGGGGAAACGCATAACCTTGATTAGTATAGTTCCACAACAAGTGATTGATCTACCTTTGCATGAATTTAAAAATCATGTTAAAAAGACGCTCATGGGTAATGGTTATTATAAAGTAGACAATTATCTGAAAGACCAAAATGCATGGAAAAAATGTAACACATAGCTTGCAAATATAAGTACCTACTTTGTTGTTTATAATCTGTTGTATTGTATTTGGTAACTTTTTAAAGTAATAAAGATATATTTCAATTAGTTAAGTGTTTATTTCTGTTATTCATATAATCAAATTTCCAATTTAAGTTAAAGAGACAGGACATAACCGAGTGACCATAAACTTGACTGATGACAGCCAGATTAACAATAGCAGATCATGATATAATATTTAAGTTTGTAAATATTGTAACTAATTTCTGTTAAAGCTGATAAGTTTCTTGCACCTGTTCTTCTTGTCAGTTATAAAACTCTGGAATGGGTGGAAAATATAGATGATTCAGAAGCGCTTAATTACTAAGTTTATTTGAATAGTTTTTTGTACTTTGACTTTGACTATTCTCCTACCCTACCCTATGTATAGTGCATATGTATTCACATATTTTCCACATGCACATGACATTGAAATGAACATTATTATATCCTTAACATTTTTATGGTGGCCAAGTTGACCCATTCTTCAAATCAACTCGGCTGTGATGGACCAACATCATCTTTATACAGTGAGTGCACCATGGAAATAAAAAAAACTATACTTATTATTTGATATATTTATTTATTATAATATAATAATACTTTTTATATGAACTCAAAGTTGCCTGTGTAAGTATTAATCCTTCAAAACACATGATTGATTTTGAATCAAAAAATGCAAGTGTTAGGTTATGTTCACATCGCTTATCCTTCTTGCATATCCAGTAGACACAAAATTCACGAGACCATCAGGTGAACAGGATATTTTTTTGTTTGTTTTTTGGATTTCTTTGGATCTCTTCTTACGTTTCAACCAAGTTTTTCTCATTTTGATGTCACTTGGCACTTGAACCCACTATTTTAGTGGAGATTTTACACTTGTTTTACTGCAATCAGGCACAAGACACCAATGATAAAACATTACAACTTATTATTTTAAAAACTTTCGTTACTTTTGTAAAAAGACATTGTAACCACTCTTGATTGTTTCCTGACGCCTGACGGAGTGACGTCACGGGCCTAAACAGCATGGCGGCTTGCGTTTCTGCGCAATAATTCAAAATCATAAATAAAAAATCATTTTTAAGGTATTTCTTGGTTTTATAAAATTGAAATAAAAATTGTGCTGGTTTATTACGACCTCAGGAATAATATAAACATGTTTTCAAAAAAAGGTGTAATTCCCTATTCTCCACCTGGTTTTTTTTGGAAGTGTTCCCCTTAAGCCATGTATAATATTTGAATATAAAGCTTCGCAAAAAAACTTTTATAACGCGATATTTTGAAATTTTTTATTCGGGCGATTGAAGGGTTACTTTTTTAAGTGACCTAAGTTAAAAATATTTATATCGTTCATTCATCACAAAGAAAATGACACATTTTTTACCAAATTCCCTCTCGAAAAACTATGTCTATCTACCCGCATCGGTAATTGATTAAGAAGTCGAGCATAGACAATAAATCAGCTTTTATCTATCTTTATCGTGTCCCATTGTTTATGGTCGTACGCGTCGTCTGTCATAGACCGCTCTCTGCGCCACCCTCTCAATATTAATTAAATATTTACGTGTCAATATTGTAAGTTTATTTACAGGCTGTATCACTGTTGCTCACATTAAACATGTAAGTGTCGTAGGATATTCTTACAAATCGGATCTTTACAAAAATCCTAGTAGGTATGATTGCAGAAAACCGGAAAGTTAGAATCTGTGATAGATTTTTAAAATCGTCCGAGTAATGTTTAGGATTGTTACGAAAATTCAGTGCATCTTAGGTAAATCGCTTCATTTTGCGGGCGCTGATTGACTGACGTCAACTTTATGGACTGAAGGTTGCCCTGATTGGCTAACTGGAACCTAAAAGCCCCCAACGATCAATTGTGATTGTCAATTTTCCGTCAATGCCATTGTTAGAGCAATTGACAATCGTTTCAATTGCACATGTAAACGATAGAGCGTCAGTAAGGTACTTACGCAAAAATTGACAATCGCAAATTATCGTTACCGGAGCGCTTACAGTCATAAAAAGAGTCATGTTCTGTGACCAATCGGACTAAATCGATTATCCAATCAGTATTTAAGTTTCCAATTGTCTAAAAGATACTGGGGTTTTTGCAAAGATCCTAAAAATTGGTTGTACGATAAATAAATAAAAAAATAGTAACTTACTTGACAGACATCGACATAAAAAATCTGTCCCATTTAAAAAACCTAGAAGATAATGCTATCTGGAACTTGTGAAACATTTGAAAACATATTTTTATAACAGGTAAATAGGCAGTTACAGTGAATAAGCAAGGTAAGCAAGAGAACTAAATTAAAAAAGTACCCATATAATTATGAACGTCTCTCGCTGATGAGTATCATCAAAGGCTCTTTACAGTCGCCCAATGCGAAAGATTTCCTTAATTCCCGCCTATTGGAGAAAACGACGACGCGCCGAAACAAACGAGCCGCCTCGATCGGCCTGCAGATAGAAGCCGCAAACTTTAATCGATTCCTATTCGCAATTACGCGTCTATCCATGATTAAATAGAATTTTCACATTACCCTACCACTCGCGACGACAATTTTCCGATTTCAAAACGCCAAGGAAACGCAATGTACACATTAATTTCCGTCACGTTTAACGACAAATAGAGGTGGAAATTTAAAAAATGCGAAAGTGGATTCCGTTAAATTGAATCCGGACGTCGAAGGGAACGCGCCGAATCGTAGAGTAAACGTTTGACGGGAATAATTTGAAAACGTTTTCCTAATTTATAAGGAGGCGGGCGAAGATTCGCCGCCGTAATTATTAACGCCCCTTTGGAAATGTCTACAATGATGCCGATAGAGGCGCGTGCCGCCATCTATTGGTTCTATTGGTAGTAGGGAGCGAGTGACGTGTCGGCGGATCAACGGGGGTGCGCCCCGCACCGCTCGTTCCATCTATCGTTCGTTCATTTCTTTCGTTTCATTCACTCACTCAGTCGCTCCCCGCTCGCCAACGTTGGTGCACGCGTGACAAAACAGTGAACACAAACGCCGATATTATTGTTCCAAACATTCGCTCAGCTGATCAGTGACAATTAAACAACTTTACCCAGTGACTAATACAACAAACCACCCGTTGAACGAATAGTGCATTGGATTGTGATCGACTTCTGCTAGACGACTATCGAAAATATCTTGAGTCGAATGTAAAAATATACGCGTCACAGAGAACCGTTCCAACGCGTGTGACTGATCGATATTTTAATGATAACATGGATTCAATTAGGTGTTTTAGAAGACAGTGAGTTGTGAGATATAGTGGCCAGTTTGTTTAGTGTGTGTCTTCAGCCAGTTGAGAAAAGCGGTGAGTTAAATTTATCGATTGCAGTCTGTTGTATTTACGTATATGCAAGCCGAGATAGGGAGATACTGATTATTTACGTTGAAATAATAATGTACTTATAATTATGCATTTTGTGCAGACAGACAGACGCTTGAGACGCACCACGATGCATCAGAAAAATGTAGGTAGGCGATTGGTCGTGAAGGTACATTTGCCGGCTCAAATGTTTACACGCACCTGTCATACGGTTTTTAACCCCGTTGAAAAATATTAGCCTTTTAAAACCTTGTAGATAATCATGTCCACTTAAAGCATACATAACGACAGCGTTCATTAATTTCGCGTGGGATTAACCTAATAATCCGTAAGTTTGTCTCTACGCGATAAAGCGAGCAAAACGCATGTAGATAACACAAAATGTGTAGGTACGTACCTTATTTAATTTTTAATATCAAAAAATGTTGTTCATGTACATTTGTAGATTTACCAACTTTTATCATATAAGTACATTTTATTTAAAATTAGAAGTAGACATTATGTTATAATTATATTTTTAATTGTAAATCTAAGTAGGTACCTACCTACTTAATGCTTTTCTAGTAGTAATGTCGTACATACCTACAATGCCACTGCCACTCAATACAAAACATCTCATAATCATGAATTCAGTAATATCTCCATTTAGTAAAATGTCAAAAAAGTTTATTTTTTATAGGCAACCCTACTCACAAGTAATAAATCCCACAACCTAGGATACCTCCGACGTAAACAAGACAAAAAAATAACAATCTTAATTATAGAACAAAACTTAAAATTAAAACACCAGAAGCCCAATGAAAGACACTATCATATTGAGAAAGCCCATCCATACCGTGTCACGACAGTAAATTCTTGAAGGTGCAAACCCCATATTATCCATTGTAAATTCCATATCATAGTAGGTAGGTAGGTATCCACAGCTTATTATTCTAAATGGCTGGTTTACATTATCTTAGGTGTTAGTAGAGTGCTCTAGGAGAGTGCATTAGTAGGAGTGCAACGGTCGTCTTAGTGACTAAAGAGAGTAATGTTCTAGTTGCCTTTCAACTTGAATCAAAATAGAATCGCATTCCAGTAGCACCCCCCGCGCAACACTCCTTGGTCCTCGCTACTGGCAGCATTAAATCGACATTTTAGTAGCGTATTAGTAGAGTGCATTAGTCAATTGCCGGTGAATTTATGTAAAATCGCACGTATTGCACGACGCTGATCGTCCATCCTGACGACGAAATGACACTACTGGAAGAATGTAAACGCTCACTGGAAAGGCACTAAAACTGCTGATGCACTCTCATTCGAGTACGAACGCGCACTCTACTAACAACTTACTAAAATAATTTAAACCAACCCAGTTTATCGCAATCGCACGCGCCCGCTACTCAGCCTCAGCTGGATGGATGGAACCTAGGTAGATAGGTACCTATCTGTGCCTTGTACTATTATGTATTCTGTGTATGTACCTCGAGTCGAGTCTGCTGCGCCAGGCTATCCGAGCCGATGCACTTTCTCATTTGCAAGTTCAAAATAGCTCCGAATCCGAACGCCATCGGCCGCTGAGTCACACTTTTATTTACGACCTGAACCTGCCTTGCCATCTTTCTGACGGAGAAACAACTCGCAAAATGTACACAAATATTATGTTAATGGCACCAGGTACACTACTTACGCGACGCGCCATTTTATTTAGTTACCTACTTAGTTATTGTCTGCAAATTGACAAAGGAACGCAAGTTTTACAGCCTAAATTTAACATGTCTCGCTGTCAACATAATAGCACAAAGTACGTAGCTGATAAAAGATTATCAATTTGAAAAACCATTCGGTCCTTAAATAAGCTGATTTAAGAGAGTTATTGTTACAAGAAAAGCGTTTTCCGTCATAAAATCTTAACTCAACATCACGTAACCGTGAGAGTGAAACGTTGAATATGTTTACGATAGTCATTACATCGCCCATCGGATTGTTTGTATTCGCGATGTAGCGTGGGTGCGATGGTGGAAACATCTCATAAAGCAGTCTAATCGTACACATAACAGTGTAAACACTCCTAAAAACTCTGTCGAAACTGTTAAACACTGTTTCACATTTTGTAACACCTTCTAATTACAGGTAAAACGCATTAAATATAATTAGTACTTATTTGAGCGGATATAAAAGAGGCGCGGGTTCGATGCCCGGCGAGCAAACACAGTGGCTTTCGTACAATGCGATGCCTGTCTTCAGACACTGACTAATTTGAGGTGGCATTGGCAATAATTGATATTGGATTATACCTCCGATATTATCGGACGAGTATTTAGTCTTAGTTTATCGTGGTTGAGCTGTGTGCACAGTACGAGTAGCACAGTGCCAGAATAATTATCTATTTCCTAATTCCACATAGTAGACCTAATTTATTTAACAACAGTAAATGTGAGTCAATCACTAGATCCTGTGTCATTTAATGTAGGTATAGGATGTCTCAGCAGTAAGTACAAAACATTTTGGATCCCGCAAGGTGGCGTAGGACATCAACTATTAACAATATGGACGGGCGTCGCACGCCCGCTGCGCTACCGGCCGGCCGCTGCCATTTATCAAATTATTTATACATGTGCGGCCCACCCATCGGCAGACTGGAGTGGAGCCCTTAAACGTACTTTTTAATGTTCCCTCCAAGGTTACAAGGAATCCCTACATTCAGCCTAAAGCCCGTGGTAACTCATAAACAGAACCTTGGAGTCAGAAAAAAAACAGATTCTGCTTCATATACACTTTAAATTGTTGTAATTTGTTAATGTTGAAGTTAAAATTGATTCAATTATTTATTATACTATGGGATAATGCACGGATAAATTGAGTATCCCATTAAGAATATTTTCAATATAAAATTATGTAATTTAACTGTTGTCCCGAAATTGCCGGAAGCACCCGGAATGTGAATTTACTGCGTTACATAGAGACAACTGCGTTACATGCAGAGAACTGTGTTACATACAGAGATAACTGCGTTTAAAAACTGTGAAGCTTGCCATGAGATAATTGTCTTTGTTACAACGTTTATCTGTAAATCGTACAATATATAAAACAAATCACTGTTTTATCTATTGTATACTTACTACTTACATACCTACATAATAAATTAACATGACACTCTTCGTGTATTTATTTAGAACCTATATATTAGGTATGTATTCTATGTTTGATTGAACTTCTATGCATTGAAAATAAAATTATAACAAAGAGGTGTTATTACAAATTAAAGGAAAACTATCTTTGTCTATGGCTATGGATCTTTATTGAAAACATTATGACTTGCACTATGAAAACAATGTGATGACATAAAACATAGGTATCCATGATAACAATTCAATAGTTTAAATAATATTATATGTTTGTGTATATATAGTTCACAGCTAATGCTCAGAGTTTTACTATTATTACCTAAGTATTCATTCTATGGTTCAACAGTTGTTTGTTATTGAAACGTTCAAGTGCTTGTTAAACTATGTCCTGTATGTTACAAACTTGTTAGTAAAATTGTGATTTAATGAGCAATTAAACGTGTTTCATTTATGCTTAGAGTTCAACATCTACAATTACTTATAGGGTTATTAAAATAAAAACAGTCGTTATAACGGCATATAAAAAAATAAAAAAAGAAAAGGTATTGGTGTTTAGTGAGTGTCAAATGATACATTAATTGTATTTTCTCTAATTTATTAACCCATCAAGGCCCGGAAAATGAGACACAATAGATATTCCATTGTTGTCCGGCCGCATTCGGCCCCTCGGGCGTTGGTGAATTACGCACTTAGCAAATGACTATCATACATTTGAATAATAGGTAGAACTTTTAAGTGCTTTAGTAGTAAGTGCTAGTACCTAATAGGACAATTGACAATACATAAGCTAAAAATAAAATTAAGTTAACTTAGGTATAATACCTACATGTGTTATAAAATAGCGACATAATTTTAGGTAAGAGTTCTAAAGGTTAAAAGTTTGATTACCGCCATGAAAACTGTTTTAGTAAAAAAGCAAAAGTTGTGAATTAACTTAAATTAAATCTGCATATGAATTAAATCACACTTGACTATCTCGGCACTAAATTATGTATGTCGTGATAAAACACAGATTACAGCGGGCCTAATCCACGAACTTGCCTTGCCATATTCAAAGCACCTAAGTACCTACCTATGTTTGTGTCTGTTAAAAAAATTTTTTCGCACCAAATGACACACATATTCTCGTATCTTAACCTGATTTTACCGCAAATCAATTAAAAATGACAATGGTACAATTTCCCAATTAAGTCTAATAATAATCGATTAGGTACCTATGTACCCTGATTTAGGGTTAAGTATCCAAATAACTACCAAACCCGTAGATTTACTATCCGAATTGGCGTAGCCCGAAATTATTTCGTTTTTTTTATGCATTTGGCTTTGCACTAAAACCCTCCTGTTTCGGTAGGTGTTTAAACACCTCACTATCTCGTCTGTGTCACCATCTCCAATAAATCATCGATACAACCTCGTAATTACATCTGCGATCCATCACGTGACGGACGTGTTGTGTAGCGACGGTTGCGCATGCGCACACACATGATAAACTTGGAGGTGACACAAAATCACTCAACATCAACATGTATATATCTTCGGCCAGTGTTAAAAAGAAACGGCCAATCACGCTGTCTTTGGAAAAACAAATGAATAATAATAATAGGACTAATGCTCGATTAATTACGTCATTAATTTTGTGTTGTGTTTAATTAAACACGCTGATGACATTCCGAAGGGATTACCTAGCTAGTAATCAATGAGTCAAAGCTTTGTTCACGTTGAATAGAATTCACAACTAAACGTACCTATGCCTTGTTAGTTCAGTTCTACGCAATTTGAAAGCTTATATATAAGAATGATTAAAAATGAAATAGTCACCGATAATATGATCTGAATGAAATTAAACTTAATTCATCAACGCAATAGAATATCTATTGTATCTCATTTTCCGGGCCTTGAAGGGTTAAAGACAAAAAAGTAATTTAAATATTTTCACCAGATCTGCCTCGAACCCAGAAATAGCCGCTGAAAACTCTTTATCAGGGCTGTATAAGATCATCATTATTATTCATATCTAAGTAATATTACTTACCTGCTTTAAAACAGACTTACTTACTTTAACTTACAAACATATTTTTTTTAAAAGAACTTTCATATTAAGCTTAATTATTAATGTAATTGTATGCAATATTAGCTAATCATCCAATGACAATAATAAACGAGTGATTCTTCAGAAGCGTCAGACAGATACAATCATCATGTGCTATGTTTTTAATTAAATTTTGAATGTTCAAATTTTTCCTTAAGACAAACATTATTGCTTAAGGATGCAATCACTTGTCTTGCATCCTTTTAATCTTCCTAAACTAGCTTATGGATGTTCTGTAGAATCACCCAAACACAAATGAAGTGAAACAAATGTTTTAATTCTATGTTCTCCGTAACCGTTCTAGGCAGCCCTACGGTCAAATTTAGCACTTGACCAAAAATTTGAAGCGTGCAAAAATGTAATATATCGCCTGGTATTAGATACGTCAGCGTTATCAGCTGTTATCGCGCAATCTGGAAGCACGCGATGCGCTGTAACGACGCTTATTACAACATGTTCACATTAAGCCGGGTCCACAACGAACTTTTTTTTGAAAACATTCAACAAAAACACACACAAAACTTTGTTTCTGAAACATGTTTATCTACAGACGCCATCTGCTCGCGTGGCTTGTGTAGACAAAACTTTTTTTCTAGCAAACAAAATGAGTTCGGACGAGGAAGATTAGTTTCAATTATAGTGATTTTAGATTTGATAACAAGAACAAAAAAGCGTCGCTTTCAAGTTAGACCCTATTTACAGTGGCGAAATTTTAACATTTATCAAGAATTAAAAATATAAGATCGATTTGGTTTAGGAAACTTTTTTGCTGCTCTGAATCAGAATTTGAAATACAAAAAACAAAAAAAAATACGGGTCGAATTGAGTACTTCCCTCCTTTTGAAGTCGGTAAAAATTACTTTCAATGATAAGAGCGCATGGAAATAAAAAAGCACTTCGTGGCGAAGTGATATGATCACACCTGAAATGCGTCTTGGTATAACATTAAGGTTTCTAGCCACCTGATTATGATAGCACCCTGCCCCTCGCCCCGCGCAAAGGTTGTTTTGTGTACGTGTTTTCGACCGGGCATGGAAAGCAAAAACATTATTGATGGAAACAAAAATGTGTAGTGAAACAACGTTTTGTGTTGACGATTTTGAACATTCAATAAAATCATTACAGAAATGTAGACGATTTTGTTGAATGTTGACATGTTTTTGTTGATTGTGTAGGGCAAAATATGTAGCGCTAGCGCTATGGACCCATGAGTTATCATGTATGAACCCGGCTTTAGTTCTCACTTGGCGATATAAATCGGTTATAACTGGTAAGTAACACTTTATTATTGACTGCTGGTAACCTGAATTTCAGGTGACTTCTAATCCGCATTGAGCCCGCGAGGCTTTTGAGTATAATCCGTCTTCCTAAACCACTCAAATGGATGGCCTATACCCCAACAGTGGGCTCACTAAAAAGGCGGTTCATGTAATTATCTGAATCAGCCTGTCTAAAAATTTCCTAATTTAAAGATTCGTCCAAGAAGTAACCAGTATAAACAATGAGATAGTCAAAAATAGATTTAACTAAGTGCCTTAGTTGCAACTAGAATTTACTGCTGCCTGATAATATAATCTAAAACTAATTTTGACTAGTGAAATTACGTTTTAACTAAAAACGGGGTTTTACTGTAACATTATCATATTGTAATCAAGTTGATAAAGATCGATTAAATCTATTTATTTACTACTACTTCAATTCAGTATTTGTGATGTGATAATCTGTGGTCGGGATTGTCCTTGGTTGGAGTGTTCCGCAATAACTTCTGTGAAAGAACGTTTTTATTAGAATAAACTATATCGGGATTTACACCATATATCGGAGTCTCAAAAATAAACAGGTACATGGTGTAAATCCCGATATGGTTTATTCTAATAACGTCAATAACCATGGAAATTTAAATCATTATAACGTTTTTATTTTCACATGATTGCCTTTATGTAAAGATACGTGCAGATACAACTATCGCAGTAATTGCTAAAAATTAATTTGTTTGTATGATGTTCGGACACAAAACAAACAACCATTAAGGAAGTGAATTTATTATTGCTATAATTTGCATATAAACTCACTTTTTTGTTTAACATAGACTCCACACAGCTCCACACATCATGTGATGTTTTTTTTATATATGATGATATTTTTTATATATGTGATAGATTTTTACCGACTTTTAAATTTTGGAAGATTTAATATGAAAATAAAAAATAAATTACGAAATGTAGGTAATCCATCTTGTATCGAGCCATCCCACTGCTTAGCATACTAATAAACTAGCATCGATTCACCAATGTTCAAAACTTTTCGATTCCGCACGGTATTTTCGTTTTAGAGCTATTAAAATCATGATGCGTTTGTCTGCCACTTGAATTCAGCCCTTATTATTTTTGATTTGAGGTTTAAATTGGTGTGGTTGTGAATTGGCTCTCGATCGATTGTTTGAACGAACAAACAGGGCGGTAATAAATCATCGCGCGGTACCTGGGGTTCGTGAAAAAGGCCCCCGTTTGAAACAAAGGGGACGTGACATTTCTAACAGTGCTACGGAATCCATGGCTGTGGGTTACACGTCCTGGAGCCGTACCGGCTAACGCATCGAACTTCGGAAAGTCTGCCGGGTTTCAAATTAAAACAGATAAATCGAGCCCCAATCGGGCCAAAATGGCGAACCCCAAATTATGATGTCACACAAACATCGATATCTTCTAAATAACTTCGGCGAATACTACAATATGAAACTCCTTACTTCGATTTATCTGTTTTAAGTTGAAGATCGGCAGACCCGCCGAAGTTCGAAAAGTTAGCCGGTAGGGCCCCTGGCTGGCCTCTGCCAGGCAAAGTATCAATTTACAAGATAACATCGATCGTCTAATAAAACAAAAAAAGTTATAAGTGACTTCTAAAGTTAAAAAGATAGTCCAACCAAAACAAGATTTGAAAATATATAAAGGAATATGTTAGGTACTAAATTAAGCAGATTATCTTCATAACGGTCGGGGTTTCAGTCGCAGCTGAAACGAATTGATCTATGATAAGGGATCACTTTATACTGGTATTTATTTTATTAATTCATCAACGCCCGAGCGGACGCATTCACGCAGGCAGCCGGATAACAATGGAATTTCTATTGTGTCTCATTTTCCGGGCGTTGAAGGGTTAATATGTTAAATATTGCTAATTACTAGATTCGTGCAAGTTTATATGTATAAGCTCTATAAAATTCCCTGGGAAATTTCTTTACGTATTGTCAACATTTATTCAAGTGAATAAGATACCTACCTATACCATTCATTACTTCAAATTCAAAGGAGTCTACGTCACTTTTTTCAAATAACTGAGTGGACCCTGTGAACTTCGTATCACCTACAATTATTATAAATAATAAATGCTTGGACAACTTCACACAGCGCCATCTAGCCCCAAACTAAGCAAAGCTTGTAATATGGGTGCTAGACAGAGAACAGTAGCCTTAGCACGAACAGCTATCGAAAAAAAAAATAACGCGCGTAAAAACATTAGAGTTTTGTATGAGAAATTTGTACAGCGCCATCTACCGCCGAAAAGTGAAATGGAAAATCTCCATAGAAAATTACTCTATCGAGTACTTTTGCGCGCTTTTTTTTCTTGATAACTGTTCGTGCTAAGGGTACAGAAACGATTCCCATACAAAATTGTAGTTGAATTTTCGATTAAATGAAAGCTGTTCTTTTGGGTTTTTCCATTTTTTCTAAACCACCCCAGTACTAAAGTAAACAAAACAAAAAATATTTATTCCAATCGGTCTTGCCGGACTAACGAACAGCAATACAAAACGTAAGTAATATAAGACACGAATTTGAGATGATGAACAAAGAGAAAACTAAAAAGGTTGTCTTTGATGTTGCATATTAGCACAGTACTACCTCGTATATTGTTCAATGGCTATAATTGTGCCTTCACGCACAATGAAACACGTTATTAGGCAAAATTACCAGGCCGTTCGCGCCTTGTCATTTTGCATACGCCATTTATTAGGTTAATTGCTTTTGGCGGGCAATAACGAGACAAATGAGGTAATATCACCTATAACTCCGAAATTCACGATAATTCAATTTTATTGACGGGCTCCGGCCATTTTGTGGACCTCCATAAAAGTATATGGCTAGGACCGAATGGCGGGAACACCGAATAATAGACAACTTTTTCTTTTTAAGTGAAAATGAAAAGGGAGCGATTTGCAAATTGCTAAGGTCATAAATAACCGTTGAATTTCGCATTTGCGAATCGTTTTTAAGTTAAGAGTGCTTGACGTGAATATTTCGGAGAATGTACAACAATGCAGGTAAATAACGGTCCGTCTGAGAGAGTGGACAATCCGGCACGATGTCCTCGCTTATATTATTGCCGATGGACCTTGCTCACTTACCAAGCCGTTTAGAATCAGAAACCGGTGATAAAACCTACAATAATAGAATAAACAAATCGTGGAAGCTTCATCTCGTCCATCTAATCAAGAAACTGAAATGCTTACAGCAACTATTCTAAAATAAAATAATAAGAACAATCGACATTTACTGGGTAAACATCCAGCTGCCCAGTATCTTGTAATCCATTTAAATCTAAGTCACAATCCTGTTAAAGCGCCGAAGTTCGTTTTGTGAAGCGGAAAATTAGCTGAAACAAGAAAACATTGACCCGAAATTGAGTTACGCCAAATTAATGGCTGTCTGCAAACAACCTTCAAATATTCCACTTAGAAATCGTATCAAAAGTCAGTCGGACCTCCAATTTAACTTTGATGACACCAAGTTAGGGTCCCGTCTTGGTATGATACTTGTAAATCAAAGATGTCGTGGCACTTGAGCTTTTTGCTGACACAATGTAATTTATTGCCTTTGTCCTTTGATAATACGTAATACAAAATATTACGGACTGACGTTGTCGAAATAACCTATACTAACCTTTATATTGGGTAATAATGGCATGTCACACATTGAACATGCAAATGTTCTTTAAGCATGATAAATAAGAATTAATTATAACAAGTCAGATGGTTGTGTCGATATTGATTAAAATCACTTGGTGCATTATGATATTGTAAATATTCATAGATACAAATTATCACTTGCATGTCATATGAACTGCATTATATTGACTGCAACATGTTGCCATCTGCTCTGCGTTCGACCGATCAATGTGCTCTGGAATGCATTCGTTAACTAGACAACTATATTCAAACATAATATTATTATTCTCATAGCATCATCCTAACTTTCGCTAACTAGCTGATGTGACGTCACTCTTATAAATCTTTAACCGTTTGCATCGATTTTCATCAATTGCTATATCTTGTTAATATCGTCAACGATATATTTCTAGTAGTAACACAGAATAAATAATAGTACAAGTTAACAGACAAAGACCATTTTAAATCCATACAAAGTTAACTATTACAAGGTAAGCGACACTTGACTTATTTCTCGCAGGCGACCGGCCCTACCCATAGCTAAATGTGGATTTAACTTACGTCTATGATTTAGTACCATTGCATATGTAAACCGAAGTAAGTACAGTGAAGTCGACGAGAAAACACGTGTCTAGACTGCATTCAAGTTATTATGTATAACTTCTGAAGTAGGTTGCTATTGCTTCGTTTTATATGAAGTTGAATATTCGCCGGCTTATTTTATGTTCCCATAAATATAACTTTTTACAACTTAAGTCGCTTTCAAGAGCTTGAAACACTTTTTTTGTACTGAAATGGCAAAATGTGTTACTTTGTGCTACCAACGTCATTGTGTTACTTTTGTGCCATGCCCATAAACGATACTTAAAAGAAAATTAGCAAAAGCAGACCAGCCTGTCGATTCTGTAATCAAACTCGAATTTCACTTCGAATCTCACTTTGCTGCACAGGAATTTTAAATCATAAATGGGAAAATGATAGGCTGTTTTTTAATCACAAAAGATTTTAGATAGCAACGGTAGCTATCTAAAACCTTTTGATAAAGTAGCTTATATTCAGCTAATTTCTAATAACAAATTCACGCGAAGTGAGGTGAGGTTCGAAGTGAGATGCGAGTTTGGTTACAGAATCGACAGGCAGACATTAAGGGCACTATATGTATACCGCAAAGTGGCGCCCTCATCTTAATTAAATTTGTTGCTCGCTAAGTACATTATGTATCGAAAATTCACATTATGTACAGATTGAAGCTAAGGTTCTATAGTCTATTTACAAACAATAAACTCAATAAAATATAGTAGTAAGTAAGCAAATGTGCTTAGTGGACACCTTTTGCCCACTACTACTACAATGAACTAATTTTATTGAGTTTACTGTCTGTAAATAAACTTTAGAACCTTAGCTTCAATTTGTAAATGTGAATTTTCGATACATTATGTACTTAGCGAGCAATAAATTTAATTAAGATGAGGAGGGCGCCACTTTGAGGGCTATAGGGCCCTTAAGCTTTTAAGTTGTATTGTACCGTAGGTTTTATTCCAACATTCCAATAACTAAATACCAGTCTCGGATAGCTTTATTAATTCACTTTATTTATACGCATATGGCTTAAATTAGTTCATGAATGGAATTTACTCACGTTTTCATTGAACATGTGAACAAAGCGTCGTTCATAGTGGTTCATATCTCCACGTAGTACCACAGTATTAATAACTTCCAGTATTGTGTCTCGCCGTGTCCTTAACAGCGCATAGTGTACACACTAGCGCCGCTATTGAATAAAATCATAGTGCTTAAATAAAGACGAAGTTGTGAATTATCTCTTTGTAGTGCACTCCAAAGAAGCTTTGTGGTACTTTTTATCGATTCAACAATATTTTCTTGCCTGTCGTTTAGTTTAATAGAGTTTTATTGCTAAAAGTGGCCATATTTCGCAAAAAAACTCCTACAGGCTAGAAAATATTGTCTAAGCGATAAAAAGCACTACAAAGCTTCTTCGGAGTGCACTAGAGAGAGATAATTCACAATTTCGTCTTTATTTAAGAGAGCAGACTACGCCACAGAATATATAATAGACTACGCGCTCTTAAAACAAATACGCACGGCAACTACACACACACTAGGATAGCTCATTGATTATGAATTGATGTATATTGAGTTAAGACTGTAGTAAGCAATTCTGTATGCAATTTGGTACAGCGCCTATGGCGGTAACTCCACTAAACTAAAAGTTGTCATACAAATGTCAAATACAGTCAATATCGGGTATAGTAAGCGTTAACTCATAATACAGTCATGTCTATAAATATGTAAACAATTTAGAACTTTGTCATTAATTTTTTGAACACAAATCAATGACAACCACAACAGAGTGACAAAGTTCTTAACTGTATACAACCTACACGTGACCTACACCGAAATTCCCATAGATAGTGCACTATTTCAGCCCGCTTTCGGCAGTTTTGAACGAAGACGAAATACTGGTAACTTATTTATACTGTGGTAGTACTACAGTAGGATCGAGAAGTAACAGTAGTCTAGTACGCTACCACAGCATACGCTACTTTAATCACGTAACGGCTGTGTACAGTGAGTGCAATTAGCCCGGAATAGCGCGTGAGTCACGCCAATACGGCGACAACACCGTCGTTCAGGTCATATCAATGGTACACTGCCATCTGTTCCGAGAAGCTCCCCGAGGAGTTGAATGTCCCAGCACTAATGTCTCCGGCTTATCTTAAACGAGCTCATTTTATTATTTTAACATTGTTATTGAAGGAGTTAATGTTCTGCGTGTAAACAAAAGTATAAAGTTACCATTCCAAGGTTTTTGTTTAAATTTACGATAAATAAATGGATGACCGTAAAAGATTAAGCTTAAATACAGCACATTAGAGTAAACATGGTACCTAACCACCCAATTAATTTTGACACAACTCAAAAATGCTGTAAGTGTTAAGATATGTCGAGTCGAGCGAGAACTCAAGGAAATGTCAGATTAGAATATTGTGTCTTCCATCCTACCTGTCTACTTAAAATGTCGTATCTGATTAGATTTAGATTAATATTTAATTTTTAATAGCTCTGTAAAACTGTATTAGCGGAGAAGAGCCCAATCTAGCCCTCTCAATTTTTTTAAATGATAATTTAACATTCTCTTACGATTACAACGGGAAAAACACTAACACAAAGCTACGAGGATCCTTTTGTTCGACTCTATTTATTTACGACTAGCATTATTATATGTAATTAATAATTATGCATGAGACAAACACTATTTAATAGTAATTTAGTACTTTCCTCTTAGTTACGAATTATGTACTTAGTTAGGAGCATTTCTACTTTAAATAAAACAGTATCTTTCATTTTTCTCAAACTCAAACTTCATTTTAATAAGTTCGTGTAATAACTTTTTTTTTATAGCATCACGTTTTAGATTTACTATGGTCTATAATAATATGGTCCCAATTTTTACAAAATTGTGTTAAAATTCATAAAAATTAGTTATCGCCTACTGGAACTCATCAGTGCTTTATTAATTTAGGTAACTCTGGCAACTTGGCTGGTTTCCTTTATATTATGAATTTCTCTTTTTTAAAGGTAGAAGAAACGAGCACAGATTATAAACAATCCTCCCAGCGGGAAAGTTTAACAATATACAGGGCTACCGGCCCTCGGGCACAGAATACATAATAGTACAACCTCGGCTTGAGGTGGAAAAAAAACAATATAAGTCTCCTTGGTTGGACGGACGGCGGAGTAACTTCGCCGCGTACTTTTTTGTAAAAACACCTACAATCCTACACCTTTCTTTACACGGCCTCCCCCGCCCTGGGGCGAACAGTCAAAGTTAACCTGAAGGTGTTTTCAGCATAGTTACTACGTAAATAATAATTATTACTTACCTAGATTGACTAAATTAAAAACTATTTTATAATAATTTATCAAACACTTCCAAGTTCTTAATCGTTTGCTGTTCTATAAGAAATTCTGTTATTAGCTATAATTTATTGCACTTTTTGTATCAAAGTGTTTAATACAACAAGCCGTCAATCATAAATGTACAAACACGCAAAAACACCGCCACTTACTCTGAAATAAAAAGGCATTTGACGAGTTACACGATTTTATCTCGCGATGTGTTCTCCGAGTTTTTACAACCCGCCACAACAATCTGGACAGCAACTGTCTGGTTCACCGAGCTACGGTATTTCTTAACTTGATAGATCGATGGTATATGCTTGCTTTATAATGACCGCAATAATAATTGCTATCAAAAGGCACCGTCTCAAACGCTATCACAACCCAACACAAGGCACCGCTCTGAGCCGCTTTATTTATTAAAAACTAATCCTTTTCCTATATTCTATTCTAAAGATAAGAATGGTAATTATTGATATCAACACTTTAATGCGATTTAACTCAATTTTACCATACAATTTGGTCACAACGATAATTAAATTTATCAAAGTAGTTTAATCTTTCCTTTATTCATCCCGCCATTTCGACAGCTTATTGAAAACAAAGCTTCTTAATAATAAGAATAGGCAATAGGTGCGGGCGAGTCAAACAGGATTTATCGATAAGCAAACACAAATCGTGCCGGCCGCGGCGGCCGCTAATAACTTTATTGTTATTTCCACGCACATTTTAGTTCAGCAGCGAGCCGTATCTAAAACAATGGTGATCGGGCTCTCGTAAAACTGGAGTAAAACGCTCCAAATTAACCCACGTAAAAACAGTCCGCAAACATTACTAACAAACGCGATTTATTAGCTTTTCAGCGGAATAATGCTGCACTGCTCATTGTTCACCTCTCGCAAAATGAAATCGGATGCTATTAGAGAAACATGGGATTTCGCGTCACATAAATTTTAAGTAGGTTTTATGCATGCAATATGTCACTGCACTCGTTTTGTTTGGTGATAAACGGCGCTTTATATACGATTTTCATAAATTTTAAGTATGATATCCAGTTGCAAATTGCATAATTATTGTAAATTATATATTTGCAATATTGGAACTTTTTATTCACTGTCCCAGTTATCTGTTAGCGACATAGTTTTATTTCACTTTGTTCGTTTGACACCATAATAAAACCGTAACTATTTTATTCTATTTTATTTTATTGTAGAAGTCGTGAGGTACCTAAATTGAATCAGTTACTATTATTGTAGTCGCGCGCCGGTGCCGACCGAATCAAAGACATTCGTTGCGTTATATCTTTGACGATGAAAGTGTGTTAATTTAATATAAGAGCAGATTTATTTTTGACTTGTTTTCACATTTATATTTTGGGAATATAAAATACCATTTTTTTTATAAAATTTTTAATGAATTTGGTATTCGTTGGGAATATAAATTTTATAACGGCAATAAACAAATACCATTGGTATTAGTTTTTGGTATTCGAAAGGAATAGATCAAACCTTTTTGTTAAAAAAGTTTTAGTGCCTAATTTATACAACATTTATGTTTTATTTCTGAACTTACTAAATGAAATCTTACACTATTACAACAGAATTAACAACTTTTTATTTATTTACATTTCAGTACTTACAGCATTATTCCTGCCTGTTATTGAAAACTCAATTGTCGTTTCTACTAAAAATAAGAAAAAAGTAACTTCGGGACAATTATGTTGATTTCATATTGTAGGCTTTGGATTACGTTCTAAAACTAACACTGTTTAATTTAGACACTGTTTAAATGTGATGCCGTCTCGTTCAAACAATACTGTCAAAAAAGTGACAGCATCACATTTAAACAGTGAACTTAGACACTGTTTAAATGTGATGCTGTCACTTGTTGAACAGTGTTTTAAAAACTTTTGTGGTAAGACCGTTTTGGGTTGGTGTAAACTTTTCGAAATAGGTACAGCAATAGGGTATTTTACACCATGTAAGAAACAATATAAAAATGCATGTTTATGATAGATTTCATAAAAAGTGAATGAGAAACGTCGATATTTATTCATAAAAATGCAATATACATTTTATAATTCAATTTAAAAAATCGACTTTTTTAATCTATTCTTCAAATGTTCAAAACGCCATTCGCCATATTGGATTCCGACGTGACGTCAGCCCGACAGCAAGCAAACAGGATTTCTTACTCGTCGTACTGTGTTATTTTATAATTTTATGTGATTATCACTTTTATGCTTTATTTTACTAAAATCGCATCATGGAAGACGGTTTTGTGAAAGCACAAAGTACTAATCTACCAACAATATATAAATAAATACGATATGGTGGCGAAATTATTTGCGTCCAATCCCGATTTCTGTTCTGCAGAGTGGAGAAATGTTAAAACAGCAATGTAAGTACCTATCATATCAAGTTTTTTCCAACAATTAAGTACTACACAACACGATAATACCCTGTGTTTGTTTACAATAGTTATGTAATAACAATCCAACATAACCTATTTTTTTTTTATTTTGTTATCAGGTCTGGAAGGGAATCTGACGACGCAATAGGCTATGTGCAGCTCAAACGGGTTCAAAACACGTGCGTTGTAGTGTACGGTATGCCTGGAACATAAAGTGCGTTCCAAGCCCTATGTACTGATTGACACATAATGTGAATGAACAGGAAGAGACTGTGAGTAGTGTTAAGTGCTACGATTGTCCCTCGTCAGAAGGTGGCAAGCATGGTGTTACGATGTACACCGCCGAACCGAAGCCCTGTCGTCGTGTACTTCAGTTGAGTTTTAATGGAAGAAATCGAATCTGGCTAAGGTTGGCTCATCGATAAACATTTTGTGTGCAAAAGAAATTTCTAAAAGAAAATCTAAGGAGATGGTTGCAGACAGCAGTGTGCGATGCAAAAGGTTAATTTATGGGGAAACGCATAACCTTTATTAGCATAGTTCCACAACAAGTGATTGATCTACCTTTGCATGAATTTAAAAATCATGTTAAAAAGACGCTCATGGGTAATGGTTATTATAAAGTAGACAACTATCTGAAAGACCAAAATGCATGGAAAAAATGTAACACATAGCTTGCAAATATAAGTACCTACTTTGTTGTTTATAATCTGTTGTATTGTATTTGGTAACTGTTGTAAAGTAATAAAGATATATTTCAATTAAGTGTTTATTTCTGTTATTCATATAATCAAATTTCCAATTTAAGTTAAAGAGACAGGACATAACCGAGTGACCATAAACTTGACTGATGACAGCCAGATTAACAATAGCAGATCATGATTTAATATTTAAGTTTGTAAATATTGTTACTTATTTCTGTTAAAGCTGATAAGTTTCTTGCACCTGTTCTTCTTGTCAGTTATAAAACTCTGGAATGGGTGGAAAATATAGATGATTCAGTAGCGCTTAATTACTAAGTTTATTTGAATAGTTTTTTGTACTTTGACTTTGACTATTCTCCTACCCTACCCTATGTATAGTGCATATGTATTCACATATTTTCCACATGCACATGACATTGAAATGAACATTATTATATCCTTAACATCTTTATGGTGGCCAAGTTGACCCATTCTTCAAATCAACTCGGCTGTGATGGACCAACATCATCTTTATACAGTGAGTGCACCATGGAAATAAAAAAAACTATACTTATTATTTGATATATATTTATTTATTATAATATAATAATACCTTTTATATAAACTCAAAGTTGCCTGTGTAAGTATTAATCCTTCAAAACACATGATTGATTTTGAATCAAAAAATGCAAGTGTTAGGTTATGTTCACATCGCTTATCCTTCTTGCATATCCAGTAGACACAAAATTCACGAGACCATCAGGTGAACAGGATATTTTTTTGTTTGTTTTTTGGATTTCTTTGGATCTCTTACCAGTTTCAACCAAGTTTTTCTCATTTTGATGTCACTTGGCACTTGAACCCACTATTTTAGTGGAGATTTTACACTTGTTTTACTGCAATCAGGCACAAGACACCAATGATAAAACATTACAACTCATTATTTTAAAAACTTTCGTTACTTTTGTAAAAAGACATTGTAACCACTCTTGATTGTTTCCTGACGCCTGACGGAGTGACGTCACGGGCCTAAACAGCATGGCGGCTTGCGTTTCTGCGCAATAATTCAAAATCATAAATAAAAAATCATTTTTAAGGTATTTCTTGGTTTTATAAAATTGAAATAAAAATTGTGCTGGTTTATTACGACCTCAGGAATAATATAAACATGTTTTCAAAAAAAGGTGTAATTCCCTATTAAGTACAATTAATCATATTTCAATATGATTTCAGAAGTTTGGTGACTGGAATGTCTATGATTTCCTACCGAGGTTTAATGCTTATCGCACGGGATGAGGATCGTAATGTAAAACGTCTAGAGGAGTGCGTTATAGGCAGAATCTGTGCTTACTCAACAAGATAGCCGGCAGACACCGTAGGCGGCGCCGTAAAACACGACCGTGGCATGTCGCAGGAAGCGCCCGTCGTAAATCCCGGCCACACGGCGAGTTTATCGATATCGATATTTTTAGCGCGCGACACTGGGAGTTCACTAGCCGTTCGATAAATTCCTTGCGCTAAATTCCTTTTGACATCGCACAATATCTATTCCACGATTTTATTCTCGATATTCCATGCAATTTAATGATAAGTTAGTGAATTGTTAATGGTCGTTTTATCCGGCCCATTGTCATAGTTCTACAAACGAACTGATTAAAAGGCATTCTTGTCAACTTTATTTTGTCGCCTTGTGCGTAACGTAGCGGTCAAAATCAAATGTCAAACAAATGTCATTGAGGGTACGCGGACGCCATTAAACTACTCTCGGATTAACTAAGTTGTGTTGTTCCCCGATATACGGTGGTATAGTGACAATAAAATTCTCGAATAGGCAAAATACTCTGATAATAGTGCGTGGTAAAACGTGATTTCGATTTACTCTCGAATACGTGGTCATTTAGTCTAAGGATAATATTTATTCTCGCTTGGTCGAATCTGCCCTTAGAGGATTATAATACCTGTGTGTGTAACTATGTTGAAATACATACCTGGCTGCCTATCTGTAATTAGTACTGCAACTATGCAGCACTAGTAAGTATTTAGTAGGTTTCAGAACCAGTTGCTTTTTATTAGAAGGCACTTTAATTGAGACAAGTAAACTACTAAATAAATGACACTCTTTAACAGTTTGCTGCAAATAAAATCTCCATTACCTGTGCTCGTGTGGAATCGAATGTTTTTATATCGTTTTGCATACTCGTAAATTCCTAGGCTGTGCATGGATTCGAGTTACAATAACAGTCTATGGAACGCGACGAGACGAGATAGCTTAGCAGCTTATGCATTTTTATGTTGTTTTTATTTCAAATGGCAATACTTTGTCTATGGAATACAGGATCGTGAAACCGGCTGAGTACTGAGAGAACCGGCCTCACGTACTGTAAATAGAATAGTTTTCTTTTCTTGTTTGAAGTTGAAGTTCCGATCAACAGTAACGAGGGTTGCATTGTTTTTATCGTCTCACCACAGAATAAATAATGTCTCACGCCCTGTGCACGCAAACAGTAAAAACATGAGAATTTTCTATAGCACTTCATTTACAATACAAACTGATATTGCTAGTTAGTTAGTAACGCAAATGTCTTGCGTTACTAACTAACTAGCAATATTACACTTACGTTGTTAAGTAGTTTAGCCATGTAAATAGAGCCAAACGAAAATATGTATTATTATCACAGCATAAATATAATAAAATGATAGTACATTTGATAACAACACAATACAAATGAATGAATGAATCTTAGATGATCGAAGGGATGAATGAATAAATGGAGGCAAAGAAAAGCTGATGCAAAAGCAAAACTGTTGAAAACTATATTCTTGGTTACGTAGACAGTTTTGTAAGAAAATAGAAACAAATAGGTTGCTGTCTCTGTCTATAACTATAGTAAGCTTATTTAAAAGTAAAGCGAATAGCTTATTGGATGAAAGAGTCAAAGAAAATCATCTAATTAATTGGGGAAAATGCAAACTGCTTGCTTGCTACCGGGGCGTCGGACTAGGAGGCGTGGAACCGACAAAAATGTAAACAAAAATCAATCAAGTTCATCATATTAAAAACCCCCCTATAGCATAACCTTAACGTGATATGATATAGCTGTCGTCGTTTAACTGACAAAGCCTTAAGATAGAGGATTAATTAAACATGGAAAAATTTAAGTAAGTACTTACATGTGGTAAGGACGACCTGAGTGGTGCAGTGGTCAACTTGTCGGTCTACCACGCAAGAGGTAGGGTCTAGGTGTTACTATGTATGACAAGTATATATTTTAAAAAATATAAAAATATTACAAGCTTTGCTTAGTTTGCGGCTAGATAGCGCTGTGTGAAATTGTCCAGGCATTAAAGACATCTAGGTTTTCTTCAAACTTCAACTGAGTAAAAACCCTGCGAATTCACATCGTGGGCTTTGCTATTTTGTGCTCAGTGTATTAAACCTTCTTAAAGAAGCTTAAAATTAGAGGTACTTACCTGCTCATAAACATTTAATTAAATAGGTACTTACAGTTTATCGATTCAATCTCCATAAACAGACATCGCAGCAAGATCCCGTCAAGTCTTCACGTAAACACTTTTCTGTTGCCTATTATTATAATTCTTTCATAAACTATCTGTAATGCTAATGCTAAACTCCACTCTATAACTGCTAATAATGAATAAAATTAACATCTCCCTGGATATTGCAGATAACTCGTTAACGATAATTCAATCACGGTGCAGCGCCGGCGGCACCTTCGTAATCAGGACTCGGGGGAGTATCTTGTATGCAGGGTAGTGATATGCCGAGTACGGCTTGACTCGAGTCAAACTCGATTCCTGCCTTGGACTCGCCTACTCGAATACCCATTTATTTTGATTCGAGTACGCTGGACTCGAGTCCGATAATCGAGTCAGGAAGAATCTCGCTGGCCACGGCGGTATACCTGTCCCGTCTGCACTACACCGTTACCGCGGGGGACGACCGGCGGGTCTATCGACTAAATACAGTGAAGTGTAAACTGTGTTTTGACAGATGTATGTGATACATTGCTAGTGCAACTTCGTTTTGGCACTAATAAACACTTACCAAAGAAAAGTAGCAATGTATCACATCCATTTATCAAATCAGAGTGATTACGATAGCAATGTAAGTTAGCCGATGGAGCCCCGGTACGTGACAGAGTACATCAAGAAGAAGGCCAACTTCTGCTTCATAGTTCAGCGGCTAAACTAGACTCGAGTCAACTCGAGTACTGGACTCGAATCGCGGAATCGAGTCAGGATTCGAATACCGTATAAACCGACTCGAGTCGACTCGATCCACCGAAACAGCGACTCGGCACATTACTAATGCCGGGTCGTCTGAATTCTGAATTATACTTTGGATAATATAAGTCCTCTAAAGTACAAGCTATTTATTTATACGTTTTGGAATAAGTTGCGCGCTTTCACTATCACAATTAAAATATGAGAAAATCGCCAATAATGGTTTCCCCTGATACACCTTGGTTAATATCTTATTAATCTAAAGCTAGTTATGAGCGGTGTCTACACAACAGACCAAAAAACACGTCCCAGACAGAGGACTTTAAAAGGTCGAATCCTTCCTTATTAATATTATAGATGCGAAAGTCCGTTTGTTTGTTTGTTACGCCTTCACGTCTTAACTACTGTACCTATCATCATGAAATTTTGCATACACGTTGTCATGAGAAGGACATAGGGTACCTTTCATCCCAAACAAAATAATTGTTCCCGAGGGATAGCAAAAAGACTTTCCACGCAGAGGAAGTCGCGGGCGGTCGCTAGTACTGGAATAAAAAACAATTATTTAGAATAAATGAAATACAAATACATTAATCATTCGATTGAACCGTTCTTTATAACTTTATAAGGCATCTTTTAATATAACCGTTGTAAAATAATGATTATGACACTAAACATGCACTGCCAAGAGCCATATTCCGGCCGCCACGCGCCGCTAAGTAGGCACTCTGTGAAGCACAGAATAAATAATAACTACTAAATAGTTTATGTTATAATACTAGAGGTACATAATACAAGCAATGCATTTATTTATTGTATCGATGTGTCCACTGTCCGCCCGCTGTTTCGAAATCGAAACGATAACGATGATTTTCAAATGTAACTTTGACTATGGGGTCAGGAGACCCGTAACCAGTAAGCACAATCGCAAACTAGCCGCACTGCACCGACTATTACCGCTTCCAGTGAACCGGAATAATCGCGCGCCCATAATAAACGCTAGTGTGGCCCTACTGACGGCGACCAGGGACACAATCGAGCCAAAACCGTTAAGTTGTCATTTAGAATATATTTACCTAAAAATGTATAAACAAATAAATAAATAAATATTTGACAACATCACAAACATTGCTCTGATCCCAAAGTAAGTAGCTAAAGCACTTGTGTTATGGAAATCAGAGACAACGGTGGAACGACAAAAACCCAGACTTGAGCCAATATAGAAAAGTTATTTTATTAATTGACCCAGCCGGGGATCGAACCCGGGACCTCAGAGATGGCGACACCTTGAAAACCGGCGTACAAACCACTCGACGACGGAGGTCGTCGCTTTAGAATTCTCATTTAAACTGTCCAAGATTGGTTCCCTAGACGTAGCTTTCAACAATTTTAACAATTCTAAAGCGAGTGAAGGGACTTGTAATATCCTCGTAGTCACACTGATATGACCAACTAGTATGACCACGAGGAAACGGGGGTATTTTTCTGTAAACATAATGGTATGACCAACTAGTTAAAATGAAACTGGTTTCATTTTAACGTAACCATTTGGTTTTGGTTTTATCATTGAAAATCAGCGCGACTGGGCTTATGTACAGACAAAGTCCAGAAACAGTCTAAATGTTGTATTGCTTAAATTTTGAGATGAACAAAAGAGAAGTGTTTAGGCGATGTTTTATTTTTATGTTGTTGTTTGTTGTTTTTGTTGTTGTTTTCAGAATAGCTAAAAGAGTTTTTTTGATGTGGTGAAAGTATTTCAGCAATAATCGTGGAACCCCGCGCTCAGTCGCACCACGCACTCGTGTTACGTGGAACACCAGCTTTAGTTTTACGATTAGCTGCTTTGTTTGCTGTTCCACGGTCCGATATTGTTCCTCTAGTCCTGCACCAATTCAGGGCTGCCCTCCAATAACATGTGTGTGGTTGTGGTAGAACATTATCTCTTGATACAATTGCATAGATTAGAAAGAAAATATTATCGCTTAAAAATAATTGCTAGAAAATTTTCATTTTCCGTAGCGATATTGTGGCAAAAATTCTTGTTGTAGAGTGTTTGTTACAGGGGTTACAACATTACGGAAATGTTTTCTTCAGTTACAATTTTTTTCAAAACCGGATCTGTCGATTTATGTTTCAAAATTAAAATGGCACCAGATTCGAAGTAAACATAATTCCTAAGCTTCCTCGCGTGCAAGATCATTAATTTTTAATGTCATTTATTAAAAGCCATTCAAAGCAAGTTGTTTGTGTTGGTGTCCCAAAGGTATTTTGGTCGTTCGATTGCGACCTCGTGTCGTGGTAAACATCAAAATGTGCGCCCGCATATGCGGTAATGGACTATTTACCTATTATCTTTATTGAGTAGGTACCTATAGTTCGGGAATTGCTGTACTCAACTAGGTGACGGACGGAAGCTAGATATTTTATCACATGGACTAAGAACTTGGACCCGCCCGGGGGTCATCGGCAATAAACGTCAAAGTTTGACATACATTTATAAAGATATCCTCTAAACTACTGCGAATAAATGAGCGATGTGGCACGTAGATTATAACAATGTGTGATTTGGAAATCATTTTCTATATTTCAAACCAACCCTACTTCGATAGGATCTCGCTCGCAATCCACGTGCATTGTAGGGCGACCTGCAATGCAGATCTAGATATTTCCTCAAGTTACCTTTAATACTGCTTAATTTTAGCTTGTGGAACTGCAGAATAAATAAACAAATAAATATTAGGCAACACCACAAACATGGCTCTAATCCCAAAGTAAGTAGCTAAAGCACTTACTTTGGGAAAAACACAAAAACACAAGCAGAAATCAGAGACAGCGGTGGTAAACACGCACCCAGACCTGAGTCAATATAGAAAAGTTAGTTTTCTAAATTGACCGAGCCGGGGATCGAACCCGAGACCTCAGAGATGGCGGCACATGGAAAACCGGTGTACAAACTCGGCCACGGAGATCGTCGAAGAATGCAATATCAGAAAAGCAGGCACCCTTCAAATACGACCCCAAGTGTTTTAGTTATTTCAGATCAGGTTTTATAAGCTTCGTCCATACCATCTCGTTTTAGTCAGCGATCTTGTAGAATCATCGATATCAGATTACTATGACAATAAACTATCAATTCACTACCCTCATTATGTAAATTATATGTGGATGGATATAAATAATAAGCTGCCAGCCATTATCGATGTCTCGCGGGTGTCGATATCGACTCGTTAAAAGCACATTAACTTGCGCCTGCGCCGCTACGGGCGTGTTGGCACCACGCCACAGAGCTGCTGCCGAACAGAATGGCATTACCCTCTGTTTATGTCAACCTGTAGGTCCCGATGACAACAGTTTCCCTGAATGCATGACAGGCGACGACATATGTTTAAACGTATGACATTTTTATGGTTCTGGTAATGTCAAACATTTCTTGTAGTTTATCACTTCGATAGACCGAATATGCTAATTACAACAAAAAACACGGCAATGTTACGTACCAAACAGTATTTGGTAAGTATTTATAGAGTCTACAAGTCATTATTGCACTCAATAATAATGTTATCAATAAAATTGCGTGACGTTTATATCAATATTCATTCCTACTAATTCAATCTCCACATCTATCATCTAAATTATTGACAACTAGGTATCTTATGGATCCTCCACACGCACAGGCCCGGCCTGCAGAATATAACGGGGAAACGCGGCCACCCGCGTCCCCCTACACATGTTGAGATTTGGCTTGCAGGCCGCAGGCGGCCGCGCCTCTCCGTACGATCCTGCAGGCCGGGCCTATGCATGTAGATGATCCATTATGTGCACAGCTATCTAAATTATGCTTTCCGGCGACTATCATTAATTGCTTGACCCGTCCGTCAAGATAGCAAACTGCGTTCAACATCCTAACCTAATAAAGTAATCATTAGGTTGTCTGTAAGCATAAAGCTGTGCAAGTAACCACTATCTGATCTATGCAGGCAGACGACGACGGTGAGTCGATCATAGCACTATATTTACCGGCACACGTTGCGTTTAAAATAAACAAACCTATTTAACTTCCATTTATAGAGTAGTGCGTTGAACTGTCCAGAACATATTCAATACTCCAAAATTATCGTCACTTTCGAGGTTATTGAATAATCATTTCTTAAGCACCTGTTTATATCGCTTGTTCAAAGAAAGTTAAAGTGGATTCTAGAATAATTTAATAATTTTTTTTTTATTTTACGGCAGTATAATCCATAGTTATATTAAACCAGGCCAGTCATCAATAATCATTCAAATGAATCATCACTTTCATGTTCATCGTTATTGAGTAATAAATAATGAGCACCAATTTATTAATAGCTTCTTTCAAAGCAAACGGTAACTTGCTTTAAGTAGCCATAGCATAACAAGTAATATAGCTTTTTAGATCTTTGTTTTTGAATATTCTTTCTTTTAAACTTCGAAGCTTTTAAAGCAAAACTCTGTTTAAAAATATAAATTAAATTAAATACTAAGGGCTGATTTTTCAATCCTCATTTAACAGATATCAGTCATTTTATATATTAACCAAATATAATAAAAGTCATTCTAAAAATGTGACAGAGAAATGAATGACAAATATTTTTAATTTTGCTGTATTATACGCTATCAAACGAATAAAGCTTTATCTAGGCATTGAAAAATCAGCCCTTGGACAATATAAACGATTTTTTTTATTATTATATGCTTGCTTCTCCCTAAAATTACCTTTATCAGGCAAACTACGCCTGCCAGTAGTAGCCCTCAACTGATTTATACCACCTGTGGATCTTATCTTGGCGCATAGCAATAAACGGTACGGTATAAACCATTGTGTTCATAATGGGCACTGCCCGTACAGATAACAGCCCTTCATTTGGAGACACTTCAGCTTTATTTGAATGTCAAGGTCCCTTCGGTGTTGTCAAATTTAGTAATAGTTGTAAACTTAGTGAACTCCACTAAGAAAGAGTTATTAATAACTCTGATTTTGTGGAGCTTTAACCAAAAAAAAGTTAAGTGTCATTTTATCAGGCAAATACATTCAAGGAAAACTAATTTCGGCGACCAACGCTACTTACGAACGTTCTTTAGAGTAAAATGTGACGAGATATGATGATGATACGTAGTAGCACTATTACATGTATATTCTGTGGTAGTAGTAACTTTCGCGTTAAGCCTCAAAGATAAGCCTTAATATGCTGATGTATTTATGATGTTGATTGTTTCCAGATGCGGTAGAGCAACGGGCGAGATGTGGGTGTTCGCGGCGCTAGTGGCGCTGGCGATGGGCGCGGCGCGGGCGCGCGCCGGCGGGCCGCGCTGCGAGGAGATCACGATCCCCATGTGCCGCGGCATCGATTACAACATGACCTCTTTCCCCAACGCGCTCGACCACGACACGCAGGACGAGGCCGGCTTGGAGGTAATTTTGAATTCTCGAATTTTTTATTTCACCCACCTTTCATCAATATCAGCAACTTTACGTTCTTCTGAAATAAAAAGTTTCTTAACATTTTGCATTGGAATAAATTGGATTTTTTTTCTCCATTCCAGGTTCATCAATATTGGCCCCTCGTCGAAATCAAGTGCTCGGCGGATCTGAAGTTCTTCTTATGCTCGGTGTACACTCCCATCTGCATCGAGGAGTACGAGGAGCCGTTACCGGCGTGCCGCAGCGTCTGCGAGCGTGCACGCGCCGGCTGCGCGCCGCTCATGCAGAAGTATGGATTCCAGTGGCCCGAGCGCATGGCGTGCGAGCGACTGCCGCGCTTCGGCGACCAGAACCGCCTCTGCATGGAGAAGCCCGACCGCGAGCCCGAGCCAGAGCCGCCGCGCCCGCCGCGCCGCCCCAACCAACGCTGCAAGGATCCAAAAAACTGCGAGGGCGGCGCTGCCGGCACAAGCGTAAGCGTGGGCGCGGGCGCGGCGGCGGGCGCGGGCGAGTGCAGCGAGTGCACGTGCCGCCCGCCGCTGGTGAAGCGACCGCGCGCCAACGCCAGCGCGCCGCTGCTGCCGCCCGAGTGCGCGCTGCCGTGCCGCGGCGCGTTCTTCACGCGCGAGGAGAAGGACTTCGCCGCCGTGTGGGTCGCGCTCTGGAGCGGCCTGTGCGCCGCCTCCACGCTCATGACGCTCACCACGTTCATGATCGACTCGCAGAGATTCAAATACCCGGAGCGGCCGATCGTGTACCTGTCCGCGTGCTACTTCATGGTCGCGCTCGGGTACTTGGCGCGGCTGGCGCTCGGACACGACGAGGTGGCGTGTGAGGGCGCGCTGCTGCGCACGTCCGCCGACGGCCCGAGCGCCTGCACGCTCGTCTTCATCCTCGTCTACTTCTTCGGCATGGCGTCGTCGATCTGGTGGGTGGTGCTGTCGTTCGCGTGGTTCCTCGCCGCCGGGCTCAAGTGGGGCAACGAGGCGATCGCGGGCCACGCGCAGTACTACCACCTGGCGGCGTGGCTCGTACCGGCCGCCAAGACGGTGGCCGTGCTGCTGGCCGGCGCCGTCGACGGCGACCCCGTCGCGGGCGTCTGCTACGTCGGCAACACCGACCCGGAGAACCTCAAGCGCTACGTGCTCGCACCGCTCGTCGTGTACTTCGCGCTCGGCGCGACCTTCCTGCTCGCCGGGTTCGTTTCGCTGTTCCGCATCCGGTCGGTGATAAAGCGGCAGGGCGGCATCGGCGCCGGGTCCAAGGCGGACAAGCTCGAGAAGCTGATGATCCGCATCGGCGTGTTCAGCGTGCTGTACGCGGTGCCGGCGGGCGTGGTGATCGGCTGCCTCGCGTACGAGGCGGGCGGGCGCGAGCGCTGGCTGCGGCGCGTGGCGTGCGGCGCGCCGTGCGGCGACCGCCCGCTCTACTCGGCGCTCATGCTCAAGTACTTCATGGCGCTGGCGGTGGGCATCACGTCGGGCGTCTGGATCTGGTCGGGCAAGACGTTGGAGTCGTGGCGGCGCGTGTGGCGCGGCGCGCAGCCCCCGGCGCCGGCGCAGCGCGCGCTCGTCAAGGGCGCCGTGTGACCCGCGCCGCCCGCGCCCCGAGCGCCCCCCGCCCCCGCCCCCGCCCCCGCGCCCGCCCCCCTGCCGGGGCTCCCCACCGCCGCGCCCTCCGCCCCCTCCGCGCGCTCGGTGCCGCCTCTGTCCGACTACGGGCCCGTGTAACTAAAGCGGAGTTCCACGATCATAAATCGAAACGGACCACTCGCGGTGGAGGAGTGGTGTCGGAGGCACAGTGACCGTAAAACCTATGATTGCGGAGTCGGTCGCCACCGCGATGGTGCTCCCGCAGCAGATCCGAAAGGATAACCGGTAAAGCGAGCCCGAACGTCGGACGTTAACGGTGCAAAAACTCGCCGCGCGGCGTCTAGTCCTAGTGTAATACCGCGCGCGGACCCCCATATACGTAACTAGAGTGTAAGCGACGGACAGTTTGTGAGTTGAAGTACAGTGTGACATTGCGCAGTAACGCGAACCCGGTAAAGGGTGTCGGTGACGTGACCGTACCGCGCAGCCGTCACGGCATAATTTACCGATCATCGCGCCGTGAAAACGATCGAAATCACCGCGGCTCATCGCCGTCGAGCGATCGTCGACACTACCCGATCCCGATGAGTCCCGGTGGCTTCTATGATCTATACTAGTGTTTAATATTCGCAGTGATGAACACTCGACGAACGATTTTGATACTGTGATTCGTATAACCTGTATATCGACTACTTAAGCAGAATATTGTAAATAGCGCTATCTATTGTTATAGTACAAGTCTCATTTCTCTACATAGGTATACTTTAAAATACTGTCCGATGAAAAAGAAATATTTATAAACTGGGACTATTTGCGAAGAACCTGCTTTGTAATCGCTGCTCTTTAACATATAAATCAGTGAAATATTTCAAGTGAAGTTTTCTATAAGTAATGTTGTCAATTTATAACATTCACATGAATAATTTACTGGTTTGTATTGATACATTATGTTCCCATACAATCATGGGCGCCGGCAGCAGGGTGCAAGGGGTGCACTTGCACCCCCCTGTCAGGAATAAAAACATAGAAAAAAAAATTTTTTTCATTAAGTTACTGTTTGAATAAAAACTGAAGGCGTCTCGGTTGCTGTCCAAATTTGTTCTTTACCTTGTCAAAAAATTCAGTATCCTCTATTAAGTAAGTTAATAGACATAGTATAATGTTTAGACGCAGATGCACCTCCCTGAACAATCCTGGCGGCGTCCATGCATACAATATGAATAATGTACAAACTTCCAAAACAAACTTATGATAATGCCTGCCAGTTTTGTCACTGCCAATTTTACAGGATAAGGCATTTTCAAATTGATATTATATGTGTGTATCGCTGATGTATTTATTAGATAATCAAAGTAAGGATCTCAAGAAATGCTAGGTTTCTATAATATTTTTGAGGTCGTTTAGTGTACTGTAATATATTAGCAATTTTAAAATGTGATTAAAAGTACTGGAAATCAAAAAACTTGGAAACTGTTCGTTCTTCTTCAATCATCTACACGATGATCAAAGCTGTTCATGTTTTATTATGTATTTATGACTATGTATTGATTTTGCCGTTGCATTTTGTTTTTTCTTAAACAGTTTCGCTCAAATTTTCTGATGGCTAATAATGTATTAGCTAGCATGCACGCGCAATTGTATGTAATATTGTAAATTGTTTATTTATGAATAGACGAAATCTGAGTGAAGAGAGGTGAATCATTATGTAATTTATTTTATATCTAACTGTAGATAACAAATAAAACGACTTTTTTATGTACAATTGGGACATTTCATTTTTAGGGTTCCATACCAAAATGCTAAAAAGGAACCCTTATGCGACTCAGTCTGTCTGTCACAGCTGGATATCTCGAGAACTACTAATGCTATCAACTTGAAATTTGGAATAGTTTTAGATGACGATTGCCCAACTATTTTGCAAATAAGAGAAATAAAAATATTTACTTATATATTTTTGCAACAGGGATCTTAAAAAATCAAAGTGAAGCTACTACGGCATATGGGGTATCATAAAGAGCGCTGCTAAAGAATGTCTCAAACATTTTTTTCTTTCTTTTTTCTAAGTCTCCGCAGTTTGTATAGAGAAAAATCTGAAATTATTTTATGTGATAGAAGTTTATATAAACATTACAGGGAAAATAAAACTCTAAATAGTAAACTTTTTCAGAATGATGGAACCCCCTCAGTGCGCGAGTCCGACTCGCTCATGACCCTATATTTTCAGCTGAAAACAAAAATGTGAAGATCACCCGCCGTTCTTCATAAATTATATTTCTATACACAACATAGATCATTCATACACACAAGCATGGAATAATAAATTAAAAAGTAAGTAGCTAAACCACTTGTGTTATGGAAATCAGAGACAACGGTGGTATCACAAACACCCAGACCTGAGCCAATATAGAAAAGTTCGTTTTTCTAAATTGACCCAACCGGGGATCGAATCCGGGACCTCAGAGATGGCGACACCTTCAAAACCGTCGACTACAGAGGTCGTCAAAAAAAGACGGTAGTTTAAAGAAAAGTACCCTAAAATTGATGACGGCAAATTTTACTGAAAGGAAACATTCCTTTATTTTTGAAAAATCGCTTGTCTCAGCTTGGACTCGAAAAAATAACATTCTTGGGTCAGCTTCTAATTTAAGATACTCTCATTTATAGAAGAAACATTCCCTCCAACTACGTTTTTTTTCACCCTTTATTATGCAGAAGACCGTGACTTGCAAAAGGCATAATAAAAATCTCATTTCAGTCTATCATGTTTATTTTAGAAATACCTAAAAGCACTATTAGTATTAAAAACTAGTTATTGCTAGTTTGAACATTATCTCCCTCTCGTTTACCTACTGATTAAATCTTCACCGACTAGGGTTGCCAGGTTCAAAAACACAAAAGCCGAATATACGTTTTTTAGCTAATCATAGCTTTTTCAAAGCCCGACATTAATGTTCTGAAAGCCGGACAATATTTATTATCGCCTTGCGAACAGCAGCGGTCGGACGGACTCGGGGCGGGGCAGTCGTGTCGTGGCATTACTTGCGCTCAACTAACGACTCGCGCGGCACTCGCGGCAGCTACACAAAAGGCCGGACAAAAAGTCAAGCATGTCCGGCTAAAGCCGCACACCTGGCAACCCTATCACCGACCATAAATTTTAATGCACATTAAATGTATGAAGATGATTACAAAATTCTTATAAAACGAAAGTAAATACACAAACAGTGAAACAAAGATCCTCCTACTTTTATTGAAATCATTATAATAATAAAATTTTGTGCTACATTTTTTATCTGCTTAGGGGTTAGTGGATTTATTAATTAATAAGTCGCCGTGCCCTACACCGTTTAGTACTATTATAAATATTATCTGCCTATACTTACGCCAAACCTTTAAAGTCGCCGTCAAATACCAATAGCATAGATAATAATAATAATATACAAGTCCTATAGAACTTAATATTATAATATTCTGTGCTATAAATAAAGAATAAGAGTTATAATAGTACCCGGATCGAACGAAAGTGGCGCCGGCCGCGCTGAATTTTATCCTATGTAATTTTAATAAAACTAACTGTTTTATGACCCAGTCTAGTAAGTTTAGTTAGAAGGTATCACTTCATTCCCTCTTAGTCATTTCTAGAAGATGGCAAAACTGCTAAAAGTAGCCTTTTTTGACACATTTGCTGTCTACTTCTTCGAATGACTAAATCCACTTTCTTTCTATTATAAACTTAATTCATTAAAAAAAACTGAGGGCGCCACCTTCCTTTTTGGATGCAATTCATGCATGCACGGTGCACTTAGAGCGTTCTTAATGCTCTAAGACGGTGCACCTACAACCAGCAAGCAGATAAAGAATGCGATTGAAAATTGCGGCTCACCTTTTACAACGAGTGTGACTGAGAAAGCGATAGGTGTGGCGTTTAGTGTGCGAGCGAGAAATAAATATGAACGACGCCTTTTCTAATCCCATTCTTTATCTACGCGGGTTGTAACACAAAATGAGTCAGTAAATATTTTAAAAACTAACAAAATGCTTTTGCTCTAATAGGAATTCAAATAATATATAAATCTTATAATAATATCACCTACAAAGATAGTTCGCGCAGCACTGTCAAAAGTGAGCCAACTAAAACTGAGCCATACTTACTGGTTCTTATAATACGTTAACTAACAACAGTTTCAATTTCCCTACCTTTGAGGGATTACTTACTATTTTATTGGATTTCAGCTACAATCAAGTAGGTAACATGTGAAGGATATAAATCTGAAAACAGACATTTTGGCTCAGTTTTTAGTTGCCTCACTTTACGTACGATGCGAAAACCCGGCTTCTAGGTGTTATTACTCTAAGATATTAATAGACTTCGAGTATTAAATTACTAGTCAACAACATAAACACCAAATTTTAACACTGACGGAGTAGGTATGTAGAATAATCAAACAACAAAATAAGTACATATACTTACCCATATTAAGTAGTAGCACAATCATATTGCGATCCTATGATCATCAACTAACCTCAGACCAAATAAACAACAAACAACGTGTTCAATTTACAATAAATTCATGGACTTAAAAATATCGAGATTCCTTAAATCACATTAATTATCTTGTTCACTTTGTTACGTCTACTTGTTTGTAGACAACTGAGAAGTGCTACAACTACCTAATAGTTGTAGTGAACAGCCGTAGGTATTAAGGTAGGTGGATGAATCTACGTTGTTTTGTTGTTTCTTACTTCTTGCGTCATTGTCGTTTACTCGAAAATCTTTAAAAATCCAATGCATCACAACGGAATTTGCCTTCATTTACGTTAGAGTACGATAATAAATTATATTAATTTGCATATTTTTAACTTATTTATTGCGATGCATTGGATTTTTAAAGATTTTCGAGTAAACGACAATGACGCAGGAACTAAGAAACAACGTAGATTCGCCCAGGTACAGCTATAGTATTATAGTAATTTCCTTAGATGAAATTATCATCTAAGGTAATGGCAAACAAAAACCGTTTCTTATAAAATAGTATGTATCACATCACAATAATAAAAGTATCAAACGAAAATGTATGCGTACTGCCCGCAAGTTATTAATATGTTAGTATTATAGTACTATTATATTATATTCTGTGGTTTTGTTATAATTATGGTCTGTGATGTTAAACCACCCTTCCCAATATAATCTTAAGGAAAGCCCAGTGCATTTGCAATCTAACGGTAGGTACAAATGGGTAGGTATGACTACTTACTTAATTTTTTTCGGTGAGCATCCACTTGTGGTCGTTACACTTGTGAATAGATAGTCCTGCACGATATGACGAAATTCGATACAGTAATTTTGTATGGGAAATTTGTACAGCGCAATCTACCGCTGAAAAGCGAAATGAAATTTCCCATAGAGAATTACTCTATCGAGTACTTTTACGCGCATTTTTCCCTAGTTAGATGTTCGTGCTAGGGCTATGCTAATTAATGCTTACGCTCATCAATCTAACATATTTTATGAATACAATATTTTGTATTGTATGCTGATTCTGAATACCTTTTAATTAATTAATTATTTTAAAATATTGCACTAAATTGTGACCACTAAAGCGCAGAACAGAGAAAGAACTACTCAAGTCTGATGCGGCTGCTGCGTACCTTTAAAGTTTAAAATGTAACACAACCACGCACAATTCCATTAATTAATACTAAGGTCATACTTGAGACACTCGAAAAATACATTATAAAAATATCAATAGGCCAAGATTTGACTAGTTCTAAGTAACTCGACAGATGGCGCTGTACAGTTAAAGAGCATCAATTTTTACGTATTCGTTTCGATAATATACTTAACTACAGTTTCTTATGAAGGTAATAACTTATTTATTATCACTTCTAATTACATTACGTATTTACTTTATCAACCTTTTCTTGAATAAAAAGTTACATAACATTTCATTGATTTCATTTTGTCTTCTGGGAAAAAGCAGGGCCGAACTTTGCACTACTGGGGTCTGGGTAGGGGCCCTTGACAAAAAAAATACAATTTATAATTCTAAGTCTAGTTGAGTTTTTGTTAGAAGATACAAAGCACTTGTAAAAAGTGATAAAAATTCATATTTTATTAAATATTATGAGTTTATGACATCATAATAATATTATCAATCAAAGATTCTGGGTAATCTGCCCACTGCTCTAAAATAGTAGCTTCATTAAAAACTCACTTTTAGTAAAATGTCTATCATCTAACTACGTACAAAAAAAGGTAGGTATCAAAGTCTTTCTAACTGATAAAGCCGTAAACTGAAAGTAAACACAACCTAAAAATTCAAGAGACCACAAGGTCACGGCACTCTTGGATGATCGTACCCTCAACTGGTCATGATGCTGCTGCAGCCGTAGTACGCCTGCGCGTAGTGGTCTTGTATCATGCCGTCCTGCTCACTCAAATGTACATTATGGTGTAAGTAGGGGTTTTGTAAGTTGTGGTGGTGTTCCGTTTGATGCATAGACTCCATGGGTAAAGATTGTTGGTAGTACTGCATTTCCTGATGCTGAGACTGAGGATCCACATCCATTGCTTTTTGTACGTCGGGATGTAATGATGGACCCTGAAGGAATAAAAAATAAAGTCAAACGCGTGATGTATTATGAAGGGATTGATGTTCCCTGGTTAGAATTCTGTTAAAAAATAGGTTAGGTACCTGAGTTTGGTATTTGCATCTCTTAAACCGACCGTACAGAGAGGAATACGGCAGGTTGTAATGGATGGCAGCCTGGTTAATAGACATCTGACCTACTCTGAAATAAGAAAAAATTTGTTGATACATTTTCTAAATAATGCTATTAAAATTCACATAGATTTCTGCCCCCTAGCCAAAGTCTGCAAAAGCGATTATGAACTTCCCTAATAGAAGATGGACACAGGGGTGCAAGCGCAAACAATTCTTGAGTTACTGGGAGGGTTAACCACTGAACTATATTGCTTTTTTCCGAGCGCTTGTGGCGCAGTGGTTGAGTGCCTGGCCCTGCGACTGCGGAAGTTAAGCAAGGGTCGGTCATGGGATGGGTGACCGAAAATCTTGAGCTCCTCTGTGCTTCGGAAGGCACGTTAAGCTGTGGCGCGGCTGCATTAATTAACGGGTGGGTACCAATCTGCATTGAGCCCGTGTGGTGAGTTATGACCTATTCTCCTTATCCACCATATAGGCCCAGCAGTGAGGAAAATAAAAAAGGCTGATGGCCATACCTCAGTGGGGTCAACATTTACAATTTTCAATCATATCTCTTTAGGGAAAATGTTAAGTTTCTCTAGTAAGTAACACTTCCTTAAGCTGGGGTCACATTAAGGCGTAACGCCATTAGTTATCGCGCTAATTTTAAACGATCATGTACATACTAAAGATACTTGTTTCCGAGTTCTCTTTGAGTAAGCTGAAAGTTATAGCATTCATGATCAAATTAAATTTCATCTTTATCGAATACTCACCTAACCGCTTCTAGTGCTTCACCCATCGCATCTTCAGACCACGGTGTGGGATTAGACCGAGACAGCTCAATGCCTTCCCGTTTACATCTTCCATAAAGTGTTCCTAAAATGTAGCAAGTAGAAATTAATTGGTTAAAACTAAAGTTTGGACAGATGAGGTTTGGAAGAAAAAATATTATGAGCCGGTGTAAGCTAGCACTGCGTTACAACGATAGTAAAAGATAATCATGTTTTTTGCTCACTAAGAGTATTATTCTCCCACAGGAGAGGCCTGTGTCCTGCAGTGGATTAAAAGGACTGTTATGAAGAACTCGATGGTTCATCGCTTGGCGAAATGTCTGCCCACTATTGCAGCATTTACCTGACGTTACGCATAAATATGGGCCACCTTCTTACTTATTCATCCATGGCCAGTGCGCTACCAGTATAAAAGTAAAAAATGTCAGACGGTCCGTACATCATCATCATCTGAAATTTGACAGTGGGTATCCCGTACTGCGAGGCGGCGCGCTGCACGCCGTGGGCGCCGCGTTGTCTAATGATAAATGATGATGTACTGACCGGTGGGCATCCCGTACTGCGAGGCGGCGCTCTGCACGCCGTGGGCGCCGCGTTGTCTGATGATGAAAGATGATGTGATGTACTGACCGGTGGGCATCTCGTACTGCGAGGCGACGCGCTGCACGCCGTGGGCATCGCGTTGTCTGATGATGTACTGACCGGTGGGTATCCCGTACTGCGATGCGGCGCGCTGCACGCTGCTGGCGCCACAGCGGATGGAGGCGAGCGCGCGCTCGAGGTCGGCGCGCCGCCACGCTGTGGGCGCCGCATTGAACGGCGCCGCTAGACGGATGCCCTCGCGCCGCGCGATCTTGTACAACGTGCTGCTCGGGATGCCTGCACGTAGTGCACCGATTCGGTGAAATTTATCCACGTTCACACTGAGCAGCACTTTCATGTGATTATTCAAAATTGGATCATATTACTATGTACATAATATACGTGCGTACATATCACATCAATGTGTTGTGTACACACGCACATTCACAAGGTTTTTTTACAGCTTTTCGCTATGTCAGAGCTTAGATGAGCGTCAGAATTGATTCAATCTAATACGCTTTTATAGTGTTATTTTTCTATCTACACAAGTTAAATCCCTCCATCCATAAGTTTTTTAACAATGTAACGATCGTGTTTGATAGGTAACCAACGAAAGTATCTCGGCCGGACGGCCAGATGAGCTCTTCATTCATTTAGGTGTATTGTACTCTAGATACATACGAAACTCTAATTTTGAAATAAACCACTTTTTGGCACTTAATAAGACCATGAATGACTACTCCACTCATAAATTATAGCCACATAGAACTTACCATAGGCCTTGCTAGCTTTGTTAGCAGATATAGCACCAGCTCTGAGCGCATGCAAGGCTCCTCTAAGGTCCGCTTCACTCCAGGACTTGGAAGCGCCTTCCTTCTTAGGCGTATCGATGCCAAGCCTGTGCGCTCGCTGCCATAGTGTTGTGGACGGAATACCGTATGTTGCTGATGCCTGAAACAAGAAATAATATTGCTATTTGCTCCGTAAAACGTCGTTAAATACTCATTTTATTTGATCCGTTTTGCAAATCATTGTTTCAGCAGCTTATTATGTGGGGTAGATATTGACTTGCTTTGTAAATACACTTCTCTTGCTTCCTCTACACTTATCCATACAAAAAGCGCCTTCAGTGGATACCAATGTCATAAACACCTTAGTAAGGCTCATATTGTGTTTTCTCAAGGCCTCCAAGGCGTTGTCCATGTCTCGCTGGGTCCAGCTTTTGGGGCTGCTCCTCGTGTATGACGGCTCCGGCTGGCTGCACGAGTCGCTCGTGTCATCACCGCTTAACTGTTGCTGTTCTGGTAAAAAGTAATTCAATCATTTTACTCAGAGCAAGCTATGCAGTCTCAATTAAATTAATTAAATTTTAATGTATTGTACTGTATTGCCTACGGATTCTAAATTGATGGGTGACGGACAGGCAATTTACAAATTAGTATTAAAATCCTCGTAATATTTGACTTCTCAAAAGTCAAGACTTTTGAAATTATTACAGTTTATAGCTTACCTCCTTCAGACAACGGTTCGTCCTTAGCCATTAGAGGCATAAATTCTGATGAGTCAGGCACTTCGGTAGAATTGAGCATGGCCAGATGTCTATCCAGCAATGTTGAGCCCTGTAATAAACAGTATAAAGATAACATTTAAATTCCAGTTAACAATCACAGCACTCCGTACCTACTGTAGAGAGCACCCGATAAGGAACTGAGTTCGACTCTGTACAAAGCAAACTTATTTGTTTGGATTGGTTTATTAAATAAATCTTTTGGTCGCGGAGGTTTCACATCATGTCAAGTAATCTCCACTCACCGTACAGTTACTCGTCTGCGCGGGCTCGAGGTTCTCGAGCATGAGTGCCGGCGCTTCCGCCGGCTCCTGCTTCACGCACACCGGCGTGGCGGCGGGCCCCGCCGGCGCGGGTGGTGCCAACTCCTCCAGCCCTGTCTGATTTTACAACATTCAGACGACAGACAGATTCTGTAGGTACCGAGAGAGAGCGCTAAATATGTGGATTTCGCCTTACCTGTAGATGTTGCAGGAGGTCCGTGGCGTCGCCCTCCGATTGTTGACCGTCATTTTCCAGTTTCACTGGACAATGACCTAAGGATGGCAGCTACGGAAAACAATACTTTTTAATTAGGAAATGCAAACCGGACTCACCGAAAAAACGAGTTTTCATCATATTTTAATTACTAAAAAACACGGATCTTTTTTCACATTACCGTTTCTACGTTAAGAATTAAATTGAGTAAATGGGACAAGTTGGTAAATCATCTGAATTAATCCATTCACCTGAATTGAAAATTGGGAAAAATTAGGACGAGTTGGGAAATAGAATCACAATAATTTGTTATTCAACAATTTTTGAGTCAGTAAATTAGGTGATGTTAAGACAAACCAGGAAATCAGATGATGCATTCGTCGGATAAGGAAGTGTAAAGACGAATTTAGAAAGTAGAATGGATGGAAGGAATACGTGATCAATTCAGAAAATGGGACACGTTAAGGAAAAAGGATGATGAATTGAAAAAAGGGTTAAGTGAATCAGGAATCACTGAAATCATATAACGAATCAAGAGAAAGGAACGAGCCAAGAAATAAGGTAACGAATTCAGTCAATGGGACCAGTTGGGAAAATGGTAGAATTATTAAAATTACGGACGAGTTGAAATTACGGACAGACAAATGAAGAAATGAGATATTGAAATTGAATTTTTTTTTATGAGCTTACTCATATAATAAGCATTCTTAAATCATCAATTCTTTTACCCTACATTATGACGTCTTTTAGCTGACAAGAAAATGGGTGCGATAAACTTATCAGCTTTATCAGATGGAACGATATTTACAAATATGTATATCGTTACATCCAGACATTACATTCATATAATGTTACATTCAAGATAATTATATCAATTAATAAATAAAATTATTTAGTAAGATCCTTTCTTGATGATCAATTTACAGGGTACAAGCTAAATTCAAGCCATTTATTTAGTCTAGATGCCTATCTACGTTACGAAAAATGCAATTCATTCAATTTAATATGCGTTAAGATAGGTTATCAGAAGCAGACCCATTCCCACTGACAGCACCCGTTCACGAGCATGAGCCATCGCTTCGCTCAATATTATTTGAGGGCTTCACACGACACCACCACAAAAATTACTAAAGAGATCATGACATATTTAGGTTACCCATGTTAAGGCATCGAATTGAAAACTAATATCCAAAAGCTTTTCATAGGCCTTTAGTTACAAACCTACGTCCTATAGAAAGTAAAATGATTGCAATGAAAAATGAAATCAAAACAAGGTATTAATTATGTAATTATTTTTTATAATATATAAGTTAGTTATATAATTTTATGTTTTGAGTAAGAGAGTTGAAGACGAGTTGTAAAAAGACAAGTAAATAGATGACGACATGAGAAAGTGGGATGAGTTGGGAAATATTATGAATTGGAAGAGAACGACTTAGGAAAAAAGTTGTTGAATTGAAAAAGTAGAGTGACTCAAAAAATATGAAAGGATTGGAAAAATTGAAAGAATAAAATTATAATATCCTGTATATTTTCTTATCATTATGAACTGTGAATGCGCTCACCTGATTGGTAAAGAATCCGTGCGAGTACTGAGAGTTACTGTCCTCCTCGTCGGACGGCGGTTCGCACTTGACGCGCGCCCCGTGCCCCGGCATCCTGCAACACCCGGCCCATCAACAGCCAGACGTCATTGTCCCATACCTACACACCCCCGCTATATCATTCTCACCGTCGCTACCACTCCAGCAAACTATACTTTTCCCAATGTTTACCAATATAACCACTCGTGCTTTACCCCTCATACCCCTGTGACACCAAACAGCAAAGTAAAGGCCCATCTTCTCTGCCGAATATCGCGGCATCGCATACACAGTTGTATAGGTTTACATAGGCAATTAGACAAAAGGAAGCGAGCTTTATTGAATTTTTTCTCGATTGGTGCACAAAGAAGAGTGCAAAGTTGGTCCTCTCGCTCTGACCGAGAGCCAGACCGTCTCTCGAGGTTTTTTAATTCCGTTTGTTTTGCGCTCGTCGTCCCCGACACATAACCATACGAAAACATAGGTATAGCAAAGCAACCGTGCGTCGGTAAAGTTCAGCCGAAAGTTCGTATAGTGTCAGGAGTTCCCGCGTATCAAATTCAAAACTTTAACGCAACAAACGCACGTGGTGAAAGGTATCTATCGACTCTATGACTAGGCAGATAGGGTGCACAATGTGAACGCTAACGCTACGCCATCACCTGTCGGAGGTGGTGCGTAGTGGACGTACGCGGCGTTAACCCTTTAGCGGGTCGCGGGTCCCCGTGCACAGACCAAGCGCACGTCTGCGCGGGTCCGACACATTCACTTTCACCGTCTTCCCGATACGAAGGACGGTGCAAAACGGGCGACGACGATAAACGTGAGGGAAACGAAAGACGAGGGCGCGAAATTCACTCACTCACCTAGTCGGTCAGCGGAGGGCGCCGCAAGCACCCGCGCCATGCACTCTGCACGGTGACCTTCGGCAGCGATGAGATGTCGCAAATGAAAGTGAATTCGGCACACACCCGCCCGAGTCTGCGTCGCTGCGTGGCGCATGTTTAGGAGGTGCAGGGCGGGCGCGTGCTGATTTTTTTCCGCGCCGAAGAAATAAAAACAAACGCCTTTTTGCCGGAACCGGCGGCCGCGGGCGCGCTCCCTCCCGCCTCCTGCGAACGAATACATTGGAATTCGAAACGAGTTTTCGAGGCGGGATTTGGGATTTGATTTCGCAGGCGAGAATAGAATGAGAGATGCCGTCGCTGTCGTTTGTAAAGAATTCGTCATAAAAATTAGGAAGTAGCTAAGTACGATTGGGGGGTAGATGCATTATAAGTAGGTATAGCAATGGGGGGGCAGGGTGGCGCCGACCGGCCGGCGCCCCGCGCGGTGCCTTCTCTCTCCGCTCCGATTGATTTTTATTACAAGAATTTTGCTGGTGGTTTTTTTTGTTTCCCGCACATTGAAAGCCAGCCGACGCACACAGCGACATTCGTATAATTCGTTTGTACGGACTTACTAATGCTATTGATTTTTATAACGAAGAGGACCTACCCTGAGGGAAGCGGATGCTTTGTTCCTCTTAGCGATTTGTTACGCAGGAAAACTTTGACAAGTTTTAGTTCAAAGTTAAATAAATTATTATTCGACTACAGTACCTACTATTACTATACTAAAACAACTTAATCGCTCACAGCACAAAACATCATGTCTAAGAAAAATGGACAAGGTCATCAGGTAGTTTAGCATTTCCATTTTATGCGGGTAGTCGCGAATTTTTTTTTCAATCTGTTCCACCTGGTTTTACCACCACCACCTATAAGTCCTAGCTAGACGATGTCGGTCACAGATCACTTTGTATCAAGCATGTCAGTGTAGTTACCCCTTTCTTTTTTCTAGTATGAACATGTATCGAGAAATGTGCGTAAAAGTACTCGATAGAGTAATTTTCTATTGGAAATTTAGTTTCGCTTTTCAGCGATAGATGGCGTTGTACAAATTGTACAGTACCATCTACCATCGAAAAGAGAAACAAAATTTTCCATAGAAAATTAACTCTATCGGATACTTTTACGGTACATGGTACTGTACAACTATCTACACAAAATTACACTATCGAATTTCTTTACGCGCGTTTCTTATTCGATAGATGTTCGTGCTACGGGTACTGCTACTGTACCCGTAGTACGGACATTTATCGACAAAGAGTAATTTTGTATTAGAAATTTGTACAACGCCATCTATCGCTGAAAAGCGAAACTAAATTTCCAATAGAAAATTACTCTATCTGATACTTTTACGCACGATTTTTTTCTCCATAGATGTTCGTACGTACTAGGGGTACAGCAGTGGTGGAATGTTATTATAAGTTTGTTAAGGTGTGTCCTTATTTTGGTTTGGTCAAAATAAAAATTGAGAACACTATGTGGGCAGTTCCAAAATTAGAACGTAATTTACTATCGTTAACTACTTTAAAATCGTTGCATTGCAGATTTGCATTGCAAAAGATTGGGTCATCTTTTTTTGAATATAAATAATTTGGTATGTCAGGTAGGTAGGTTGGGTACCTAATTGATTAAATACAGCCTAATAACTAAACACTCCGTTTATGTTTTTCTTTCTTGGTCAATCTCAGTTAGGATATTAAGTATTCTATGGTCAGGATCACTATCAGCTAAAAACAATAAGTTTATGAAAACTGTGTTATAACAGATAATGTGATACATTGCTAGGTACTTCGTTTTGGCATAAATAAAAACTAACCAAAGAAAAGTAGCAATGTATCACACACATCCATCTGTCAAATCAGAGCGGTTACGTAACGATAGAAATGTTAGTAAGCCGATAGAGCCCCAGGAATTTCCGGTAAATTATGGCGAACTCCCATACATTTTATTTCTTACGGCAAATAGAGACAAAAACATCACAAATTTATTTTACAATTCACAAAGATACACGGTCTTAAAAGGCCTTAACTAACTAAAAGATATGAATCTACCAAAACAAAAATTCTTGGATGTTATTATTTATTTTGTTATCGACACACAGACTTTACAAAGAACTATTTATCAACCTAAACTAACCAGTATGCCCGTATTTACTTTTCCTCTGTTTTCTTAAAACGAAAACCACCAAAAACTTCAATTTTTTGTTGTTCATGTTCGTAAATAAATAATAATGCTTTTGTAAAAGTAAAAGCAGATTATTTCATTTTTCTTTTTATTTACCTGGGTGCCTAATAATTATCGTGTTTATATAGGACTAATAAAATGAATGAATTTAAAATCGAATAACAAGCGTATGAAGCAGAGTCAAGCTGCTTTTTTATTCATATTACCCGCGCTAAAGCATTGAGTGAAAAGTGCCTAAAGTACGTAATGTGACTAGGTAGATGGCGTTACCGACAATATTAATTTGTGCATTTTGTTTTTTTAATTTTACCATCAAAACTATTCTTTAAACATTTTAAACCATTACGAGTGTTAGGTACGTACTATTATTCTTTTGTTTAAATTCCATATATTTTTGGTTATTTCTAATAAAAATTGTAGAAGAATGATTTAACAAGCTTTTCGATTATTTCACAGTGGCAACATCGACAGAGCTTATTTTGGGTCATTCGCGTCGCTTCCAACTTGTATTTCGACGTTTGGATTTTTGTAGAGGTGCCTTTCTCTAAACTTGCAACATAACGTAGTAGTTTTTAGTTCAGTGTTTTCAATCAAGAAAGCTGGCGGGTGTGCAAAAGTGTTATAATTAAAGTGGCAGTGATATATTTCATGAAAACTACGTTCCATAACGTTAGAACACAATACAATAGTTAATGAAATAGTCAAGGTAAGTGCTTCACATTTTCTGTGTGGTATTACGAACGTGATAAGGGCTAACTTATTACTACGAGTTTTCATCTTGAAAATTTCCACTCGTGAACTTTCAAAGTAAAGTTTCTGAGAAGTTCTTTGTTGACTTTAAACTTTTTCCAAGTTTGCCGTATCGAGGGAACGATGAACTTGAACCAACAACAAGTGTCTTGGAAAGTTAGCCCAGAAAATAGTAAAACTTAGAATTTTCGTCGCCATTTTATTTTTTGTCGTACTGGAAAAGCGGCCATTTTCTTTGTGCCGCGTCGCTTACGACGAGACGTATGTGGTCCCTAAAGTTAAATTAGTTAAGTTGGGGCGTGATCTCATCCCATCATATGAAGTGATTCGGTGAGATAATTCACGCAGCCGCGGGATAAGTGTACCTACAAAGAAATGTTTATGTGGTCCTGTGAAGTTTTCCCGATGGCCTAGTTATTGCGTGGTGTTTTCAATTGTTATTCGTAGCGTTAATTTCGTTGTCTGGTGTCGTAGGGCCTCGGGCGCGGCGTGTGGCAAGCATCATGGATGACGACCAACAGTTTTGCTTGCGATGGAACAATCACCAATCGACGTTGGTGTCCGTATTCGACACCCTCCTGGAAAAAGGCATTCATGTGGACTGCACTCTGGCAGCTGAAGGACAGACGCTCAAGGCACACAAAGTGGTCCTGTCAGCGTGCAGTCCGTATTTCGAGGTTGGTACCTACCTAATTCACTCGCTCGCGCTATGTAGGTCAATTGCTATCTTGTTTAAGTTACAAGGCAGCACAGTTGTGCTCTAATAAACATTCCAGTTGTTTCATTCTAGCTTTCATGCGTTAGCAATTAATTTACATTGATGCATAGATGAGTTGGCAACTGAAAGTTGCTCCTACTACTTTCCTAAAGTTTGACAATCGAAACATCATTATGTACTTCCATTGAGTATTTAACAAATGACAAACGATTTCGTAATTAGAACTTCAATTATTTACCTATTGACTTAAATATCAATGCATTTAGAATGTTGACTGTCATCACTGAAAAATGCTTACAATCACCTCCATAGAGAATAGTAAATAGAACATTGAGTCTGATCATTGTATGCTGCTACACACACATATTTATTTACAAACTTCAACCAGTAAACAACTTAGAGATCAATAACAATCATGCTTTCCTTTCAGAATGTACTATCTCAGCAATATGATAAGCATCCGATAATAATCCTAAAAGATGTAAAGTATGCTGAGCTGAGAGCGATGATGGACTATATGTATCGGGGGGAGGTGAACATATCACAGGACCAGCTGGCCGCTCTATTGAAGGCAGCTGAGTCCCTCCAGATCAAAGGGCTGTCGGACAACAAGCCGTCGCGGCCCCCGTCCCGGCCCGCCGCGCCCGCGCCGCCGCCGCGCCCGCCCTCACCCGCGCACCCGCCACAGGTCTGCATCACCATTACCATATCTCATTATAAACATGGCCTTTACTTCAAATGTGTTCAAAATGACCAATGCCCGTAATGTACTGGTTTATCCATTTCTAAAATTTGAATATCGCCTATTAAATCAACTTCATAATTTACCATACAAAATGATGACAGATTGTCCTTTCTACTTTGTGTAAGTCAAACATTTTCAAACTTCATTCAGTCATTCAGCCAAAGCCATGCTATATTTCATGCTTTGATGTATAGTGAAATAGAAATATTATCTATTTTAACTAAAATTTGACATATAGTAACTTTCAATCAAATTGTTAAGTACAAAATCAGTACTTATTTGCATTGATGAGATTGAATCAAGTTGTATGCTTGCAATTCTGCGAACAACACCAAATGGTGTTTGGTAGTCTAATACTAACTTTGTAAACATATTACAATTTACAGAACACTGTGTTTTAAAGTACTAAAATACTGCAGCTACTTCTGAGGTTAACCACTTGCTTTAGAACTCAATCAAACATCTGTTTACTAGTAAAACTTATTTACAATGAAATCGTGATCAGAAGTTTATCCACCTCAAGTGTTTTGTTTACAAATATACTTTATCAATTATGACCCTATATCTAGTAGTACTACTTAATTGAGAATAATTCTGATCATGACTTAGTATTTTAAAATTTTGTTTTCCTTTGTGTGTTTTTAAATATCCATTCTTTATTATTATAAATACGAAAGTAACTCGGTCCATCTGTTACGTTTTCACACCTAGACCGCTGGACAGATGTTGACGTGGTACGGTTATAGATGGGACCTTAGGGAAGGACATATGCTACTTTTTATCCTTCTGCTGGGCACGGTTCTCCTTCTGCACGATATAACCTGTAGCCCACGCGGGCGAAGCTGCAGACGGAAAGTCATTAAATGTTTTGACATTGTAATGTTAGGTTAGGTTAGGTACCCATAAGGAAAGTGATAATTTAAACGCACAATTAGTTCCCAATCCCAAATTAGAAAAAATTAAGACCATAATCTTATCAGATAAGTTTCTTAGCCAAATATTCCTAGAATCCGTACTAAAAAGAAAAAATTCTCTTCTCTTCAGTGTTGGAGTTGTGTGTTAATCACTTATTCCAAATATTTCTGATTTAGTTGATCCTAAAAAATTTATTTCAAACTAATAGAGGCTGCTTGTATGGACCATTGTGAAATTTTATGACATACAATACAGCACAGAAATTGGCCTTGTATAAACATAGTAATAAAAATATTGTTATATATAAAGTTGTGAAGTTGTGACTGGTGGTAACAAAGAGCTTAGTAATGGGTTCGTCTGTTAATCGCGTGATGTTTTTTTAGCAACTTTTAACCCCCCCCTCCCCCTTGGTGATACATGGTGAAGTTTTAGACTTGTCACTTGTATTTTTTGGTAAAAACAAAAGAGCTTCTTCTTCTTTTTTTTTGTTATGGCAATCTACTTTCCTCTTGGAAGTAATTTTTGCCAGTGTCAAGTATTTCATAGTTCAGTGGTAGATATTGTTTAATTTTGTCATTAGAATGCGGGTGCATCGCTTTCCAATGCTGCATGGAGCATTTGGCACCAAGTATATCAAGACAGTTTACTCGGTTAGTTCTGCCGAGGAAGCCACCACTTCAATAAAAGTCTCAGCTTCACACAACCAAGATCGCGCCTATTTCAATTATCCCACATATTGTTCAGTTGCGTAGACACTTGTACCATATAACTGCACCAATTTTAAGACACAATATCCACTATGAATCAATTTGAAAATAATTAAAATAGACACCAAACCGAACTCGACAAAATGGCGCCAAAAACTCCCAAAGAGCTTAGTAATGGGTTTGTACATTATTGGAAGTATGTTTTTTAGCAACTTTTTAACCCCCCCGCCCCCTTGGTGGATATGTGGTGAGGTTTTAGACTAATCACGACTTTTTTTGTACAAACTATCCATAAACATTTTTTTTTTTTTTAAACATTAACATCTGAAGTTTCGGTTTAAAAATCGCGCGTTTAAGGAAATATTAATACACGTGATATTTCGCTACACCCCTCCTCCCCTTGTTTTGTGATTTTTTTTGAACCCCCTCTTGAGCCTCACGGGATTAAAGAACGATACCTAAAACTTGATTTCAAAAATTGACTTTAGTGAAGTGGCAGCCATGAACAGAAACTCAGCATTCCTATATTTGTCGTTCAGGTCAGAGATGGTAGCATAGACAGCCGCGAGGGGTCGATGAGCCCGTCGCGGCGCAGGAAGAAAGCCCGGCGCATGTCCGCCTCGCCGGCGCCCGCGTTAGAGGCAGCTGCAGTAGCCAGCAATATAGTGGCCGGCAATATAGCGGCCGGCAATATAGCGGCCGGCAACATGGAGTCGCCCGCGCCCTGCAAGGAGGAGCCGCCGCGCGACGGCGTCGAGGACCTCACGCTCGACGACGAGGCCGACGAACACTCCACGCCGCACAACGACGTCGTACGCAGTTAGTATCAACACGTTACACTACCACAGTTTTACCCTGTACTTTTTGATGTCCCATAATTCTGAGGTGATAGTCAAAAAAATAAAAAAACTCCTAGCACATGTGGTCCAAAAAAGTAGTTTTGGAAATCAATCTGAAATTAATAACTTCAAAAGTTTACCCTTATGACGATTCTTAATTTTTGCATACACAAATTGCGAGTCGCGTCGCCGGTCGCTGCTCCGCGTAGCCAGGCCGTAATTATTACGGACTTTTAAGTTAAGGCTTATTTGACCTGTTAAGTCATTATTTTTATAGCTTTTTGCATGACGAATTCCGTAATAAAGAGACGAATATTGATAAAAAATGAAATTTTCTAAAATCTATAAAAATAGGGACGTCAAATATCCTAATAAGACTAAACTTCATGTCCACGCAATAGACTACTATGCTATTCCTAAGGATACGTCCACATCTCGCGTTCATTTTGATCTGAACGCACCTTTAGTCAGCAGCGACTGGACCACACCACTTGGATGTCATTTACAATTTTTTTAGGTAACCACACCACCATAGTGAAGTTCTAATACTAAATATGCATTTATCGATATCAATTAATTATCGTTTGTAAGATCACGACATGACATTTTAGTTGACAGTGGTGTGGTTACCTAAAAGTATATAATAATAATATATGACATTGTTTGAAACTTGATAAGGCATTACATACAAGTCGCTTCTGTTGCATGGCCAAATCATTATAATCCATACAGTAGCGCGAGTGTACTCTAAGTACAGTCGCGCGCACTCAATAAGATCGGTGGGATTATTATGGGAAGGTCCTCAATACCGCTTAGTTTGCATACTTACTTTAATTCATCAACGCCCGAGCGGCCGCATGCGGCCATATAACAATAAAATCTATCTCCCCCGACCCCCTCCCCTCGAGAAGCAAATGGTTGTTCTGTGAAATTACATTTTGTTGGTCTACTGTATGAATTGTAGTACTGCAACTACTGCGACCACAGCATTTTCTGAGAACAATGAAAAGTCGACTTTATTAGTATTACTTTGTAAAAAAAATACGGTGCAATTTTCAATAATGCAAAACGCGATACGCGGGCGCACGTTACCGCGAAACTCGATCATTTCATGGTAACGTGCGTCACAATAACGTATCATCGGAGCTTTGTCACTTCGTAGCAACTTTATTCGTAGTATATTAATCGTAGTGACGTAGCGCGATTTCTGATTCTATGATCTTTCCATATTTAGAGATTTTGAGCAAAAGTTTTAACAATGCGAATGCTGTCTAAAGCCGCGCTCACACCGGAGCAATCGACTGAGCGAGCGTACAGCTTTTCCATATGTATTGAACTCTCTGTTCACGCCATATCAACGACATATTATTCCATTATGCGTAGTTATTGACACTCGGTAGTCGATTTACGTAAAAACTCGCTGGTACTACCGCTACGCTGCTATGATGATAGCGCATTGTTTACATAGTGTGAACGAAGACTTCAGTCTCACATACTGGCCATACAGTATCAGACAGGATGAACAAAGGAAGCGTCGCTCGCTATGCACACCTTTTTAGTCAAGTCGACAAAGAACCCTTATAGTTTTGCCACGTCCGTCTGTCCGTCCGTGACTTAGCTCAGAGGCCCTTAAAATTCAAAACTCATTTATTCCGTCTAGGCTGTTACAAGCACTTGTGAATGTCAAAGAAGCTACGCCATCGGTTCGCAAACCCTAAGCGGGAGACCTTGTAACTAGAAGAACCGGCAAGAAACTCGTCAAGGGCTGCTTTTTTCTCCCTGTATATTTCGTACAGTCGTCAAAATTTGAAAAATGAAGTCGGCATTTAAATTGACGTCATTTTCCATTACAATAATTAACAAAATTTACATTCAATGTAAAATAAATTTCAACTAGTTGAAAAATCGCTGTCTACTACTCGATAACGCATAGCTAAGACTTAGTACTAGAAAGCTGTAATTTGGTATTAATGTGTATCTAGGCTCCTTCCCTAAATGTAAAGTTTTTTTTATCATAGTCGTAGGGACGATAACTAAAGACCAACTGTCTGCAATCAGTCAACGGCTGGCTGACTACGCGTTTGGACTTTGGTGTGAACGCGGCCTGAGTGACATAATTCATGTGTTATTAGTATTAGGCGAACATTAACACGTGTGCATCTTCTACAAATGGCGCCACTATTAAGCGACATACTAACAGTCCTATAGTAAGCGTTAAATAATGTGTGTGACGTGGTTCTCTGATGTTACATTTTATTGACTGTGACAGAAATTGTTATGACTAGACATTGACAATATTCCCTACCGCGCGTACAGTTCATTAGAAATAATACACTACGGATTACAGCGCGTATTTTAGAATTATTTAGTTTGCATATATTGGTTTTTTGAATTCCCAACGTTCTTCGTTATTTTATAACGAATTATAGCTGTAGAACCTTTAGAGAACACTCATGTGTATGGCCTATGGTATTGACAACTCTGCATCGCGCTTTCAAAGTATTACAACAAATATGTTACATTGACCACCACGTGTGATATATTAAGTCAAAATGATCAGTGGCCCTACCATGAGTTGATGCAAACTGTTTACGTTACCGTTAACTATCGTTTTCTCTCTTTCAGTCACATTAACTGTGAGCAGTATATCTGATAGTTTAAGGTAGCGTGAACAGTTTGTATCAACTTATGGTAGGGCCACAGTTGATTGTTCGTGCTATGTTTACTTCTGCATGCAATGGTTTACAACATAATAACACAACACCTCATATATAATTTCTATATTGACATCTGACCACAAGCTCGAACACTTAATTTGACATTATTTAATGGAATATTTCATTAACATTCATTGTCTGTTAAGTGCCAAATGACATTAGGGTCATTCCATGTAACGGGTGTAACCAGGTCGTATACTTTCAACTGATGGTTTAATAATGTTTTATAAGGGAAGCTTATTCATTTTGTAGCCTTAGCCTTTTAGCCTATGTTAATTTAATATTAATTTAAATTTCTTATAAGTTTTATAGATTTTGAGAAAATCAGACGCAAGTACTGTAATGGGCGTAACTTGACTTTGCCTCTCATTTCCGGATGGCGCGACATATTTGCAAAACTGCGAATTGCCCTTGTTTTATGAATAAAAATTAAATTAAGCTGTAGCTAAACAAATGACCCATCATTTACAAAATTTATTAAAGAAAAACAGGCGATAATTGACCGACTTATTCATTAAAAATAAACCTATTTTAGTTGTAAATGTGTTTTGTTCGGTCAATTTCAGTTCATAATATGAAAGAAAAAGATAAAACACTTTTTAACTAAAATAGATTTATTAACCCTTCAAGGCCCGGAAAATGAGACAATAGATATTCTATTGTTTTCAATTTCATTTTTTGTATGAAACAGCTGATATTTTTTTCGCGATTTTAAAGTTGGTCCCATAGTAAAAGTTGTTCAGTTTGATGGACCTTATCTACCATATTCGGCATTAGGAGTATTTTTGTAACACATTGTATTATGTTTATGTGCAAAACGGGCGTAACAGACTTATGTTACGGGTGCAACCCGTACGAATGAGAAACAAAATTTTATGAAAAATCATTAATTTCTAAAGGATTTTGAAACAAAAAACACAGTAAATGACGCAGAAACTCAAGTTAAGTAAATAAATATTAAATTTAATGCACCTCAGACTATACATGTTTTGACCTTGAGACCGTCTTTATGCCTACGTAATAAAAGCTGTTTTCGCAGTATAACTGTATAACCTGACGTGCTGTCGTGTGTACCTACACCAAAAAATAAGCCTTTTTGACACTCGTATACCCTTTACGTAACGCTGGGTCCACACGGCGCGTTGCGTCGACGCAGCGCTGCTACAAAATAGTGGGAAAGCCGGACACACGGCGCGCAACGAAGCAACGCGCCGTGTGGACAGGCCCTAACGGGCGTAACGCAATTTAAGTAAAAGTTGAGTATAAAATCTAAGCCATTGGCCTAGCAAATGTAACGCAATTTGATTATTTAATTTAAATTAAATCATAATTAACAAGGTTCAGTTTGAAATCTAAGACTTGCCATTTGCTTGCAAACATACCCTTACTTTCATAAAACCGTGAAGCTCTTAAAGCAATAAGTAAGCTACAGGTTAATTTTTTTCCTTATTTTCGTAACGGGTGTAACATGCGATGTCCCTATAAAACAAATAAAACAAAGTAAAACTTATTACTGATTTACCGATTTTTTTTTATATTTACCAAGCAGCTTATGTATCACTACTCAATATGGTCACTGAAGTTATCTTTGACAATGTTTGTAATAGGCTTTTAGTTTTTATTTTTACTAAACGGTATTAAGAGCTGTAAGCCCCCAATGATCAATAAAATAAAATAATAGACAATAACGTTGACAGCAATATTTTTCGGCCGATTGGCCCCTTCGGCCACCCTAAAAATCAACGAGTTTCCCTATCACTTCAATTCTGTCGGTATTATAATGCTATTCCGGTAACAATAACACTAATAGGCTTACTGTGAAAAATCTAATCAAAATCATGCTTACATGTTCATGACCATGTTCCTTCCTGCCATGATATGAAATATTCTGTCTTCATTTCGCTAGTTATTAAGTATCTAAATATAATAAATACGCTCCTAGACTGTTATTTATTACTCTGTCCATACAAAAATGTGTAAAACATAAAGGTGTCATATTTCCCACCAAATCTTTAAAGCAGTTTTAGAAGCATGTGATTCTGTTTCAGATTTTCAATGGCATATGGAACGATCTCAAGATGAAATCATGAACTCCAACGACAGCGCGCGAGACTCGCAAGGTAAGCGCCCACTTGTTGCCGGCCGCGACTCATACAAACACCTCGTGTTGTTGCGCCGACCACCGACAACACAAGGTGTTGAATGGGACTATACATTCATCCTAGAACAATAAACTTTTACTATAATTTCAGTCACTATCGCTAACATTACCACATACTAAGTAATATATGAGTTAAAAGTTTATTGCTCTGGACGTACAAGGAACGGATGAAATGCGCAATGTCTTCCCATAATTTGAACTATAGAACAGTCATTGCTTAAAATAATCTATTTATCTTGTTATATATAAATATTATATTTCACAACAGCGGATACAAGAGTGCTAGTGTTTTCACATGTGAAACTTAAATCTTATAATAAATAGTATCTAATATTATTATAAACTACTAATCTTACAATATTTTTGTACCACTTTGAATTTTTATGAATATTTGAGTGCAACAGGTAAAGGTTTTGGTAAAGAGGTTTTTTTATTTTGTAGCCTTTTTCTTTGTGAAAAAGGTGAGGTAAATGAAAAGGTAAGTACATTTACAAATACTTAATTATACTTAACAGTAGACGACAGTTGTACGTGTATAACTTGCTTTTTGTTTGTGTTATGGGGTCTAGAGATATATGTAGTTCTTGCATGCTTGTTAGTCACAGTAGAGTTTAGTTAGTAGGTCCAACTGGTAGTGATCGAATAAGACGAGTGCTAATTCTATGTTGTGTCCTAACATTCAAGTGGAATGGCTTGCAATTACGGTGGTAAGTAACGTTAACATTATGATATTCATTTTAATACAATTAATGTAATATTTATCATAACAAAATATGTAGCGGTAGAACACATTTTATATGCACAACAGTTCACCTCCCAATTATTTCACGATTTTGTTTATCATTATTATTTATTAAAGATCTTCCGGCTAAGTAAACGCTAAATGTCGCGGAACAATAAATAGCACAATTTAATGTGTGATTTTTCATAAATGTTTGTTTATAGAAGATTTTTGGATTGTGATACACACTGCAGCTGGCGAGTTAAGGTAAATAAGAATTATTTTTTTACTAATATATATTTAGTTTGTCGGTTATATGGCTTATTTATCTATTATTTATTATTTCTTTTAATTTGCATTATTCACATGTGATTTCACGGCAGATTTCTTTTCTTAGAAATTCATTTAAAACATTTTCGTCAGACATGCATGTGTACAACTAGGCATTTTTCAACTCTCAAGATTATTGGAAGCATGTAATTTATACACTGAGTCACTGCCCATGCGCATTTCATTTATCGATGCCGGACTGAAATAAACGTTATGAAAGTTTACCGCACCGGGAGGTAAATAAATATATTAAAATAAAGTAATTTCAAAGGTAGGCAAAAGCGGATTCACAATGGCGCGGCGACCCTCCGAATCCTCCAATGTGCATAGCTGATCTCTGCCATATTTATGTATTGCAAATTTCTTTGTAAAATTTACCTTCTACATAACCTTGCATCACTCGGACCACTTCAATGCTCTTTTGCCACGCTTGACTAGACTACTCTGTAACTAATCTCCAGTTTCATTCCATTTATCCTTGTCACTAATGCTTCATATGTATTTTATTGTCGCTTTTCACTGTTTCCCCTTCCAGAACCATCCATAGATCTGTTGAGCACCATGATTTTCGCAAAAACTCCCTATCCATTAACCCGGGGGTACTTCAAAAGTGAACCTAACATAGACACGATTAGCGAGCCTATTAAGTCGGAACGTGGACGGAGAAGGACTGTGAGGAAGGTGTTAAAGAGGAGAGTAGTTAAGGTACCCAACAAGTTGAAAAGGAAGCTTGGCCCGGGAGGGTCCGGTAGTTGTCAGAAACAATGTGGGGATCATGAGAAAAGATACGTTTGTTCCATATGCAAGAAAAAGCAATATAAGTACAGAAGAAACAAACTGCGACACGAAAAATACGAGTGTGTTACCGGCCCGCAGTTTGTGTGCGACAAGTGCGGGAAGAGATATTCACAGAAAAAAACACTCACTTCCCACATCACCTTGAAACATCCCAACCGGATGAAAGACAACAAGAAAGAGCCAGTCTTTCAGACAAAGAGAAAATGAAGTTTTTATATTTTTTCAGTTATATCCTTTTATTTACTTTATACACTGATTTTTTTACGTTTATAAAAGTTAAACCAGTTTATAACTGTGTTATTATAGTTAACTTTTTGTCGTGTTGGGGTTGCAGTTAACGGTTGTTTTTTTTTTCTAGTTGTATGTTTAGCTATTACTAAGTCCAACCATTTTGATCTCACGTCTAGTGCCAAATCGGGCTTTTCCTACTCGGTTGATTATCATAATTAAGTTGTAGGTAGATCTTTATGGAACCTCTCTTGTTGATTAGTTAATGATTTAGAGATTTTTTATTTAATTATAATTATGAAGTTTTTAGGGAAAGATCTGTTATGCTATCTTAAATAGCTGTGTTGATTAAATAGTAACTTATTTTGAGTTTTTTTTTATCTACACAATTAGAGGAAGTTGTTAGGCAAAGTCGTCTGCCACGTTAATTTTTTTTTGTTATTAAAGTTTTGTTTTTGTTTTCTTTGAATATACTTTATTTTGATATTATCGTTGATTTTTTATTTTTTGTTTTAACAAATCACATGTGAAATCATATACATTTTTGCGAAATTATAACAAAACATAATCAACAGTTTAATTTTGAATGGGGATTTAGTTACAAAAACATTCAAAGTATAAGCTGTTTACATGTTTTTTTTATTTATTATTTATTTGAATTTTATCTTTTTTTTAAATAAAGTACACTTTGTTAAATTTCCATTTCAGGTTCAGAAACTTCATCATCGCCGCGGCGACGACACGAAATCGTGACGCGTAGCCAAGCGCTTCTCGAGGAGCCACCGTCGAAGACGTTCGCCATACTAAAGAACGTGAAGCCAAAAAACCCAGTTCAGGAGGACACAAAAGAGAACGCGAAGCAGCCGCCGGCGGCGTCCAAGTCGCCCACCAGGCCGGGCGCGGTCGAGGCGCGGAGGGAGTCCAAGTACAACATATTCCCGGGCGACAACACGCCGAGCTTCGCGCTCACCAAGAATAAGACTGAGAAGGGGTACAAGTGTCCGAACTGCGAGCGCTGCTACAACGCGCGCCGCAACCTGGTGCGCCACGTGACGCTCGAGTGCGGCCGCGAGCCGCAGTACAAGTGCCCCTACTGCAACTGCAGCAAGCACCGGCGCAACGAGCTCAAGAACCACATCGCCAAGAAGCACCCCAACCAGAACCCCAACCAGGCTATCGCTCTCAAGTGAACTCGACCTATCTCTTAGTGCTTTACACTACACTAGTGCCTTATAACCACTCGATCTTCCTTTTAGATGATATTCAAATTCGTAATTTTATATGAGCATTGTATACTTATGTGTTGATTGATGGAAACTCATTGATATTCGATATTTTTAATTAATAAACGACTTTAAACGCTCGCGAGTCTTTTATTTCTCACGACGGACGCGAGACCGAATCGTTTACCTAAACTTATGGGAAGATAAGTCAGAGAGTTCGATTACTTGGATTGTGCATGTCTGCATGAATTTTAGAAGCTTCGCCTTATAATTTCTAACAGAGATATTTTTTTATATTTTTTTTTATTATTATAACGCATTTCTTTGGTTCCTTAATTTTATTTTAGCCTTTCGGTAGTATTAACAGAGACTCCATAAGTAGCTCCGCTTAACTTATTATTTGCAATACCTCGGATGTGTTGTATTTCAGAGTCGGCCAAGGATACCCACCTACCGACGGCCCTGCTGTCGCTGCTGTCGGTGCAGCACGCTCACGCGCACGCGCACGCGCAAACGCAGTCGCTGGCGGCGCTCGTGCCGCCCTGCATCCAGGTGAGCAACGTGCTCAAGCCGCCGCTCGACATCCCCGACAACCTCAAGGCGCACCTGCTCCAGCAGGCCTTCATGCAGAACAACAACACCGCCGAGTACAAGCCCACCAAGCCCGACGAGCCCTCGTCGGACGCCGAGTACGACGACACGGACGACATCGTGCTGCCCGAGGAGGGCGACGGCTACTACGAGCCGGCGTACGCGTCCGCGGCGCCCCCGTACGGCGCCAAGCACCGGCCCGCCTCCAAGCGCGACGCCGCCGCCGCCGCCGACGACCCCAGCCGCCAGTTCGAGTGCCGCCACTGCGGCAAGAAGTACCGGTGGAAGTCCACGCTGCGCCGCCACGAGAACGTGGAGTGCGGCGGCAAGGCGCCGGCGCACCAGTGCCCGTACTGCTCCTACCGCGCCAAGCAGCGCGGCAACCTGGGCGTGCACATCCGCAAGCACCACAACGCCGAGTGGCTGCTCTACGCCGCCAACAAGGCGCGCCGGACCAAGAAGCCCGCCCTCTAGCGATACCAAAGTAGACACCCAACCAAATCGCTCCTGCAATAATATTATTTATAGTTTTATTTACTATTATATTTTTGTTGAAAACTTTTAATGATATATGTAGATGTAATGTGCACATTCCCCGTCGGCGTTACCGCCGATTTTGTTGATTTTTGTTTTAGAGTTTATCGTCGTAGGTGAGACTGACCCTGAGTATTTTCTTCGGAGGAACGGTGACCTTAGGTCGAGTATTTGAGCGATTCGACGTGTCCCCTTCCGAGTAGATAATTATTTTATTCGAAGCCGATAATTCTGACATATTTACGAAGACTACTAATTATACACTTTCATAGAGCATGTACCAAATTATATTAATGTTATTTATGAAGTAGATATGTTTTATTTCAACTATCTCGAATTTTGTTTAGTGGTAATAAAATAACATATCATTCCTTAAAAGGATCGTATTCCAAATTGTTATACTTAGTGCAATGATATTAGACGTTTAGTTGATATTTCCTGTATCTAATAATATAGAACACCCGTTAGCGGGTTCGACGTTATTATTATTTAACATTCTGTCACGGGTAGATAATTCATTATATTTAATAAATTAGGTCCTTGTTTTTCCGCTGTCTTTCTTTATTGTTTGTTTAGATATTCTTGATTAAGTTATTGTTAATTTCATAATTTATTCTTATTTCTTGTTTTCTTCGATTTATTAGCTAAAGTGAGGGACCATTTCCTTGTCTTCCTGACATTTTATAGCAAATCCAAAGTTTATTTTTTCAAAGTTGCTAATTAATTAGACTAATGTTAAGGAACTATGTTCCACTGCGATACCTTTATTCTATGTAACACCAAACTAGTCCTTAATAAAATGTCGAATTTGGCCGGTTACAAAGAGTAAGGTGTCGATTATTATTATTAGGTAAATCATAAAAGCTCATTATGTGCCTACAATGTTACCTGTAGATGTATTTATTGCGTGTTAGAAATATTATCATGTTGATTGGTTTATTTTTCGAAAACTGGGATAAAAATGTGTTCAAAATTTTCAAAGATGTTATCTCGATATTAACTGATATTTAATAGCAATATTCCAAGTTTCGATTAGCATATTGACGCTGTTGATATTTTTGTTAAACTAGGTTTACAATGCTATTTGACCAAAGTCAGTATTAGTTTATTAACGTGATGGTGAAATGGAAGTGCGTTACTTGTTGCTGCATTCGAGTCATTGCTAAGCATATAGAAATGTTTTGATATGCAATATTCCCATCATATCATGTTTTACGGTATATGGTACTGATGTATGAATTATTATAGGATAAACATTTTGATGTTATGTCGTTTACATTGTTTGTTAATGTTATTGAAAACTACCTGTCAAATTATGTAGTGTGATTTTTATATGAATATATCGGGGTTTACTTGGTAGAAAAGTTTAATCAAATATAGCTATAGTATAACAAAATAAAATACTTTTATTAACTCCTGACTCCCAAGTTCCCTATCAATTAGGTGAGTCTTTATTTTCGATACCATAATGATTTGTTTGTTAACAGTGCATGTGTGCATGAATTACGTTTACTCCGGAACCCCACACAGCTCTCATTCACAACTTGCGCATGTCGCAATTGTTCAATTTTCCTTTTCTTTTTCGTTCATACTAATAAAATTAATAATTTCAGGTAGACAAGAAACCCCATGGGTCGGGAGACTACATATTAACAAATGTTTGTTAAATATACAAAGCAGTGACTAAAAAAATTTGGGCTAGTCAATTAAAAATTGTAATCTTTCTTCGAACCAAATTGCGAAAACCGTTCTTATCACTTTTGTTGTCAGAGTTCACCCGGTACAAACACCTAATGGTAGTGACTAAATAAATGTTGTTTTCATTTCTTTTTGTTCTTTTTTTTTACTTTTTCCTTGCAAAGCTTTCATCACAGCACTCGGTGGATATTCACAGTAGTCTATATATTTATCGTATTTACGTATATCTATATATCTGTACGTATATAATATATATGTTAGCGTATGTATAGTATGTATATAACATGTACCTCGTATCGCTTGTAACCGTTCGTTAACCCCACGGGAATGTGTAATGTGGCGTGCGTAATGCCGTGTCGTGTCGTGGATGATTTGATGAGGTGTGTCGGGATTTCAGGGGGAGGTTGTGCGCCGGAGGACGTGTCTTTCACTAGGATCGGGGGGCTGTCGTGGGAGCAGTGGTCGGCGCGGCTGGCGCTGCCGCTGGTGGGCGGGCTGCGCGCGCCGCCGCCCGCGCCCGGCGAGCCCAGCTTCAGCTGCCCCGACTGCGGCCGCGTCTACAAGCTCAAGTCCTCGCTCCGCAACCATCAGAAGTGGGAGTGCGGCAAGGAGCCGCAGTTCCAGTGCCCCTACTGCGTCTACCGCGCCAAGCAGAAGATGCACATCGCGCGCCACATGGAGCGCATGCACCGCGAGGTACACATCAAGCCCGAGCAGTACATCAAGCAGGACAACGTCGACGCCTGCACATAGGGCCGCTCTTAGTCACTTTTCAATACTCCCTAATCATAAGGAACGCCCTTTTGGTTATTCTTTGATCGAAATCGACTTACGATATTTTTTGTAGAGATAAATGTTACTATTTTGAATGTTTCTCGTTACGACTTTAGAAAATCATGAAGAGAAGAATACTTATACATGTTTGATATTTGTAAAATTAATAACGATTCCCGAGTTTATTCTGATTGTGATAAATGTGATGAAATCTCTTATGTGATAGTGGCATCGGACAGTCACGTTAGATGTAATGCCTTCTCCGAGGTCACGAGGAGTGCCTTCGATTGTTACCTACTCAGTTCTTAATGTTTATGTACACCCAGAAATTAACTACCTGCTATAGATATGATGATTTAATTATTAATAACTTGACGAATTTCTGCTAGCATGGTCATCACTAGTTTGCGTTGCGATTGTCACAGAGTATGCGACCGTTGCATTTATCCAGTATGTTAAGTTGAAAGTGATTTTGTATAGATACGCTTTTACTATATATTTTTATGTACAGCATTTATGTGGATCATTCCTGGATTAATTATAAGGTTTGAGATTTTTAAAGTACAATTTGTTTCGGTTAAGATTGTTACCAGTTACAGTTACTCTCTCGTAACTTATTTCTTACACATTTTAATATGATTCCTCTCTAGTGCTTCGCACCAGTTATACGTAAGGCTGTAAACGACGTAAAATGAAACATCATATCATAGTACTTGTTCGTAGATGATCATTCAATTATGTTCGTTCGTACCTATTCATTAGGGTATTATTTTACGTGAAAGCAAACTACGTGTTTAAGTTATACCTTGTATATCATAGTTATAGTTGCAAATGATGCTATTTTCGCTTAGGTAGCAAGCTCTAGTTCTTTGCCATAATGCATGTTCCCTTATATAAATGTAATACTCATGTAAGTTAATTTTTATTCAGTTATTTTTAGATCTCTTTACATCTTATGCATTTATTTTATGTTTATATTAGACTTATTTTACCCAACAATATTGAGCGGGAGATGTTGTTTCTTGTGTAGAGTCTCGTTTAATGTTGCATTTTAGGGGCCAACTAGTGTTTGTTTCGAGTGAGGATGCTAAACAAGTGCCTATTTTTTATGAATTATTGTCGTCAAACACGAGACACTGCCATTAAATTTTATAATGACTAATATTATATCAAACACAATACTTTCTTTGAGAAGTTCCGATTTCACTTCCAAATAGTTTTAAGTATTTTATACACATTACCATTTAGAAATTATAAGATTAAGGTTGGTTAGCTTCATGGGAAATCACACAATCGTAATTTCAATGAGCACACAGTTTACTTGCATCGGGTTAAATATAAATTGTTGAAACGGCTGTGTGATTTTCCTGATCCTTCAACAAATAAGTTAATTTATCCGCTCGAGTTACCATCATGCAATCAATATGTAAAGCTCACAAAGTACAACCAATTAAGTCAGTTAAAAACTAAGTGCCTTCAAAAGTTTAGTCATTAGATTTTAAAATGTTCCCGATTTATCAAATGATTGGTTAAAACAAATGAGTACTATCTTTACAAATACTTGCAAAATTTCTAGGTTGTGATTTTTATCAAGAAAAGCTAGTTACTCTAATGTGGTATTTACACGAGTCGACTTGGCAGACGATTTTAGTTGATTAGCGTTTTTTATCGACAATCGCTTGTAATCTAGTCGCAACCCTAATTTCAATGAGGTGGCGATGGCGACAAGTGATTGTCGATAAAAAGCCTTAATTGACTAAAATCTCCTTCCAAGTCGATCCGTGTTAACCTCCTAACATGCTAAGTATACTATGTTTTAAGTAAAATTATGAAGAAAATTTACTTAGGTATCTGATAAATCGATTTTCCAGTATTTGTACTTCGCAAATTGATGTCTGATAGATACCTACTGTGATACAGCTACCAGTGGATTCTTACAAGTTGTTTGATCCCACAAGTTAAGAATACCGCAGCAGTATAAATATATTTTAATTAACTTTCAAGTGATGAATACAAAAACAGACCTAGTTATTCTAAGAATTGCTGCCTAGAATATTTGTAGTAACTGTAGATAGACATACCTTGTAATCTGTCTGGAGGTCGGAAGTTACAGTGATTAAATGCATTTGATTGTATTTTTATAACCTTTTGTATTTTAATAAAGTTGCTATTCTTATATGAATTTGTTTTTATGTTATACTCCTTCTGAGAACTGTATGTACTGTATTTATATTATAGGAGGGTACTATTCTTATTATCTTGGTATTATTAACAAAAAGTGGGATTTGGTTAGTCTAACAGGAAACCAAAAATATTTATTGGTTGGTTTAATAGTTTATTTCGCATGTCACAAAAATATTTAACTAAGGGATTATGTACAGCATATATCGTATCCAACGATTTATCTACAGGATGGTTGCATGAAACTTTAGTTATAAAAATTTAGAGATAGTCATTAATACCTGTAGTTTACATACAGAGCAAATTAATGGGAGACATGGTGCATTATCCTCTGCTTCAATGTTAGCACAATTTTATTTGAAGGCGGCTTGGCTTCACATAGTATGGTGGTAGCTTAGTATTATTTGCACGTATTTATTTTTATTTGCGTTTTACTTTCAGTTGCACAGTTTTACACTCCTTATATATTGGGTTATGGTAACCCGGGTTTGAGCAGCGGTAAAGCCGGGTGGACACTGTACGAATGCGTGGATTGCGGGAACAAATACAAGCACAAAGGGTCTCTCCAGCGGCATATAAAGTATGAATGCAGAAAACAGCCGAGTTTCAAGTGCCCCTACTGTGTGTACCGAGCCTATCAGAAGCACAATCTTTTGTTGCACGAACGACATCTACATAAAGATTTGCCGGAGAAAGTGGACTTCGTGTCAGAATGACCCGCCGCGTAGACAATGTCAGTAAAGTTTGAGAGTGTCTACTAACAATGCCGGTTAGAGCATGACCTTTGACCCGCCAAGTTTAATATCCACCCTAACCACACGTAACGATTGATTACTTGTCAACTGATAGCAAAAAACAAAATAACAAAAACAATACTTACCTTATTCTTTAGAGTGGACATTCATAACTGTGTCAATAAAAAAAGGCACGGCAATTTCAATATTTAAAAAAAAAATAACACTTGTCCTGGCTTTCTTTTGTCAACCTACTCATTAGTATCTGATTTGTAATCTAATTAGCATTATTGTTTATTTCTAACAGCACCCCCAAGCACTTTAAGCTTTGCTTTGTGACTAATTATTGTTGCATGACACATGGTTATTGGTTATTAGATACATATTTTTGATATAAAAGTATAATTATAACATTATTTCTGTTACAGCTGTAAAATATCACGCTGAATGCTATTTCAGTGGACCTCTTACTTATACTAAGAAGACTTCAAGAATCCGAAGGAAATGGTGGTGAACAACTGTTATCTAACATTAAATCTCTTTGAAATTATTACCTATAGGTACTTAAGTACTAAGTTGCCAAAGTCATAAGTTCGTCACGACTTTATACTGATTTTTTTACTTATTTGTATTGCCTACTTTTAAATAATTGCAGCATCTTGTTGACTGCTCGAAGGACCATAACTACTAACTTAAATGTTGTCTATAGTTTCTTCCACCAATATACCGATATCATAATACAATCGATCAATGTATTGTATTATCTAGAGGACTTGGTCCTTCGACCGTGAAAAGGAATTCCTTCCGAAACATTTCTCTCCAAATGAAATCTCGTAAATGTTGATCTTTACGTATATGCACAATAAGTATTTAACTTCATTCTTTTCTATTCTTGATTTATTCGAATAATTCAGTACTATCACAGAATACCTAATAGTACAAGTGTACTATTGACAAACGATACTACCTTATTCATAAACAGTGTGTATGACGGTAGATTAAATTTAAACCAATGGGACTGATGGCAGCTAAAATGTTCCTTGATGAACTCCCAAAGACAATGAGAACTAGAAATTAATATGCTTTTTTAAATATAATGCAGCTTTGTTAATATAATTTACTTAATCGTGAATTTTTTGACTGGGGAATTTAACAATATCCTGGGTTAATTAAAAGTGCATTTTTTAACAATTTACTTTTACTCAGAATTTCACGTATGCGTACGTACTAATCTCCAAAAATATCTCGTAGCTTATTAATTAAGCTGACATTTTACAAAGTATGTTTAATGCAATAAAGACAATAATAATTAATTGACAGCATTCAGCGTTCTAAGCTATATCGTAGTTATTTTAATTATGGCTGACCGAAAATATTGTTTTTTAGCATCTTATTTAGAGTTCAATAAAATGGCAGCTAAAAGCCAATTGTTATTAATTATTATTAAAATAAACTTTCAGGATACATAAAAACACTTAAGTAAGTAATAGTTTAATAGTGTTACGCAAGACATAATAATTATGTTTTGGATTTTTTTATAAAAGCTTACGTGTAGTGCATAATTTTTATTATAAGTAAGTAAACATATTGTTATATTTTCTTGTTCTTGTTATTAATGTTTTAGTGTGTGTTCCTTGTTAGTCTTGTTACCAAAGATATAATAACTGTACAGTTTTGCCATACTTTATAATGTTTGTATTATGGACACAGTATTCCTGTTAAATTTTATATTTTTGCATTTGTTACTGTTATCTAAGTTACCTTTAAAGTGCAAATTTTAAATTCTGCAATATTTTAAACCAAAGAATCTTCCAGTCGATTCTTATGATTAGTGCCTTACAAAAATTTTTTTAAGAAAAAATATATTTTATAGTTAATTGATAAATAACTGATATTTAAGATTTTCAATAAAAATGTGTGATGTTGAAACTCCGTAATTATATTTTTTCAGTGTTTATTGATAAGAATGGAATAAAATTTAATAAGTAAGTTTTAGAATTAAGTAAATTGTTACGTATATTAACAAACATGGAGACCCACCCACCTTAAGATTTCGAAATGATTGTTGATAGATTTTAATTTACTAATCCAAATAAAGAGGCATTATTTTGAATTTTACAAATAGACAGATCACTTGCTATAAAGGCAAACACTTAAATAATAATATTAGGTTCTTTATTACCTATGACATTGAGGTTTTGTAGGTCTGTATGGCGAATTTTTAACAAATTGTATTTTCTATAAATACCTACTAGCTTTTTCATAATTTATTTAACAACTGTGAACGCTATTGTAACAAAACTTTTATGTTAAATGTTTGAACATTAAGCTAACTTAGGCAACATAAGAGAAAAAAATAAGTTTGAGCTAAGTTACAACGGTTAAAGTAGTCATTTTCGCAAACAAAAAATTGATTGCCAAGAAAACAAAATAAATAGACTCTAATTATGCTGATAGTTTGAGGCTATGGTCATATAATTTGATGTAATATTCAGCAACTGATAATTTATTTTACATTACAGAAGTTATGAGGTACTCTGTGTGTGAGAAAAAAACACCAATTTCATAGGTAAGGACCTAATAGTTACTTTTTTTAACAACAAAAATAAATTCGCCTCATGATGTATTTGGATGATGGAACATAATTATTGCAAGTAGGTACCTATGTAATATATCTACTTGAAAAGCAAAATTCACTTGCCTATTTATTATTTATAGAAATTACCACAGAATAGGCATTGAAATATGATAACAGAATAGGTACATAATAGTTGAAACTACCAGTGTCTGCCTACCCTGCCACTTCGATTGTGTAATATTGTTACCTGTTCAATGATATTGTAATCTAATAGCTGGTATTAAAGTATACTCTTGTTTATCGGCAAAAATATTTCCTACCATGCAAAGATAATAATTTAAGACATAGTTCAGCTACATATAACAAGTAATTCAATGCCAGATGGACCAAAATGTGTGCCAAAGAACAAAACAAAAATATGTTATATCCAGAAATTGCATTAAGAGCCGCATACGATTCGTTACTCTCTCCTCGCGCGCACATTTCAAGATTACTCAAATCCGAGTGCGTTATAATTAAAAATGTGAGCCGTTTAAACGCAACGTAAGATTGCGGATATTGTAACATAATTATATATTTCAGTTTCGTGTTTTCAAACAAAAATGATATTCTTCTATACAGTGTGTATTAACGTATTCATATCTGTCGTGCCATGCCGTCTTCGCGCAGACATAGGCAGTCACTACATAGAAAAATATACACGGCACGCTCAATGTTTGTAGATATAAACGAACCTTAACTCGAGCGAGAGAGGCAAATCGTATTCGGCCTCTTAAGGGTTTTTACTAGATGTAGACAATGTCAATACTGTAGGGTGGGCGTATTAAGAGTTGACGGTTACCATACTCTATAACGCCTGTAGTTAACATTGAAAACTTTTAGTTTAGTGTAGTTAACGCCAGAGGCAGAGGCGCTCTGCCAAATTGCATAAAAATTATTACAATCTTTATCGAGTATTAGTAAACGCAAGATTTGAAAAACCGTCATTTGATCCTGAATTGCTAACGAGATAGCATAGAAGGATGGCGTGGCTTAGAGCAGTTAAAGTACTATACATAAGTATTATGAGACAGTGGAAAGTTAGTCTAAATATCTGGTATTCATAGTAATATTAGAGATTTCGTAACTTATTTAAAAAATAGTATTACATTAAGAGTGACAATGGTGGCGCCACTTTCCCTGTTGAATTAAAACGTCAAAACAAAAAGTTCCTTTTCCTCTTGTCGCAATGTGATCACCCGCGACTGTGGCCAGCGCTCAGAATAAGGAAACTAATGGAAGTGCCATCTACGAAAAAGACCTGCATACCTATTTTATATTTCTCCATGCAAACGCAGCTAAACATGGCGGCTTATCTTACACCTTATGTAAACAGCATAGAGTTGAAATTGCAACAGACAGCGACACAATATGGCGGACACGGCAGTGCCTGACGTCACGAATGTATTGTATTTTTGTAGGTATTGTAGTTAAGGGCACTTCCATTAGTTTCCTTTATTCAGAGGGCCAGCGAGTCGTGTCGCGTGGTTGGAAAAATAACTAATTTGTTTCTATTATCATATTAATTCAACAGGGAAAGTAGCGCTATCATTTCGATTCGCGATTCGCTGGCCAGGCTATTTTGGTATTGCGTGCACATGTATTATTTAGGGAGCGCCATCTAGTGACAATTTCTTACGTCCTCTTGACTTTCCACCATCTGTCCCACAAAGATAATGAATAATTTTCTTCTAGTGAATTTAGTGATGCTGGAATGCAAAACTAAAATAATTAAGAAACTTAGATTATTATGCTCTGGCCTTGTCCTTTCTACACGCACACACAAAACCCCAGCAAGCTTTTATTTAAAAATCTATCGAACTAATATAGTAAGTACCTACCTATTTTATGGTTCACCTCACAGTCCATTGTGGGTACAAAAAAGTGGGAGGAAATGATAAAATCAACATTATGAAGAATGAGAATTAATGGTATTAACAAAAGTGAGAAAAATAGCACAAAATCCTACATAATAAAGATGTATTTTTTGTTTTTCAGTGATATGGAGTGTGTTTGGTTTGTTCTTATTTAAACAAGATTTGCATGCGAATAAATGTTCTCAAATTCATAACACATTTGGTTTATCTTGGTTCCCTTTAAACGGCCTTTAGCCCTAAGATACTACCTAGGGATATAGCAAGAAAAGTAGCTATGAATAATCAGAAAAAATATTCAAACGCCACGTTCCATTGCAGGATACGGTTTAGTCACAATATAATTTATATGTATGAGTTCACACGTGCATTCGGTTTTAAGATCCGGCAAGTGACCGAAACGGGCAAAACTTAACATCCGATTTTGCGACTGCAATCAGATTCGGTCACACGGCAAAATACCAAATACGGTTCAGTGGCAATAGCTCTTTTAATACATACGTTCACACAACGACATGACACACCATTCAGTTTTTTGTAGAAAAGCAAAACCGAATGCCTTATGAACAGAGTATTCGGTTCTACCGTATAAGGTAAAAATCCAATCCGGTGAAACTACTCCGTGTGAAAGTAGCGTAACACCCAATTTTGCGACTGCAATCAGATTCGGTCACACGGCAAAATACCGAATTGGTTCAGTGGCAATAGCACTTGAATACATGCGTTCACATGAACGAAGATTCGGTTTTTTATTGAATGCCGCAAAATCCTGTTAGGTACGGCAAGTCGGGAGGCGGGCGCGCACGCGGTGGGGCCACGGGGAAGACCAGCGCTACCAATATCTTTATAGGACGCCTCTGACGATGGGCGATAATACCAGTTTAATATAGCAAGAGTGTTCGTCCATCGCTTCCAAATGGTAGTGAGAGACTGAGGACTTAACTGCAAAAAACCGATTAGCATTTTCACACAATGACACACCATTCAGTTTTTTTTTTCAGAAAAGCAAAACCGAATGCCGTGTGAACAAAGTATTCGGTTCTGTAAAAATCCAATCCGGCAAAACTTGATTCCATGTGAACTTAGCGTTATTAGCAATTTAACGAGTCGATAATCCACTACCTACGATCAATTTCATTATTCACATCTAGAGGCGACTATACTTGATGATTTTATTGAGAAAACAAATCTCATTGTTGCAGGTGAAGTGGAATTCTTTAAAACAATGATGCAAAACATGTTGCCGGTTGTGCCAATGAAGACAAAAAACTATTGGTCGCAGTACGACATGTCGTACGAATGCGAGAAGTGCAAGAGGAAGTACAGACACAAAAGCACGTACAGAAGGCACATCACATACGAGTGTGGCAAAGAACCCATGTTCAGGTGTCCCTTTCTCGATTGCACCTACAAGGCCTATCAGAAAACCCACACCGACGCACACATCAAGACGAAACACAAATTAATGGCCTTGGAATATAAGCGATGATGCATCAAAAAAGTTATACCTACATTAGATGAATACTGAAATTGTGATATTAAAATTAATTTTCTTCGATTTTTTTCAATTCTTTTATTTTAAAGATGGCTAGTGAAAAAATTCACCACATAGGATCTAAATTAAATGATTTATCCCCTTGTCTTAGCATCTAATTTTTTTTTTAATAATTAAGTATAAATACTCTACGGGAGTAAATAAGTTTATGACTCAGCATGTCATTTCCTCAGAAGAAGTTATTCTTCTGAGGTCATTCCATTCTATCTTTGGTTCAGTTTCAGTCATTCAGTACCATAGTATACAACATGTTACAAAAATACCCCTAATGCCGAATATGGTATATAGGGACCATCAAACTGATTAACTTTTCAAAAACTGAGCTGTTTCATACATTTTGATATTTTCGATTTTAATTTTTGTATGAAACAGCCGATTTTTTTTTCGCGATTTCAAAGTTGGCCCCATTGTAAAAGTTGTTCAGCTTGATCTTACTAAGAGTTTGATGGTCCCTATCCTCCATATTAGGCATTAGGGGTATTTTTGTAACACGTTTTATGTTCAGTACCTATTCATTACAAAAGTGACAAAATTACTTTTTCTCTCATTCATTCAACTCGGTACAGGGTTACCAGGTTGGGTATTTTTCTCGCAATTCTGGGTAAAAATTTAGCTCTTAGAGAAAAATAATAAACTTATCTTGGAAAGTTTTGGGAAACAACATAGAGCTTTAGAAGTATTATTTATATGAAACAAATATAAATTGTGTGAATATAAAAAGATCACCTTGTCAAAATAAATTGTATCAATTAAACGAAATCAAGGCACTATCAATCGAATAACTAGCCCTTTTTTATAATAGAAGAATATAGTATCATGTCGGAGAAAAATAAATTTTAACGGCATTGCCGTTAAAACTCAGCTCTGGCTGCTGACTCAGTGTTGCCAGTCCTACGGATTTGTCCATAGATCTACGGACTTTAGGTCTTGTCTACGGACATTTGTTCAATTTTAATTCCATTCATCCAAACAACAATAGTAAGTTAAAAAATAATTATACTTTTGAGTAAAACGAAACACATCTCCAAAAAAAAATTTTGTCTTTAATACCTGCCTGTCATATGTCCAAACTTCAAAGGCTAGTTTGATTAGAGTAAAAAAGTGCGAACTATTCGTTGGTTTGGTTATCTGTCACCAATCTTGCACTTTGTCTTATCTATCGGCGACAGTGACAATAACCAATAAAAATTAAGAAAATATCTGGGGCCCTACCGCCTAACTCAAAGCTATAGCGATAGCAATGCACTGTCTGTCCTTGTCATATCATAACACGATGACAAGGACAGACAGTGCTTTGACGTCATAAACTTTAGCAATTTAAAAGCATGTTGAGTTAGGCGGTAGACCTGCGGATTTTTTATTGCTTCTTTTAGTTTGTTTTTAGTTTACGATTTCTTTACTGGCACAAGTAGTTAGGATTAAGGCCAGTCCATCTCTACAAAAAGTTAGATTTAGATTTATTTTTTGTAGAGACAAAAGTCCGTAGATCTACGGACATTTTTTAAAGTCTGTAGCTTTCTACGGACTTGAGCGTCGCCCTACGGACGTTTAAATATTGGATCTGGCAACACTGTGCAGACTGCAGCAGCAGTCAAAAAAATCTACCGGAATCCGGAGATGGTGTTAAAAATGATGGATTTATGAAATAAAACTTATTTATAATAAGTTATCTGTATTAAAGACGAACATAAAAGGAGTAACGAACGAAATGAATCGTCTAATTTCTATGTGTAGTAAAAGAAATAATATTTTAGGTACTAAATACATTTTACCTAGACCTCTTTCAAGACAACCTCCCAAAACAATAGTCCAAAATGTAATTATTCGAGGTTTCCACGATCAGAAGAAAAATATTCGATCAACTCTAAACTATATGATTGCTCTTGGAGTGATGACTGTAGGTTTAAGTTATGCTGCTGTGCCATTATACAGAATATTTTGCCAGGTGAGTAAGTAACATTTACTTAATCTATTGATAGGTACACAACTTTAAAATCAGATAATTAACGAAACATGAAATAAATTATATTATTTACATCATTATTATCCCTCTGTCCACTAAAATCTATTAAAAAATCTATTGATAGACCTTTTCCTCTTTTATATCCACTTAAATTAATAAAGAAGCTGTACTGTACCTGGGCATTAGGGATAATTAAGGACTCAATAGGTAGCAGTTAGTTTTTTAATATGTATAAACATGTGTTTGCTTGCACATATTTAAGACATGACAAATTTATTTTTCGTCATTTATAGTTTTTCTATATAAGTAACAGTTTACGCTGTAGAATGCTTATTATGGTTTAGTTTCAATGTAAATATTTTCACAACTAGCACCTAGTCCATGTATATAATTTGTGCACATAACAGGCTTACAGCTATGGTGGCACAACAGGGCAAACGGAGGCAGATGAGTCAATTAGCAACATGAAGGCGATTAAGACGAGGCCGCTCAAAATCAGATTCAATGCTGATGTAGCTTCTTCTATGCAGTGGAACTTCAAACCACAACAAACAGACATCACTGTAAGTAAGCATATATTTTTTATTGATGACCTGAGTGATGCAGTGGTCAACATGCCGGTCTACCACGCAAGAGGTCCTGGGTTCCATTCCCGGCCGGGCAGAAATTAAAAATTAAAATGATGAATTTTAATTTCTGTGACGGGTCTGAGTGTTACTATGTATAATAAGTATATTGTCCCCTCCCCCCTGGGGTGACACTGTCCCCCAACAGTGTTAGAGGGGACTGCTGGGCATAATTGAGATGGTGCTGTGTGAAATTGTCCAAGCATTTATTTATTTATTATTAAATGAAAAAAAATCTAATAAATACCTATCTAAAATATTTGAGGTGGTGCCTGGAGAAACTGCACTGGCATTCTACACTGCCCTCAACCCCACAGAGAAGGCAGTGACGGGCATCAGCACGTACAACGTAATACCATTTGAGGCGGGCCAATACTTTAATAAGATACAGTGCTTCTGTTTTGAAGAGCAACAACTTAACCCCCATGAGCAGGTAACTCATTCAGTAAATTAAAAAATTTTAATTATTAAAAAAAAAAATGTCACATAACGTTGCTCTGATTTCAAAGAGACTACTGGTTTCACACACCTAACAACACTATTTAAAGTAATTCCCAATGAGGAATTTGTTTTGCGCCAAGTTACTTTTTATAATGTAGGGGAGAAAATAATTTTCAAAATTTTACTTCACCACTTTGTCGGTGTGATTAGTATATACAAGGTGTTACAAAAATACCCCTAATGCCGAATATGGTATATAGGGACCATCAAACTGAACAACTTTTACTATGGGACCAACTCTGAAATCGCGAAAAAAAAATCAGCTGTTTCATACAAAACTTAAAATCGAAAATATCAAAATGTATGAAACAGCTGATTTTCTTTTCGCGATTTCAGAGTTGGTCCCATAGTAAAAGTTGTTCAGTTTGATGGTCCCTATATACCATATTCGGCATTAGGGGTATTTTTGTAACACCTTGTATATTCATGCCAAATTACAGCTTTCTAGTACTAAGAGTCTATGAGCTAGGCTGAGGACAGACGGATGGTCAGTCCGAATCGCACTTGTCCGATTTTTTTTTATTATTTCAATTTTTTATTATGTTTTATGAATATTATACATAAAAGTTGCATACCATACAACCATAAAAGTTGTTTGTAAATACAATCGACCACACTCCAACTAGGGTTACCAGGTCCAAAAACACCAAAGCTAAACTCAGTGCTTAATTTGGCCCGACATTTTACCCTAAAAGCCGGATATACCTACCTTTTTTAATAGCTCATAGCTTTTGTAAAGCCGGACAACATCTATTACCGCCTTGCGAACAGCGGACGCAGTAAAAAATGGCCGGACAAGAGGTCAAAAAAAGCCAACCTGGCAATCCTAACTACAACCCTTTCAACTATGGAGGTTGTCAATATTTAAAATAAGATTTCTTTGTTTCTTCACATTGTCATAAATATTTTTTTAGGTGGACATGCCAGTATTCTTCTATATAGACCCTGAGTTTACAGAGGACCCCAGGATGGAATTTGTAGATGAAATTATTCTCTCATACACATTCTTCGAGGCTAAAGAAGGCATGAAGCTGCCCGTGCCCTCTTATGTGAAATAGTGCAGGATTTGCATGAGGTATTCAGAACAATGCTTAGTGTGCATTTTACTGTGTTTGTAGTTGACATGGTTTTTGTTAAGTTTTAATATTGATTATAAAGTTATTTTTATGAATCTTTTTCTATGTTACTATTGAACTTCTCTTTAGCTAGTAGATACTTATTTGTAAATAGATTATGATGATACACAATGTAATGGCTGGTGTACAACTTGGTGTGATCACGGGTCATTAAATTATCGGGACGGGACTTCCGCATTACGGGTAAAAATGCCAGTTGTCGCAGTATAGCTTAGGCCTCGATGGCAGTGGTCGACGGGGTAGCCGCGGCGCAGGCCCATGCACCGGTCGCGGCTAACGAACAGCGTGGTGGCCTTGTGGCGCAGGGGCTCTATCAGCTAAAAACATTGAAGTTCATGTTAACTGTGTTTTGACAGATGTATGTGATACATTGCTATTTCGTCTTGGCACAAATAACTACTTAACAAAGAAAAATAGCAATGTATCACATACATCTGTCAAAACACAGTTAACATGAACTTCAATGTTTTTAGCTGATACCGCCGCTGGTCGGCCAAGTTATTTGTATAAATCTTTCTAAATTACTATTGAAACTTCTATAATGACGATGACACACGAGGTCATCGTTCCGTGGTCACACTAAGTTGTCCACAAGTGTGACCACGTGTCATTAAATTAGCGGGACGGGACTTTCGCATAATAAAGCTATGCCTCATCGCAGTATAGTTTATTAAGCCTTGATGGCAGCGGTGACGGGGTAGCCGCGGCGCAGGCCCATGCACCGGTCGCGGTCAACGAACAGCGTGGTGGCCTTGTGGCGCAGGTCGGCCAAGTTATTTGTATAAATCTTTCTAAATTACTATTGAAACTTCTCTGTAGTAATAAATCTATAAATTGACGATAACACACGAGGTCATCGTTCCGTGGTCACACTAAGTTGTCCACAAGTGTGACCACGGGTCATTAAATTAGCGGGACGGGACTTTCGCATAAAAAAGCTATGCATCATCGCAGTATAGTTTATTAAGCCTTGATGGCAGCGGTGACGGGGTAGCCGCGGCGCAGGCCCATGCACTGGTCGCGGTCGATGAACAGCGTGGTGGCCTTGTTGCGCAGGTCGGCCTCGAGCCCGGCGCGCACGCCCAGCAGCGTCTGGTGCGTGCCCTCCGCCGTCGCGATGCGCGACCGAAGCGTCTCCATCGTCTCTTGCAGGTCGCACACCTCCTTCACCAGTCTGTACGCAGAAAAACGAGCAAATTATGATAATGACAAAATACAAATATTACGTGACTAATTTAACAATGCACAACAGAAGTGACCTTCAGAGTGCTTGTGGTACCAAAATAACGTATTTTAATCTGTAAAATCGATAAAAAAGTACGTGAGGTGTGGTGTGGTGTGACTTGTTCTGCGCCTCGTCGCGGCACTTCTCGAGGTCCGGCGGTTGTTAGTGTGACGTGTGACCTGTTCTGCGCCTCGTCGCGACACTTGTCGAGGTGCGGGCGGTTGTTAGTGTGACGTGTGACCTGTTCTGCGCCTCGTCGCGACACTTGTCGAGGTGCGGGCGGTTGTTAGTGTGACGTGTGACCTGTTCTGCGCCTCGTCGCGACACTTGTCGAGGTGCGGGCGGTTGTTAGTGTGACGTGTGACCTGTTCTGCGCCTCGTCGCGACACTTGTCGAGGTGCGGGCGGTTGTTAGTGTGACGTGTGACCTGTTCTGCGCCTCGTCGCGACACTTGTCGAGGTGCGGGCGGTTGTTAGTGTGACGTGAGACCTGTTCTGCGCCTCGTCGCGACACTTGTCGAGGTGCGGGCGGTTGTTAGTGTGACGTGTGACCTGTTCTGCGCCTCGTCGCGACACTTGTCGAGGTGAGGGCGGTTGTTAATGTGACGTGTGACCAGTTCTGCGCCTCGTCGCGACACTTGTCGAGGTGCGGGCGGTTGTTAGTGTGACGTGTGACCTGTTCTGCGCCTCGTCGCGACACTTCTCGAGGTGCGGGTGGTTGTTAGTGTGACGTGTGACCTGTTCTGCGCCTCGTCGCGACACTTCTCGAGGTGTGGTCGGTTAGTGCGCGCCTGCAGCCGCGTGTGCGCCACCTTCATGGGCTGCAGCTTGTCCTCGATCGCCTTGTTCAGCAGCTCCAGTGTCTTCTCCACATCGAAGATCTCCTGTTGGATCTGAAATGTGACACCTTATTATTAGTATGAGTAGTTACAATTGAGGAAGTTGCCAGAGGCCACTGCGTCAGTTTGTAAACAAAATGCTTTGAACGACTTTGTTTTGAAATTTGTGCTATTACGCTCCCCCTACAAGCTTGTTATGTCAATCACGAGCCACTACCCAAAAGCAAGACAGGCGTGCGCCTGTGGTGCCTTAGTACCACACGACTGCAACCAGTAAGTAGAAACTATGCACAAAGGGCAGATAAAATTGGTCTCTATTATAATATGGTTTATTTATAATGGGTTTTTACTACGTCGTTAGTGTAATTTTGGCCTTCGAAGAGGACTTGAAGCAAGATGAAGCAGGATGAAGAAGGATGAATAGAGCAAGATTAACTAATATAGGTACCAGTAGTGTAGTGTGGGTACCTTGTGCAGATGTAGTTGCAGCTTGTTCTTGATCTCGATGGTCTCGGCGACGCGGCGCGTGAACGCGCTATTGGTGTTGCTCCATTGGTCCCAGATCTGCGTCGCTGACACGTTGATCAGGTTCTCAGTGTCTGCATAGAAAGGTAAACCAGAAGAAGTTAGAAATAGGTACATACTCTGCTCACTATGCAACTATTATGCCCGTTTGCACTAAACTTAAGAATCGCTTAAGTCTTTTCATAACTACAACTTGACCAAATTAAAACGGTGTCAGTAACATAGCTGTCATGCAGCTTTTATGCGCCTATTTATCTTAGTCGAGTTGTAGTTAGGAAAAGACTTAGGCGATTCTTAAGTTTAGTGCAAACGGGCATTAGTGTCCTTATACAGGGTATGTTTCATAATAACCTGTAAAATTTTGTTTTTAATTTGTATGGAAAACTGCAAATTGACAACCTTAGACGCAAATAGTAGACTATTGGTTTCGATTATCAATTCTATTAATGGGCTATATAATATATTTGGCTTGTGAAGAGCATAAGCAATTGGCTTCCTAATCGTAGGGACTCCTAAAGCCTCTAATCAATTCGGTTTGTTATTTTGAGAGCCTAATCTATACCCAGCAGACCCAGCAGTGGGTATCGTGCTAATGATATGATGATCAATTGAATTCAAACTATTCCTCCATCAGCTTTATTACATACCTGAGAGCATCTGCACGGCTTTGGCCCGCTCGGACTGCGAGCGCTGTAGCGTGGCGGCGGAGGCGGCGGCCCAGCGCGCGGTGTCGCACACCGTTGGGTCGTACCGCTCGATACCCGCGTAGAATTGTAAACCCTATACACTACTCATAAGTACAAAAATTCATTACGCCAGTGTGCTTCAGTCGTGTAAAGTATAAGATTTAAAAACAGAAAATAATAAGAATAGTTTTATTTAGAACAAAATACATTAATACACTTAGTATTAGAAATAAATACATATTTGACAACATCACATACATTGCTCGATTCCAAAGTAAGTAGCTAAACCACTTATGTTATGGAAATCAGAGACAACGGTGGTATCACAAACACCCAGACCTGAGCTAGTATGGAAAAAATCGTTTTCTAAATTGACCCAACCGGGGATCGAACCCGGGACCTCAGAGATGGCGACATCTTGAAAACCGATGTGTACAAAGCCACTCGACCACGGAAGTCGGTAAGTATTGTACGTTAATAACTGCAAGTCTAAAACTATGTCGCAGCACTAACGCCCGTCTCCAGTACTAGAATGGTCCTTCGAGCCGGATGTGTGTGAGAAAAAAATATCATCGATACTAACTTTAGAGAAGTTGTTAAGCTGGTGGCACATGGAGTCGATGCCGAGTGCGTATTCTTTGTTGCGCATGTCGGTCTCCAGCTCGTGCTGTGTTGCGCGGCAGTTCTTCGATTGTGCTCGCACCTGGTACACGATGCAGTATAAGAGTAGGTTATACAAAACTTAACAGGTACCTTCGTTTAGAGCTAGGCTAGCTTTATTACCTTTTCCAACATGCTCCTGAATTTGTCCTGGCATTCACGTAAAATAGCAACTTCTTTAAGCAAAGACTGCTCCACTGAGTCATGCACTTGTTCCAAACCTGGTGGAAAAGCATAGATGACAATTATTGTAATAGACGAAAGTTGAAAGTTCTACAAAAGCTGTTGTGGCAATCTTAAGCAAGTTAAACTTTGTTCAGCACAGAAAAAAGTTTCTTCTGACCTTGCCTCTTCTCTCTATGGTACAGACACTCCTGCACAATATGCAGTGGCCCTTCAATGCCGGCTATTGCACGCTCCAGTTGCCGACGAGTATCATTCAGCTTTTCACATGTTGCCACCAAGCGCTCCATCTCTATGGCGACCTACAAATAACAATATATCGAAATTTCTCTGTTAACTCTTACGGTACAAAGAAAAACGAGAGAACTATAACTAGCAAGTTTAAATACCCATACCTCATTCCGCCAAAATGTGGTATCGGTGATTCGTTCTCCGATTCTTCTGCCAGCATCTCTTTGTCCCTGAGTCCCAATCTCATCGGTTTCCCTTGAAAATTAAAAGTTACTTTCAAACCCTTACTAATATTTCTGCAAGCTGTAGTAGAGGAAATGAGAAAAAGGTACCTCAGCATCCTCATGATGTCGTTCCTCACGCGCTCGGAGAAGTTCCTCTTGGCGTCCGACTCATTGTAGTTTTTGATGCTGTTCTGGTTCCATTCGTATTGGGTATAGCGTGTGTAGAGGGCGGCTCGGGCTGCGTGCTCGGGGCTCCGGTCGAACCCGGTCACCAGGTTGGGGAACCTGAGTGGCTCCGCCGCCATTCCAGCTGGGGTATAGCATGGGTCTACCATAGTGTTTGTTATAGGTTGAGATGGCCTGAAATTATAACTTGTGACTAATTTAGTGTCCTACTCAGATCTTTTATAGGGCAAATGGCTGCGTTGGTTGGTTTTCTTACATAGGCGTGACTTCAATCTCCTCGTAGCCCATGATAGGCCTCCAAGGGTGCTTCTTGGGAGAATGGAAGCAGTATCCCACTTGAGGTGGCACGCTCGGCGCACCTGCAGTTTCTTTCACGGGGCTCCATTGTTGCAGTTGCTGGGTACATGAAATAACTTATATATAAGTATGTCATATTAGGTGTAGTAGTTACCACCGGAAAAAGGATTTTACCGTGCACATAGATACTTCCTTTGCCATTTTGATGAGTTTGATGTTTCTTAACCATAAAAAATTTTGAAAATCTAAAAATTATACACAAAGTAATTATGCTTCAAATTGAGCATTTCAATAATTTTGATTGACAAACATTGACAACCGCTTGAAATATTTGAAAAGAAAAATCATAACAGTAAAAAAGAGGTCATAAAACAAAACATAAATTCAAAATCAAAACTCAAGCTATGAACCTTAAAGAAGTTATTATGAATCTGAAGCTGAACGCAGCCAATAAAAACGCAGCAGAAAAGTGTTTTCTCTTGTCTGGTCTGTGTCATTTGACATAACAATTTGTCAATTTTTTGACATTATTTTTATTCTTTGTATTGACGAGTGAGACGAATGTACTTTTTTTTGGTTATTAAATTAATATTTTATATAAAATAAACACAGTTTATACTTAACTGATATTATGAGTAACGTTCCTGACAATGCTCCTGAACGTAAGTATATGTATATCTTTTTAATTTGGTTTTCTCTAACCTGGATAAAGATATTTTTTACTTAGAGCTTAAAGTTTTTGACAAATTCCTTAATTATTATAAACTTGTTAGATTGCCCTGGCACTGGCAGTGAAGACGCTGGTAAAGCCTCTGCATGTGCTGGCTGTCCGAACCAGAATATCTGTTCTACTGGTAAGAAATTAATTTTGGCTTTTTTTTCTTTTTCATTAATAAGTTGCAACTTTAGGTTTATTGGAATTGAGTTAAAAAGCTTTTTCTCGTCACAAACTATAATATTAATTTGACAACAACTGTTTTTTTATATAGGTAGGTATTTGGTCACAATATTATCTTACATGAATACTAATGTAGAATCTTCAATCCTATTAAATTAGAAGAGATTTACTTGATAAGCCAAACCACTAATACCCATTCAAATAAATGTGTTTAGGAGCAGCCAACATTCCTGACCCTGCCATCGAAATAATAAAGAACAGGCTATCTAATGTGAAACACAAGATCCTCATCCTGTCGGGCAAGGGTGGAGTGGGCAAGAGTACCGTCACATCGTTGCTGGGACATGCTCTGGCTGCTAGAAGCCCTGATGTCAATGTGAGTATGATTTCATTTGCTATCGGTCTGTTGTTTGAATTTCCTCAGAAACTAAATGATTCAACCCTGATCAAGGCCAGCATTAAAATATTCCTTGTTGATTGCAAAAAAATAATAATTATTTAATATTTTTATGAAGCTACTATAATAAAGGATTATTGATTAGACACATTTGCTCACAAATTAAAAGACAATGGTTAAATAGAATCCTATAAAAAGCTATTCATCCATATCCATATTTTAATAATACAATGACTTTTAGTATTTTAAAATAAAAAGAAGCTTTGTGGTGGAATTATAATCATGGTACCTATATATGAGTACATGTAACCACCCATTTACAGGGGAATGAGAAGTGGTGGAAGTATGGCTTCACTTGATTAACTGGTTACTAGCTCTGTTTGATTTCCTCTCCAACATGTAATGGGCTTGGATAAAGTTGTTTGATATCTTGATGTGGCCCATTATAAGCTTATCTGTATTTAAACAACATATTTTTTGTACCTATAAGTACTATGATGAAATCACATGTTATCATTGAATCAAGAGATTGGATAGTTTAAAAGTTAGAATGAAGAAGTGTAAAATGTAAACATCAATATATCTTATACTAATTTTATGCAATTTCGCCTTTTTTTACTTTATCACATATTTCTAATCAAAATTAAGATCACAAACCTACCCTGTTATATCTCGACCTCCTCTCGTACGCGTTACCGAACTCCATCGCGTCAACAATTAAAAATTAAAAACAAAAACTAATAGACATGCGAAACCGGCGTGTATTGATTCCGGCGGGCGGAGCGGGAAGAGTTGAAGAATTCGCAAGCATCGGCGGCGGCGGCGGCGGTGCCGGCACGCGGTGGCACCGCACCGGCCTTCTGCGATATAGGTCACGGGAGGATGTATGTCGAGGAGGCCTCGCCGAAACACGCTATTGCAATAAATTACTACAATTTTGGCGCAATGTCTGGTTAGACGTAAGTCCTCGATACTGTTCTCGGTTGGAGCAATTTTAAAATAATACTTACACTATGTTATTTATTTATCAAATTAGTCTAATTACCTACTTTCATCAAACCAAGGAAAATCAAAAGGATTTAAGATTTTTATAGTAACTGAGGCTGAAAATCTACTCCAAAACCAGAATCAAACGTCAAATTTTGTTACACAACACACTCGGCACTTACAAAAACATTTTTATACTGCATCTGCTATTGTAATAGTATCTTAAATACATTTTAATTTAAGCAATTGTTTCTCGAAGCACAGATGTACTCGAAAGAATGTCCAGCACTAGCTGTCGTGTGGACGTACAGATAGGGAGGGTGGCGGTGGCGGCGCTCTGTCACCCTGAACCCTGAAGGTCATAATTGCTTGCGCTAAAAACGTAGTAACCGACGAAAACCGTGCAAAGCATTTTGTTTGCAAAGTGGCAGAGTGCCAACCACCGCGAATGATGATAATTGGTGATGAATACAAAGGCAGAAAGATCACGCACGTGATCGATTCAGTTTGGTCCTAACTTTGACCCACAATTTCGAGTGAGTTGTTGAGCATCATTCATGGGCTGAACACACCTTTATTTTGTTAATGGTGGTTAATGAATAACGGTGTGTGTTGTGGTGATGTCAGGTGGGTATCCTGGACGCGGACATCTGCGGGCCGAGCCAGCCGCGCGTGCTGGGCGTGCGCGGCGAGCAGGTGCACAACTCGGGCTCCGGCTGGTCGCCCGTCGTGAGTATACTGCTGCCATTTATATACAAGGTGTTACAAAAGTACCCCTAATGCCGAATATGGCATATAGGGACCATCAAACTGAACAACTTTTACTATGGGGCCAACTCTGAAATCGCGAAAAAAAAATCAGCTGTTTCATACATTTTGATATTTTCGATTTTGATTTTTGTAGGGAACAGCTGATTTTTTTTTCGCGATTTCATAGTTGGTCCCATAGTAAAAGTTGTTCAGTTTGATGGTCCCTATCTACCATATACGGCATTAGGGGTACTTTTGTAACACCTAGTATATCCAGACATTAACAGTGACTAGGATGATTAGAATCTGCGCTGCGCATATGATGATGAGCCACAAATCTCCGTCACACGTGTGCGTCGGCACTAAAGCCGGAGCCACATTTTTGTGGTGTGATGTGTCGTGCGTGACGCGTCATTGTACATACGAGAAAAATGAATGAGAAATGTGTCTCTCTATACTCTGTTTATTATCCTTGCTTGTCTTATTTGGTAAACAATCTTCAGCCAACTGTTTAATGGAATAATAATTTATAAAATACAACAAAAGTTTTTCCACACATAGATTACAAAAGAAATTGTTAATAATATTAACGAATGACTAAAGATTTAAGTATAAAAGACGTATGACAATTGTCAAAAACTATTAACTAAATAAGACAAGGATAAACAGACTTATAGCCATATAAATGAAATATAGATAGTTCAGATACGATACGATACAATACTAAATAATAAACTAGAAAAAATAGGACTCGCACTAGATCATAATAGCATTGTGAATGCTTAAATCTCAAAATTAAAAAAATACGATACGATAATCAAATGTCGTCATAACTACACTATTGTATTAGGAACTCCTGTAAGAATAGTTGTATTGTGTTAAATTAAAATAAAATAAAAATAACTCACCACGCACCACACCACAATAATGTGGTCGCACATTAAGAATTAAATGCAGTTCCTGATTAGAAAAGATAATTGTGGGCTGTAGTTATTTCAGCATGAACAACTCTTGAAGTTATTTTTTTATTGCAGTATGTGAATGACAACTTGTCTCTGATGTCGATCGGGTTCTTGCTCGGCAGTCCCGACGACGCAGTCATATGGAGGGGGCCTAAGAAGAATGGTAGGTGCGTCAACATTGCCTAAAAGCCTTGATCAATGATTAGCTATGCTGGTTGCCTACTTTGTTTAATACTTTGATTACACACCCACTGGCTAGCAAATTTTTGAATTGTTGCTTGTTACACCTGTCAACAACTTGCAGTAGGTTTAAGTGGGTCACTGCGTACTCTCAGCGCCAAAATGATCTGAGATTCTAACCTACCAAAATAGCTGATTAACCTAGCAAAAATCAAACTTATCTCAGACATTATGGTGCACTTTCATTTGTAGTCTGAAAACATAAGTGCACCTTAACGTCTTGAGCTAAGGTTGTTTTTTGTAGGTTTTAATGCTCAGATCATTTTAGCGCTGACTGTACCCGATTGGTCAATTTCTTGTAATTTAGACAGTTCAACGTTCCTCATTGGTGGAAACTGTTCGATAATTCGAACTCTATCTACTCTATCTGGTTAATTAGTCAGATTTATTTACTGACACCGCTCACCTGTTAGGAGCCCAGCACCTGCAAGACACCTGTGTAGGTGATGTTTTATGCTGTACTAGTAATTTGTTTTGCAGGAATGATCAAGCAGTTCCTCAGTGAAGTGGACTGGGGAGATTTAGACTACTTGTTGATCGACACACCTCCAGGTATGTTAATTTTAAATAATTGACAATAATTGATTTTATTTAAATATTTCTAAAAGCGACATTGTGTCAAATTATCTAGTCAATTATGAATTTTATTGCTAAAAGTGGCACTTTTAGTAGTTAAACTCAGTTAAACTAAACAATAGGCTAGAAAATATTGTTTAAGCGATAAAAAGTACCACAAAGCTTCTTCAGAGTGCAATACAGAGAGATAATTCACAATTTCATCTTTATATAAGCACTGATTATTCTTCCAAAGGCGGCGCTAGCGAGCAGACTATGCGATCTTAAGTATAATACACAATTTTAATAAAACTTTACGTGGAATTTTAAGACCTACTGTCTAGTATTTCTGAGGGCGCCACTTTCAGTATGGGATGCACCAATCTTCGATCAAGAACATCGAAATCGAAATTTTGATATTCGAAACCCCACATGAATATTTTTATCTGTGTACAAATTACTATTCATTCCGAATTCAACTTTAAATAGTAAGATACAAAGAAGAGAATACTTTGTACAAAATAAGCGCCCAGTTTGAAAGTGGGGCGTTATTTCGCGGTGCCGTTTTTAAAACTGTAAATAAAAAAATAAATTTAAATATTTGACAACATCACATACATTGCTGATTCCAAAGTAAGTAGCTAAAGCACTTGTGTTATGAAAATTGGAGACAACGGTGGTATCACAAACACCCAGACCTGAGCCAATATAGAAAAGTTCGTTTTCTAAATTGACCCAACCGGGGATCGAACCCGGGACCTCAAAGATGGCGATACCTCGACCACGGAGGTCGTCAACTGTGACTGGACATCAAGGGTATTCTTGATCGAAGACCATACCTACTTATTGTATGTTAAATATTATATGTATATTAAATGTCTGGTATACGTAGGCACGTCAGATGAGCACCTGTCTTCCGTGCAGTACTTGCAGTCCGCCGACCTGCGCGGCGCGGTCATCGTGACCACGCCCCAGGAGGCCGCGCTACTGGACGTGCGCAAGGAGATCGCCTTCTGCCGAAAACTGAACGTGCCTATATTAGGAGTTGTGGAGAATATGTCGGTGTTTGTCTGTCCTAATTGTAAGGTACGTATACTTCCCCAACTGTAAGGTGGTATAGGGCGAATCTACGTCGTTTCTTACTTCCTGCGTCATTGTCGTTTACTCGAAAATCTTTAAAAACCAATGCATCGCAATAAATAAGTTAAAAATATGCAAATTAATATAATTTATTATCGTACTCTAACGTAAATGATGGCAAATTCCGTCGTGATGCATTGGATTTTTAAAGATTTTTGAGTAAACGACAATGACGCAGGAAGTAAGAAACATAACAAAACAACGTAGATTTACCCTTTTACATATGAGTGACCACGCCAGGCCGCCTTAGGCCCAGCGCATTTACTTGAGTCGCGCGCGCGGATGCAGGCGACCCCGAGCGGCGCCAAGAGCCCTCGAGCACGCGCAGCTACTCCGAGCTCGCGCGCCCAGCTCGTTCAGTGTTCATCATCGCAACGCGCGAAAAGCGTATTGCGGCGGAGCGCAGAGCAGCGCGGCGGCGCGCAGCGACCGGAGCAGTCGCGCGCATGCTCTTGTAGTAGCTTGGGGGCGCTCCGAGCGCCGCGCGTGAATTTACTCTTGGTATACAATTATTGACCATATGACATTGTTATCTTCGATTGCGCTTTGCCGCGCTTCCAGCTGTGTGCGCCGGGCCTTACTCGACGTGTGCTCGGAGGTCGCCTTCTGCCGCAAACTGAACGGTAGTTGAGGAGAATGAGAACGGTAGTTTTTTTTCAAAATGGTAGTTTTTGTTCAGGGACATTAGAAATAATTTTAATTAAACCTGCCATGATAAAAAACATGAAAAATAAAAAAATCATTCTTTGCAAAAACTACCATAGCAGAAATGATCTTAAACCAAAACTACCATAATAGTAGAAATTCCAAACAAACGAAAATTCAAAAGTTGCCGGAATTCTGTGAAAAAGCTGGTTCTGTTTTTGACCATTGCGGGCCACCAAACACGCCGGCGATGGATTTTCATACTTACATTGAAGGCGTGTTTGTGTTTTGGGCCTGTCCTGTTACTCCGATTTAGCTGAAGAAAATTGTCAAAATAATGATCACATGTTGGAGAACCTATACATTCGTCGTCTCTTGCAGACTCGCAGCGAGATCTTCCCCGCGACAACGGGCGGTGCGCTGCAGATGTGCTCAGACTTGGGTGTCACACTACTAGGGGCTTTACCACTAGAGCCGTTACTGGCGCGCTACTGCGACGCCGGGGAAGATATACTGACGCAACTGCCGACGTCGGCCGCCGCGCGAGCCGTCGTGGCTGTAGCCGACAGTGAGTCGACTACAACTAGTTTAACATACCTACTGCAGCCCGCCTAGCGTGAACGGCGAAACCCTATATACACTCGACGTCAAAAAAATCGCACCTTTGAAAAAAACTTCTTTGAAACCATTTTAATCATATCTAATTAATAGTAAATGTTGTCATATACTTCTATCCATTTGTATATAACCAACAGTCTCTCAAACCGTTGGAACCACTCGTCATACGGAATTAATGACTGAGATTTAGTTTCCCAGCAACATTGCACTGTCACATTTTTTGCAATATAACAATTTCATTTGACAAGCTTCATGGCCGATAGTATCCATCTTGGGTGTTTCTTTTCTTAATAGAGCAGTTCACGTGCGTTCTCTCTAACGTTTCAATAGTGAATTTACCCGATTTTCCTGGATTGACCCCTATTTATACTCTTATAATGAATGCGCAAGTAATTACATGTGCAGCGTTTAATTGTGGTAACTGTTATGTTTTTAACAATAAATTATTGTTTAAAAGACCAATAAATGTACTTTCAATAGATATAAATATTAAATAAATAATACGTGTGCTAGCAGTAGAAGGTAGGCATATCTAAAGTAATTTAATAGGAGGTGCGATTTTTTTGACGCCGAGTGTATATCGCGTGATATAGCGTTTTATCAACACCCAACTGTTAAAATCCATTGTCTTTTGACAGTTAAACGTGATAAATTGCTATATCATATCGTGTTTCGGTGGTCATGCTAGGGGGGCAGATGTATCTCTATCCCTATACTAGGCATGCTACCACTGGATCCGTTACTAGTGAGATACTTTTATTATTGAAAACTGAATGTAGGGTAATCTTTCTTTACTCTTTTATCAGGCAAGTCGATAAAAATGCAATTCTTTTTTTATAATTTTCGTTTTTATATTTTCAGAAATTGTGATGATCTGCGAAGGAAACACAAGTTGAAAAAAAATCTACTACGAAGAAGACGTTCCTTAGACGATTAATAATAATGAGCCTGTTAACCCTTTTTATATAAGTAAACACATTTTGTTGCTCCAGTTATTATTCATACTGAATAATCACTAGAATAACAAAATTGATTGATTTTATTATTATTATTATAACTTTCAGATAAAGGATATTTAAATTAGGGATAAAGATTTTTATTGTAAATAATAAATATTTGGTTCGTTATTTCTTTCTTTATAATTATTATGTAAAAATGCCATTTTAGTCTTATAACTCAAGATCCTTGATTCCTGTCTGTTTGTGCGTTAATCAAACACTTGTACAGGTATAATCTGCGCGCAATTAGAATGGGATGGGAGTAAATCGAAAATGAAAGTTAAGCAGTCTAGTAGCGTTAGCACAAAATTCTGAATCTATTATGAAAAGAAAATGAATTAAAAAAGAAGTAAAAAGTTTACCGCTTTTTTTCCACTCATTATTAAATAATCACTAAAATAATCACACAATAATATACAACGTGTTACAAAAATACCCCTAATGCCGAAAATGGTAGATAGGGACAATCAAACTGAACAACTTTTACTATGGGACCAACTCTGAAATCGCGAAAATAAAAAAGCTGTTTCATACAAAAATTAAAATCGAAAATATCAAAATGTATGAAACAGCTGATTTTTTTTTCGCGATTTCAGAGTTGGTCCCATAGTAAAAGTTGTTCAGTTTGATGGTCCCTATATACCATATTCGGCATTAGGGGTATTTTTGTAACATGTTGTATAAATCATTTAAAATAAAACTCGAGCAGTCGCGCACAGTTCTACACAACTAGCTTTATGCATTATGCGAGCATCTACGCGAGTTTGCCGATGCCGACGCTACGGCTGGCCGACGCCATTGTTGCCCGTGCCTCTTACTACCAAAAAGTAATTAATAGAATTGCCTTGTCGAGAAATATAGTACCAAAAACAAAATTTCGTTACCAAAGTACCAGGGTAGCATAGATTTAGAGGAGGTTAACTTTATTAATTATGTGCAATGACCCGTCTACGCTTATCTCTGTCGCTCGTGAACATATTGCCATTGCGCTCGCACATACTGAGATCATAGCATCTGTTGAATGCGCCAACAATAATGTTAGCGCAAGAGCGACAGAGACCTATAGACGGGTCATTGTACAAAATTCCTCTTAAATGTCATGTTAATAAAGTTAAACTCTTCTAAATCTATGCTACCCTGGTACTTTGGTAACGTAATTTAAGCAAATTAAGTCAGTATGGATCGGGATAAATTTACTATGGGTAAAAAAAATTACCGATTGTCACACCAGTGTGGTAAATTGGTGTGACCACGGGTCGGTTAGGAGTTAAAAAAAATAAATTTAGTTAAAAAAAAAATCGTTTTATCTTTAAAACGGGCAATTTGTCAAAGAATACTTTTACTTTAGCTAAAATACTTTACTAGCTAGAAACATTTTGGCAATGTACCAGGGTAACAGATTTAAAGGAGGTCCACTTTATTAATTTTGTGCAATGAGCCGTCTACGCTTATCTTTGTCGCTCGTGAACATATTGCCATTGCGCTCGCACATACCGAGGTCATAGCATCTGGTGAATGCGACAACAATAATGTTAGCGCAAGAGCGACAGAGACAAAGTACCTATAGACGGGTCATTGTACAAAATTCCTCTTTAATGTCATGTTAATAAAGTTAAACTCTTCTAAATCTATGCTACCCTGGTACTTTGGTAACGTAATTTAAGCAAATTAGCAATAAATTTACACGGGTAAAAAAAAAAAACCGTTTGTCATACCGGTCTGGTAAATTGGTGTGAACGAGTCGGTTAGGAATTAGAAAAATAAATTTAGTTAAAAAAAATTGTCAATTTTTAGTAAAACTTCTAGCTAGAAATATGGCAATTGTACCAGGGTACCATAAACTTAAAGGAGGTTACTAGATAAAAGTTCGGAAGGTGCATATATTAATGTCAACTTCTAAATCTATGCTACCCTGGTACATACTTTGGTAACGTAATTTAAAGTATGTTTTTTTTAAGTATTTTTGGTAGTAATTTAATATTTCCCGTCATAAGGGGCTGACATGAGCCAACTAGCGCCGCGCCGCCAGTCGATTTTGTTTTATTGCAATGGAAAAATAAAAAAAGGAATCAGTCAAGGTTTTGTTAATAACGTCTAATATTTATTGAATAACTAACTTTACACAGTTTGAAAAGGCATTCAAACAGTTTTAGACGTTATTAACAAAAGATTGACTGATTCCTTTTTAAAGAAATTGGGCTTATTTAGAATAAATAAAATAAAATCGACTGGCGGTGCTAGTTGGCTCATGTCAGCACGGGCAATTCAATTACCGTTATTACTACTGGTAGTAAGATTAGTAGCAAGGGCAACAAAAAGACGGACCGTGGTGCGTGTCTCAATTCCAAAAGGTAGCCATCCCATTCTCATTGTGCGTGGATTATATACCCTAGAACATTCACTTTATTTTCTTCAAGTTAGTTAAAAGAAATCCAGAATACGCGATACAGGATGTATTTTGAAAAGATATATTTTTTAACTAAAGTTCCTACTTATTTTATTTTAGGTGCCTAGTTGGCATAGTCGATATTTACAAATTTGGGTACAATAACTTTAGTACAGTTTGGCCAGAAAGAGTAGAAATATAATAAAATGGAACTAATAAAATATAGTCAGTGTTGCAAAGTTATTCGTGATTAATGTTTGTCAACTCTGTAAGGTAAAACATAAATAAGTCTTATCTATGTTACTTAAAGCAGCAATGTAACTGCGGATTTCTGTCAGTTTCAATCGGAAGTTGATTGCAACAGAGTTACAAAATCAGCCCCCTATAACTTTTTTAATAGTTTTATAAAAAGTTAGTGCTACAGCACAATAGATATTATTAGTACGCTACAGTTAGGAAGAATGAGGAAGTTGCAGTAAAATCATGTCATGTATGATAATGAAATGCAAAAAAGGAACAAAGACTTCTGAACGAAGCCTCCACGAGTTTGACAGCAGGTTGACTGACAATCTGACATGACATTGACGGTAGACCATTGACATAGAGACGACACACACATGTGACAGCTGACAGGACAGCTCGAGTCGGAAAAGTTGAGAAAACCGGCGAATTTACTAAAAAAAATGTTGCGAACAATGTCTTAGTGAATTTGTAATAGGTTTTTGATTGAAATTCAAACACTTGAAATGAATGAAATTGTGAAACTTTAAAGCCCCTGTATCTTTTATGTTGCATCATATTTTTTGTACATTACTAGTACTATTTCCTTTGAAAGATGCCTTCACATCGGTCTGATGATGAAGATAAGCCATGTCGCGCTTGTTCAGACTTCAAGACTTGGGCCAAAGCTCAAAACAAATCCACATTGAACTCTGCAACTAAAGCGGTAAGGTTATGTTTCTTATCAATATTGTTCAATCAGTTACATCATTAAATTCGCGTAAAATCGATATCATTAATATTTCTATTTTTTTGTCAAGTTTGTCCCATTTAATTATCAGATAAATTATATCTTTTTAGGTTGCTCCTAGAGCAACAGACTGCCCTTTAGACAAGGATGAGCTTGGCCGTTCAACCTGGGGATTCTTGCATTCTATGGCATCATATTACCCTGATAAACCCACGAAGAAGGAGGCAGATGAGATGTCCAAATTCTTTCATATTTTTTCACAGTTCTATCCATGTGAACCCTGTGCACTAGATTTTCAGGAAGAGTAAGTTGACACAAACATAACAGTTCTGTGATTTTAAATTATTTTCAATATTTTTAAGTAATTTAAGTATCAATTTTTTTCTTGCAGTATTAAAAAACATCCACCCAAAACAGACTCCAAAGAACATCTAGCAAAATGGTTGTGCGAAAGACACAATACAGTGAATGTTAAACTAGGAAAACCTGTATTCGACTGCCGTAAAATATTTGAAAGATGGCGAGATGGCTGGAAAGATGGTTCCTGTGATTAACATAAGATATACAGTATTAATGGTGTCAAACACTTGGCTTAAGTTTTGCTCATGTATAATAAAGCCTGATGTAATACTTTTGTGTTTAAATGTGAAGTTTGACAGCATTTATTACTGTATTACATTGAATTGTAATTATTTGTCAGGTTTAGTTTATATTAAGCAATCTTATTGAGTGGAATTCTCAACGATTCCTCGGTGAATAGACTTTGACACAAAGATATATTGTTTACCATGTGACTGTTTTATAGTATTTTGTATATTGAGTATGTTTAGTCAATGAAGTGTTTAGTGTACATTATTTGAGAAAGTTTAATAAATGTTACCATATTAAAATACCTTGACTTTCATTTGATTTTATTGGACTTGAAGTGAAAAAAAGGGTTTATTTTTCATCAGTTTATTTAAAAGAGTTCAAAAGTATAAAACACATTCTAAGTTCACATTGTTCCAATTTTATTAATAAATAAGCTATACACAGCTTTTTCTAAATATTAATTTACCCCAAAAGGGCACAAACTTAGGTGGGAAAAATTTGTGATTATTTTATATTGAATACGGTTGAAGGCAGAATAAAGTTTATTCTGAGGTTATTATGCATTGAATAAAGTATTTTTGGTATCATGTTTAAAAAATCTTATGTTCTAAATAGTTTTAATGTGATGTATTTTTAATAAAACAATACCTAACTAACCACACAATAAATTGTCTTTTTTTAATTTCATAATTTTATTTTGTTACATTCATCACTTTTATTTCATTGAACAATAGTTATTTGTTAAACTTGAGAAAGATTGTGCTGCAAGTGCAGACTTTAAATCACGAACTAGCGAAGTAGTCTAGAATTGAATCACAAGCGTTGCTACGCTTGTGATTCAATTCTTCAAATTCTATGGTATAATATGATATATTATACTATTTTCATATATTATATATATTATATTATACCCTAGCAAATAACTATTGTTATTCAAACATTATTGAAAAATTGTTTGCTTAGCCAGGAATTGAACGGACTAAAACCCGAAAAAATAACATCTTTTATGATACCAATCGATAGGGTCAATTTCTTCGAAATAATATACTTTCTTAAATTAAAGGCAGACCTAAGAAAGATAAAAAAAATGGTACACACAACAGCAGCTCAGACTATACATGTTGACCTTGAGACCGCCTTTATGCTCTACGTAATAAAAGCTGGTTTCGCAGTAATGTAACTGTATAAAAAAGTAACTATATCCCGATGTGCTGTCGTCTGTACCTAATTTAGTACAAAAAATTTTTTTGTACATAAATACCTACTTCTTAAATTTAAAAAAATCCTTGAATGCAGTTTTGCTTACTTTTAAAACATTAAAGAAATGATTCCTTTCAGTAAAATTTGCCATCATTCATTATTTATAGGGTATTTTCCCTCCGACTACCATATTTTTTTCCCCATCCTGTATAGCGTGATATACTCAACTGTCAAAATCCATTGGTGCTATATCATATCGAGTTTCGGTGGACATGCTAGGAAGGCAAATTTACTTACAGACTTTCAGCGTCTTTTCTAACTGAATAGTAAATGTAAACGAAAACTCATGTGTCTGAATACAGATCACTGTTTGGACTGTTCTCATAAGAACTCCATTTCTCTCTCTATACCGACAAATTTCAGCTGCTCTGTAGGACCGTATCTGAAAACATTAATTCTTGTTAGCAATCCTACTAATATAATTAAATATAATTTGGATAAAACAATGGGATTGAGTCAGATTATATGTTTAAATAAATATTGTATAGAATAATTTTTGTTTTGTTCCCACTTGTTCTACTGGGCAGTTCTACCGTAGATCTAATGGTACTTATTTTTTCTCATTAGTGTTAATTTAGTACTTTGTGGTAGGACTAATGAGAAAAAAGTCTCATTAGTTCTACAGTAGAACTGAAATAGAACAAGTGGGAACAAACTCATTTTTCTCACTAAATGTTCAAGTCCGGTCCAATGCTCTTCCAACTGAGCTACCGAACCACTAGTTGGAAGAGCATTGGACCGGACTTCAAAGGTCGGGGTCTGATTCCCAACTGAGAAAATGATTTGGTGACGAGTCGAATTTTTTCTAGTATATTATTTAGTATTATATAAAAATATAATAGCATTGTGAACGCTAAAATCTCAAATAAAAAAATATAATTATGTTGTTGGTAAATCTATCAAAACAAAATGAAATACACTAAAATGTATGGTAAAGTAGGCGTCATGTAAAAAGTGCCTCAAAGGTGAGCGAAAATGTATCTTATGTCTTTGGAAAACAGTATAGATTCCTTCATTATTTGCTTGTGGTTCAGCGCTCTTTTTATAGGTGATGCGATTTTTACCTGTAGTCAAAGAACAATTCCTCGCCGGGCTGTATGGCACGCTTGGCGAAGATGCCGATGCGGTGGTCGCCGTTGACCATCATGACCTTGGCGTAGCAGTTCGGGTTGATTGAGTGGTTCGCGAACCGGATTTTGTTGCCCTTGCGCGTCGCGTCAACCACGAAGTCTAAAAATAGCATTTTATTAGATTAATATTTAAAAAAAATATAGCTTTCTTGCTCTAGTTTTCTTCAGTCGCGGTCTCCGAGCGAGAAACACACGCTCGCACATTTATATCATTTAAAAGTGAAACCCTAGGTAGTGGTAAATAAATAAGTAGCCGCCTCTGTGGTCTAGTGGTTCGCCCACCCGTGTCAGACGCAGAGGTCCCGGGTTCGGTTCCCAGGAGGGGGGTACATTTGTACTCAGTTTGGTTGGTGGTAGGGCTTATTTCAAGTCGGCCTGGCTAGCTACCACCATCTTCTCTAAGTCTGATGCCATAACAACAATTTAAAAATTGTTGTGTTCCGGCAGTTAGAGTTAAAGAAGTTCCGAGTGTAGTGCGCTTCCACCTCGGCCTTATCGTCACTTAACATCAGGTGAGGTGAAGGCCAAAGCGCTAAATAGTTGTGAATAAATAAATAAAAAGTAAGTAAGTACTTGTTTAACGCATTATTTAATGTGAATAAACAGATAGAAGTTGAACAGTATACTTTTTATTTATACTCCAATCTTTAACAAATTTACTTAAAAGGAATTATTCTGTTCAATCTTATATTAAACCAGAAGTTAGTACCTAGCCTAGACTGAAGCAGCACTTAGTTTTCAAATAAACATTCTGTAAAATAAACTTGGCAAGCATAAAAACCTTCATTACAGTAACATTGTAATTTAAGTTATATTTACTTAAAAATCTTTGGTTTAGCTTTAGGACTATCATTTAAATCGCCCAAGAACGGCGTCTTAGGTTCCTAAGGCATAGCTTTCAACAATTTTAACAAAACTAAACGAGTATTTTTCTTTAAACGAAACTGAATCGGTAAAGATGTCGTGTGACGTACCGTTGTTGAGGTTGAACAGGAAGGAGCACATGTACTTGTCGTAGACCTTCCCGCGGCGGTCGGCCTCGTCCTGCGATATGATCTCGCCGCAGTACTCGGAGATGAACTCGTTCTTGTGCGCCGCCTCCTTGAGGAATATGCCCCAGCCCGCCACGTCGCTCGGCGCCAGCAGCAGGTGCTTGTGCAGGCCCCTGCGGCCCCACATCATCCCTCAACATTAATGCATAAGGCGACGAGAACGAGGTATGGGTGCATTGACTATTATTTAAGGTAGTTTTCATAACACTATTATTTTTGTATAAAATGAAAAAGGCTCAAGGTAACCCAGCGGGCAATGGAGAGAGCCATATTTGGTGTTTTCTTGCGTGATCTAATTTAAGCATGAGGAAATCCGAAAGAAAACTAAAATAACATTGCACAGGCGGGGTCGCTATAGTGAGTACAGTACAGTACCGCTGCACGGACACGTTGCGGCAGTAGGCGGGCGGGGGCGCGTGGGGCGCGTGGGGCGCGTCGGCCCCGCAGGCGGGGTCGCTATAGTGAGTACAGTACAGTACCGCTGCACAGACACGTTGCGGCAGTAGGCGGGCGGGGGCGCGTGGGGCGCGTCGGCCCCGCAGGCGGTGCACAGGCGGGGTCGCTATAGTGAGTACAGTACAGTACCGCTGCACGGACACGTTGCGGCAGTAGGCGGGCGGGGGCGCGTGGGGCGCGTGGGGCGCGTCGGCCCCGCAGGCGGGGTCGCTATAGTGAGTACAGTACAGTACCGCTGCACAGACACGTTGCGGCAGTAGGCGGGCGGGGGCGCGTGGGGCGCGTCGGCCCCGCAGGCGGTGCACAGGCGGGGTCGCTATAGTGAGTACAGTACAGTACCGCTGCACGGACACGTTGCGGCAGTAGGCGGGCGGGGGCGCGTGGGGCGCGTGGGGCGCGTCGGCCCCGCAGGCGGTGCACAGGCGGGGTCGCTATAGTGAGTACAGTACAGTACCGCTGCACGGACACGTTGCGGCAGTAGGCGGGCGGGGGCGCGTGGGGCGCGTCGGCCCCGCAGGCGGTGCACAGGCGGGGTCGCTATAGTGAGTACAGTACAGTACCGCTGCACGGACACGTTGCTGCAGTAGGCGGGCGGGGGCGCGTGGGGCGCGTCGGCCCCGCAGGCGGTGCACAGGCGGGGTCGCTATAGTGAGTACAGTACAGTACCGCTGCACGGACACGTTGCGGCAGTAGGCGGGCGGGGGCGCGTGGGGCGCGTGGGGCGCGTCGGCCCCGCAGGCGGTGCACAGGCGGGGTCGCTATAGTGAGTACAGTACAGTACCGCTGCACGGACACGTTGCGGCAGTAGGCGGGCGGGGGCGCGTGGGGCGCGTGGGGCGCGTCGGCCCCGCAGGCGGTGCACAGGCGGGGTCGCTATAGTGAGTACAGTACAGTACCGCTGCACGGACACGTTGCGGCAGTAGGCGGGCGGGGGCGCGTGGGGCGCGTGGGGCGCGTCGGCCCCGCAGGCGGTGCACAGGCGGGGTCGCTATAGTGAGTACAGTACAGTACCGCTGCACGGACACGTTGCGGCAGTAGGCGGGCGGGGGCGCGTGGGGCGCGTGGGGCGCGTCGGCCCCGCAGGCGGTGCACAGGCGGGGTCGCTATAGTGAGTACAGTACAGTACCGCTGCACAGACACGTTGCGGCAGTAGGCGGGCGGGGGCGCGTGGGGCGCGTGGGGCGCGTCGGCCCCGCAGGCGGTGCACAGGTCGGGGTCGCACTCGCGCACTCCCAGGTAGCACGGGCACTGCTTCGTGTTGCACTGCGCCTTGCAGCGGCATCCAGGGAACCGGTTCTGACCTACAGCACACGAATTCAAAATTTCCCTATCATCATTGAACTGACTCAAACAAAACTCACAATTGTTTGTGCGTTCCCTAAATTTGTGTATATGTGTACAAGGGTTTTCGAAGTGACAAAAACAATTAAAGCTTAGCATCCACTGGTCGTCATCATATGCATCCGCATGGTATTGATAGATCACAAACAGCTTATAGAATAGAATAGACTTATCAACACTTTTATCCGTCATAAGAATTTTTTTGACAGATGTTTCTCAGGCCGTGTTCCGATTCACGCCAACAGTTCTATAACGGTCCGAATCATTAGCACGCTGTCAGCACGCTCACGATACTATTGATTCGGATTACTTGCGAGAGCGCTTACGACGCTAACGTTGGATTGTTTTGACAACTTAACCTCAAAAAATAATATTGGTAGTTTATTATATGGATTAACTAATAAAAATGACTATGAATCAAGTTTTAATGCAAGCAGCTGCTTTAATTTTTGAAAGCGATGAGGATACTGATGCGGTATTGTTATTATTTTCATCATCATCAAGCGACGACAAAAAGTGATCCAAGGCCTATAAATAGAAGAGGCAAGTTGGTATAAATTCAGCCTTCGTTTGTTGATTGTATGTGAAAATCACAAATTATCACTAGGTGCCAAAGAACCACAACATCCACAACAATTTACAAACAATAAAACCGCGTATTTTTAATTTTGACAAGAATGAACTTTGACATTGACAAGCAAGTTTGGTAGCTACACCTACTACGCTCAGTGCTTTGGTGGAATACGCTGATCGTCGTTAGCACATGCGATGACGTCACTTCAACTTACTTGAGGTTTGTAAGCATGAATCGGACCGGGTGTTAGCGCGCTCATAGTGCTGTAAGAGCGAGGCCCCATTAATGCGTTGCGACCTCGCGCGACGTTTCAACGGATCGACGGACAAGAGACGAAGTGGGAGGGAGGGTGATGCCTCGTCACAGCTGAGGGCCAGTGATCCACTGCTAGAGGAGGAAGCTAGACGAGCGTAACGCAACGCAGGTGTTGCATACAATGCGTTGTTCCGTTGCGACGACGCGACGCAACGCACTAATGGGGCCTCGCTCTAAGCGTGATTCGGAACGCGGCCTCAGTTTGAAACATTGGACAAAGTTAGAAGACATTTGTTAACGAAACCAATAATTTCGTCAAATATACTAAACTGAACCAATCTGCTAATATTATTAATCTTACCTATGGCGTGTCATAACATAGTGAATTGTGAGGTAATTAACATTCTTGTTATAAAATATAAAATCCAACTCACAGTCGCTGCTGCACTGGCAGAACTTCTCGCAGAAGTTCTGTGACTGCAGGCACGGGCACATGCTGTCGCACGGCTGGTTGGGGTGGTCGCACGGCGTGTAGTTGTACCTAAACCACATCAACTATTTCATCAAAAGAATTCGCTGCATGTGCCTGTACCGCTTGTTACGATCCATCGTCACGTTGTCGTGATTCATACATCGTTATTGTTTAGAAATGTGTTACGCTAAAGTTAAAATTAAATATGAGTACATAAGTGGAAGTTTAAGTTGCATGCAAATGGAAAATTGCTTATTGCATGGTGGATCGGTGGGGTGGGATTTCCAAAACGTAAGCCGATGGGAATCGGTTTGTATGGACCATTCTCCACTGATAGGCACGCAGCGCTGTGCAATTTGAAATTGTACTTTATTGCCGTGCAGCGAGAGTAGCTTATTATTTGATTGTCCTCGCGCAGATGGGCTTCTGTACGTTTAGTACTATTATATATTCTGTTGTGATAGGAAGTTAACAGGGTCCACTAGTTTGATATAAAGTTCCGTATGCACACTCACACGTGGTGCGCCGCGGAGTCCTTCTTGAGCTGTATCTTGCGGCAGTGCACGGACCATAGACGATGCTTCTTCTTCTTCTTCCTTGGCGGAGTCAATTCTGCTTCTACGCGACGTTCCTCTTGACCAGTATTGATCCAATACGTATACACCTACGACAAAACACAGTAATTGAAAATTGAAAAATCTTAAGTATAGGATAAGGCTTTTAATAACATTTTATGCGCAAGGTCTATGCACTAGTTTTTTTAAAGAGCGCTTTCACATTAGCGTTTTAGTCGCGGCGTAGGCCGGGCATCGGTTATAATAATATTCGTACATATGACAGATGCGCGTCTGTCGCGCGTAGTAGTGTAGTTACCCTAACGGCGAATCTGATAATGACGGAAGGAAAAATGGCTTTAATTTAAGCCATTCGGTCGATACAGTTGCAAATGACAAAATCTTTTGACGAGACGGTCGCTGAAGAGTTAAGAAGAAGATTAGATTAGTAGGTATTTGATTGGAAACTTCAGTAGGTTAAGTGTAAGATGTAAAGTACCTAGTCAATGTTGTGTCAGAGGGGTCTCACTCTGCGTTTATATTAGCCTACTGCTCGCAGCTGACTAGGTCGAGCCAGCGCACGAGGGATGTCGTGTGTCGGTTGAGACAGAGCTACGCGACAGTAAAAGAAGCGCTTCGGAGGTGCTTATAATAATAGGAACGCTGTGCAATTTGAAAATGTGCTTTATTGACATGCAACGAGAGTAGCTTATTATTTGATTGTCCCCGCGCGGATGAGCTTCAATACGTTTAGTGCTGTTATATATTCTGTGGCTGTGTGTTACCTGCTGGCAAGTCTTGGAGAGCATGAGTTGCGCGACGGCGCAGTAGTTGGAGGGGAACACCTTGTGCAGCGCGCGGAACAGCGACTGGTCCGAGCCCGTCCACTCCGCGTCTATGTCGCCCACCGTCAGGCCTGCGTGCGACATGGCACAAACAATGTTGTGTGAGCCAAACCGAGCCAATATCAAATTAACAGTGCGTAAGGAGAGAGCGGTTCCCTGATTTTGTAACTCTGTTGCAATCAACTTATGATTGAAACTGACAGAAATTGCAGCAATGTAACTGCGGTTTCTGTCAGTTTCAATCAAAAGATGTGAGCAATAAAGTTACATAATCAGGGGGCAGGTCGTATGTTTCACAATCACAATTAATTTTAAAATATAATGAATTCAAAAACTATTTACATATCTGTCTACATATATTAATTTACAACGAGTTAAGAAATCACTTTCTACTACCTAGAATGCATATCAACATATTATACGCTTTGCAATCCCTACTAATATTATAAATGCAAAAGTAACTCTGTCTGTCTGTTACGCTTTCACGCCTAAACTACTGAACCAATTTTGATGAAATTTGGTACGGAGATAGAGTAGAGCTTGGGAAAGGACATAGGCATACCTTTTATCGAAAAAAAAGGCTTGAAGGGGTTGAAATAGGGGATGAATGTTTGTATGAAAGTCTGTTGGTTTCGAACTAGGATCTTCGAATCTTGTGTTTAGGCTCACGATTAAAAATTAATATAATTAGGTATATGTGTCTCAGCGTTTTTGATAATTCCACCCTCGAAGGGGTGAAAAGGAGTTGAAGTTGTGTTTATAAAATCCTTCATTTTAAAGTAAAAATAACATTTTTTTTTATTAAGGCTTATGGTTGGGAATTAACGCAACGTATTAACTTATTTCAACCCTTAAGGGGGTGAAATGGGGTGAATAAACCTAAAAATCGATATGAATGCCGTTATTGAGGTTTTATGGGATGTTGATTGCGAAAATGACATTTATTTTGAAGACCAACACGGTGTACATGATTTCAACCCTAAAAGGATGAAATCAGTGTTCAAATTTTATGGAAATATAATATAAAATAAACATTTCGACTTTAACGTTCGTAGGATACTTCTAAAAAGCAAATACACTTTGTGATTTTCCGAAAATCAACCCCTTAGGGGATAAATGGGATAAGTAAATCTAAAAATCGATAATATATGGATATTGTTATGGATGTTTTATGGAAAAATGGCATTTATTTAAAAGTTCAACACGGCGGACATGATTCAACCCCTAGACGGGAACGAAGACGGCAAATCAAAAGGTAATGGTGTACGTAGCGCATTGTAGGGCGGCTCGGCGGGCGCGGGCGGCGAGTTGCTGTCGCTGCCTGCTACACCACAACAGTCCTGCAATGTGTACGTACCTAGCGCGTTGTAGGGCGGCGAGTTGCTGTCGCTGCCTGCTACACCACAACAGTCCTGCAATGTGTACGTACCTAGCGCGTTGTAGGGCGGCGAGTTGCTGTCGCTGCCTGCTACACCACAACAGTCCTGCAATGTGTACGTACCTAGCGCGTTGTAGGGCGGCGAGTTGCTGTCGCTGCCTGCTACACCACAACAGTCCTGCAATGTGTACGTACCTAGCGCGTTGTAGGGCGGCGAGTTGCTGTCGCTGCCTGCTACACCACAACAGTCCTGCAATGTGTACGTACCTAGCGCGTTGCAGGGCGGCGAGTTGCTGTCGCTGCCTGCTACACCACAACAGTCCTGCAATGTGTACGTACCTAGCGCGTTGTAGGGCGGCGAGTTGCTGTCGCTGCCTGCTACACCACAACAGTCCTGCAATGTGTACGTACCTAGCGCGTTGTAGGGCGGCGAGTTGCTGTCGCTGCCTGCTACACCACAACAGTCCTGCAATGTGTACGTACCTAGCGCGTTGCAGGGCGGCGAGTTGCTGTCGCTGCCTGCTACACCACAACAGTCCTGCAATGTGTACGTACCTAGCGCGTTGTAGGGCGGCGAGTTGCTGTCGCTGCCTGCTACACCACAACAGTCCTGCAATGTGTACGTACCTAGCGCGTTGTAGGGCGGCGAGTTGCTGTCGCTGCCTGCTACACCACAACAGTCCTGCAATGTGTACGTACCTAGCGCGTTGTAGGGCGGCGAGTTGCTGTCGCTGCCTGCTACACCACAACAGTCCTGCAATGTGTACGTACCTAGCGCGTTGTAGGGCGGCGAGTTGCTGTCGCTGCCTGCTACACCACAACAGTCCTGCAATGTGTACGTACCTAGCGCGTTGTAGGGCGGCGAGTTGCTGTCGCTGCCTGCTACACCACAACAGTCCTGCAATGTGTACGTACCTAGCGCGTTGTAGGGCGGCGAGTTGCTGTCGCTGCCTGCTACACCACAACAGTCCTGCAATGTGTACGTACCTAGCGCGTTGTAGGGCGGCGAGTTGCTGTCGCTGCCTGCTACACCACAACAGTCCTGCAATGTGTACGTACCTAGCGCGTTGTAGGGCGGCGAGTTGCTGTCGCTGCCTGCTACACCACAACAGTCCTGCAATGTGTACGTACCTAGCGCGTTGTAGGGCGGCTCGGCGGGGGCGGGCGGCGCGGCGTTGGGCGGCCGAGTGCCGACGCTGCCGCAGCTCGAGTTGCTGTTGCTTCCTGATACAACACAAATAAACTAATTGACACATATACTTACACTTCTTATATTTCCGCGCGAACTATTCATTCAAATAAAACACTTTTACGGATTACAACGCGTATATATTAATTCGGTGTCGTTTTAGAATTCTTTCATTTAGATTTATTGGTTTTTTAATTCCCCGACATTTCGGCACCTTTCCCGAATCGTTGGCACAGGATAATTATTCGCAAAGCTTTGCGTTTTATTTTGTTACAACGACTGCAATAAAGTATAGATTCTTCACTATACAACACTTTTTACTTTAGTCGGACTCATAATTCGATTCAGTAAACGGCTGACCACTTTAGAACAAAATAAATATAGTGACGTGACAAAATAATCGTTCAATCAATTAACATTCAGTTAAAAATCGGTGAATATTAAGAAGGCAGTTCACAAAATCTACTCTTTCACTATTTATTTAGAATATGGTTGATTATTGCAAAGCTTTAATTGTCGCTTCGCCAGGACGAAAAGTAACGGTTTCTGGAATACTGAATCATTTGTTATATTGTTTATCTACTCGGTTGTTGTGTTAGATCAATAAAAAAGCTATCCTTTTGCATAAAAAATCATATCACTGTCGCGGAGAATTACAAAATCTGACGATTGGAAGTTTATTTTCATAAGTTTTTATGGTGTTATTCAGGATTTTTTCACAAGATACCAAACCATTTAACAATATTCTGTTCGGTTATTGTGTTTCTTTGTTTATTTTTCAGTCTACAGTAATATTTGTGAAGTAGAATTCTACATCAGTTCTTCACATTGGAAGCTCAAAAATCAATCTTTTCATCAGGTCGTGAACTGGCCTCGCCTTAAATTAGCTATTTATAGGTATTCACTACGGAATGAAAGTCCGCGACAAATAGTGACAAACAACACAGTCGATTGAATGATTTCCTTATGTTTCATTGCTAAAGTGAGGATGTCAATAAATGAGGGGGTGCCAGCATTGGGCCGTATCCCCTAGTCGATGTACCTTTCTGGAAGCGGTTGGAGTCGTTGGAGTCCTCGGAGGAGGCATCGTTGGGCGAGTCGATGGCGGGCGGCTTGGTCTTGTCCTCCTCGCCCGCCGCGGCCGCCTCCAGCAGCGCCAGTTTCTCGCGCATGCCCTCCTACACGACAACACACAGTCTCATGTATTGTCACTGAGGCGGCATCTACCACACGCCGACACGCCATCACGACACACGGTACAAACGGTGATGAATCATCACCGTGACCACTAGATAGCGCTGATACACAAAGATGTATGGAAACAAATAAATAGTATGGAAACCTACATCTCGCTTACGGAGTTTTCTCAGCTGCCACAAAACTTCCGACCGACGTCGGTCGGACATTCATACGAAACGTAAAACAGAACCACTGTGAAAATCTATAACATAATATTAAGAAGTTTAATGAAAAATCTACTTACAAGGACTAGTGTAATTAATAGTAAAACAAATTAAAACTTTACAAAAACTCACCAACAGCATGTAGCAGTTAGGTCCGCAGGGCTCCGAGAAGGGCTTGAGGTCGGGCCCCTTGTGCTTGCTGAGGTTGGGCCCCGGGTGGCACGCCTGCAGCCCTAGAAATATCGTAATAGATACAACAACGCGCCGCCAGGGGCTTACCGAGGGCTCTTAACGCCTTACTAATAAAACGAGAACCAAAAATTTGTTATGCAATATTATGCCTTAAGATTGGAACCTTAAAGCATAGTATTCATAAACCATGTTTTTTGGTTATGACAGGTATTAAGTTATTTCTCGTTCATTAGTAATGGGGCTGAAGCAATTTTATTGCGCTTGTGAAATCTTATGAGAAACTGCTTTAAAAGGTACCGCTTTAAGAGCTCATGGGTAGTTCAAGGCCCCAAATTGGAAACACGACTAATCGTACCTTATACGCCACATCACCACACCAGTGAACCATAGACAACCATTAAGAGGATGACATTACAGTCACTGTGTTAAATTTCTTACTCATTTCTTATAAGTTATTTCCTAAAACGAACGTATTTAACGGAAATTTAGAATATAATGTACCGACTGTAATACTGAAGGACCCACGAATTTTAAAAATACAATAAAGGGAAGTGGCGTAAATGGAACGACCATAATATTAACACAAATAAGAGAGCAAAACAAAACATGTATGGCTGTATGAGTCCTCATAATGAAAATATACTGGAGGCAACACGTGGTGTGGACCAGCACACGATACACGATAACCAATCAACAAAGGGTTTTCGACTTTAACTAGAGGCAGTTAACGTTTGAAATGTGGTTGTCAGACCTCAACAACCAAAACAAAAAGTTTATGTAATACTATAAGGGCTAATAAATGCGCTAGTTTCATACATAACATAGATACTGTATTTAAGGATCAAAATTGCACATCACCCTGTAGTTCTCCAGTGCATATTTATTATAAAGATACAAACACTTATAACGATATATTTCGACTGACAATGAAATGAAAAATTGCTATAAATCAATGAGGGCAGTTGCTATGACATAACTGAAACTTTTCTGAAAATAAAAATACAAAAATACCATAATAATGCAATGCAAGCTTCATGAGAAACTTATTTTGATACAGTAAATAAATAACAATAATAATGATACTTAGTGAAAGAAATACAGAATACTTTCTAAACTCTATGAAAAGTAGCATTAATGAAAATATGAAACAAAACATTATAATGTTGAAATAAACAGCCAAAAAATAGATAATAGAAAAATAAAATGGCGATGACTTGGAATGGACGGCCTTACCTGCCGTGTGACTTCCTGCCAGCCCAACAAATGACAAAATCTAATCAAATCCGTACATAAACGATACACACCATACTCAGAGTTAATACACTCCATACTCAGATGACTATTTAGTAAATAGTACACAATTTATATAATTATAATACTTATACTATGCTTATAAAGCGTACACTATATAGTGGACTTGCTAATAGTGTGGCTATTGAACACTGTTGCAGTACTGTTTTTTGTGCTACAAGAGCCACGCTAGAACCACAGTCTCAATACTTTGCTAGAACCAAGCCTCATTTAATAAGTTGTTTATTTTATTATTATTATTTCTAATATAGATTTTCTGTGATATAATTTTTCATACAAAACATACTCTTAGTTCCTCTAAATACACAAATCTATGAAGATATTAACTACCTAAAATTATCTAGATTATACCCTACCCGAGCCAGCAACTTTAAATTTATATGCTCTAAATCATATACGAGAAGAGCATGTTTATAACAATACGATAAAGATTCCGAGCCGGCCTTATTGTCACTTAACATCAAGTGGAATGATAGTCAAAGCAGAGTCAGTAAAGGTGAAAAAACCTTTATTCAATTAAACTTAAAATTCTGCTTACTAGATTAGGTAGGTATACAGTACTCACTAGTCAAGAGTGTTAGCGTCTATTAATCACGTGAGGCGTTTATGGTATGGGGGGGTCGAGCCTAATTTCACCTAATCCCACGTGGGGGAGAGGGGGAGTCTTGGCAAATATTACGTATTTATTTCGTAAAAACAGTGTAAGATATTCCGAGAAAACTGGTTTAAGACCTTATACGACTAAAGCGAGATAGCAATGTGAAAATGACGCGCGCGGGAGCGAGACCGATTTGGCAGATAAGGCGAAATAGTCATGTAATCAATTTGTAATAAATAACTGTAGCGATTAAAGAGAAATGCTTCTACACGATTGTGAATGTTTATGATAGTCATATTACTTAAAACAATCTCTACTTGAACAACTTATGTTGTTTCTAAATAATTTTAAAATTAAGACTGATTAAGAGATATTTTCTAAATTAAAATGTATCGAGCCAAAATCATTGAATCGTGTTCTGGGTAATACGTGTCAGGATTAAAATTATATCCGAATTTCACATCTGTAGAATCTTTTGCATCACATCAAAAAGTGTTAATTTTCTTTAACACTCGCCTTAAATGAAGTCCTACACAATATATTTTTTTAATTAAATGCAACACAAGCGAGCACAGAATAACATAATTACATTAAAAATACGCATTCTGTAAAATCTCACGTGAGAGGAGGGGGCCGTTAGGGGGAGTTAAATCTCACGACATCTTTGTGAAAAGAGAAATATATGTAGCTTACTCCCGCAAAAATATATGCAGGATGCACCGCCCGCCCGCCCGCAAAAAAATTGCACATGCACACCACAAAAATATCAGTGCACAATACTTGCATTTAGCATGACAGCGACACACCTTGCACCTTCACCAATTAGACTACTCTACACGTGTTTCGCCCCAACCCGGAGCATCCTCAGGAGTTAGATCGTGCGTGAACCAACACCGGTGTTACATATATTTCTCTTTTCACAATGGTTTGGGACTTCCGCCAAGTAATGCCTGATTCAATCAAATACTCACGACATCTCACCAAGCGGGGAGGGGGGTAAAAAAGTCGCCAAAATCACTTCGCGTAATTAATGGAAATCTCTAGACGCAGGATTGAGTCGGAGAGACGACACAAGTACTAGACATTTATGAATGCGTCTGAAGCGGGCGCGGCCGCATACTAAGGCTCCATATAAACTGCATTAGAACTGCACGTTAGCTGCAAAATTGCAGTTTAGTCAGGCCAGTGACACTCCGCACTTTAGGTATAAAGCTATAAGTACACGGTGGGCTCCACCGGGCGCGGTCGGGCCGATGCAGGGAGCCGCGCGCCAAACGCGACCACGTTAGTTTAATAATCACTCACACGCTCGCCACGTCGCGTATGGTCGCGCGCCAAGTATGTTTGTCGCTTAAGAAAATATTTAAGAAAAATCATCCAATATTTTTGTTTGCTTTTCTTATACCATAGTACATGCAATCGCTTTCCTTTTATGATATGCTACGCAGTTCAGTATGTATGTGAGCAAGAGTCCCTATTTATTGAAATGATCTTGCGGAGTGTCCCTTCTGTACTTGTACTATTATGTATTATGTGGTTTGGTTTACTCACTGTGCAGGAAGCAGTCGTACTTGAAGCAGCGGCGGCAGAAGAGCGTGTGGAAGGAGTGCATGGTCTGGTCGCGGGACACGGACTCGGCCAGCGGCCCGTCGATGTTGGGCGTGCACTCGGGCGGCAGCGCGTCCGGGTCGCGCACCGACGTCAGCTCGATGTACCTGCCACCCACCACCATGTATCATCATCACCTATAGTCCAATTGCTAATCAGATGCGAGTAAAATGACAGGGCCTATTTCACAATCTAAATATTTACATATTTATCATATCGCAACTGTCATAATCTGTCAAGTAAGCTACTCGGAACTTACTTTAACATTGTGAAACAGGCCCTTAATATAAAAATTATTAGGAATAATATTTGTATATCAGCCACGAAATTACATTTCAAACTGTCACCCGCACAGCATTTAGCCGACCCGACTAATTTTTTTACCCCGTGGTACTATTACACTTCCATACATTTTAGTTTGCTGCACATAGCACATTAATGAGATCTTTAAAATGATACTATAAAAACTTAATTTTAATTGCCTCAATTTTACTGCAAAATCACCTCCACGAAATTAAGTTGTGGTTAAAGAGGAGGAGAATTGGGGCAAATGAAAGTAAATCTGCTCACGTAACATTTACCTTCAGGAGAGAACTTGTCCTCCAGTTAAATTGAATGAAAAAGTAATACCTCAAGTAATACCAAAGCTCAAGAAGACAGTGCAGAGTACTTGGGAATCCATTTAGACAGAAGACTGCCATGGCAGAAGCACATATGGACTACAAGAAACAAATTTGATGGAAAACTCCGTAACTAAAGCTGGCTAATTCGTAAGCCGAATGTGCTATAAACCACTACGCCCCGTTGAGCTCGTCGACGTATAATCCAACGATTCTTAAGCTAAAATCTTGAAAAGATTATAATTATTGGGAAAAAACACAAAATAACAAAATTGCTGCTTTCTGACATCACTATAGATTCCTTAATTTTCATTTCAGTCAACCATCTATTTGTTAGCACCACTTACTTCTCTCTCAACTCCTGTGCAGTGCCTTTATCCGGGAACTGTGAGCTAATGGCCTGGAATATTGTGAAGATGGGGAACTGTTTCTCTTGAACTGTTTTTTTCTCCTCCTTGCCATCCTCCTTGGTATCTTTGTCTTTATCTTTCGCATCTTTAATTGCTTCTTTCTAAAATAAAATAAAAACTATCATATATTGAATACTAATAAAAACTACAACAGGCTTATTTTGCATTTCCCCCAGAAAAAAAGGCTTATTTAGTTTGCTACTTACTATGCCAAATATTTATGATGTTAGGACCAAAATTAAATAAAAAGTAAGGTCTGCCCATAATTTATGGTATTATCTAAATAGTGTTCTTCATAGGGATTCTGAAGTAGATATAAATCAACTAATAAAATTAAACATTACAGTAGAGTAGACAAATACAAACATCTTTTTCTTCTTTGGAATTTCTTGCTTCCCGATCTTTCCTTTCCTCTGCCACCTCATCCTTGGTCTGGTACGTCATCAGAGCGTGAACCAGATCCACAAACAACTGGTCGTCTATGAAACCCCCCTCTTTATCACCTGGCGGAGTCATACAAATTGAAACATGAATAAATATGCACAATAAAATATAAAAAATACTGTTTATTATTTATAAAACTATTTTTTATAGGCGCGGCGAGTGAATGTACCACCATATCCAGCAATCAGAGCCAGTAATTTTTAACAGTGGAGTCTGTTTTATGTTTTTTATAGTATTCTCAAATCAATGGTCAAACAGGTCGTAGTGTATCTTTTTCTAGTGGTAAAACTGATGGTGATTGTTCACACACGGTTTTAGCCGTAAAAATCTACGGTTTATTCACCGTCGGCAGTGTTGTATGGAGCACTATGGAAGTTAGTACACGTACGCGACGGCGGCGCTATGGCGCGACGCGGGAACTAGCGCTAGATACATACACATGATGCTGTGTGTACATGTTATTGGGTATTAGTCTCGATCAGTACTTTAAAGCTGCTGTTTTCATTTTTTTATGATTATCATCACCTGCTGTGTATGCTTTAAATAAGTAAATTGTTACAATTTCAAAGACAACAGATGTACTTTAATTTATCAATTGCGGCCGGATAATAATAGAATATCTATTGTGTCTCATTTCCCGGTTGTTGAAGGGATATACCAGCAATTATATTTCTTAACTTCCACTAAAGATTCGATGGACATAGATTAATATTTTGTCAAAACTACAACATATTTAATTGCCATCAACTAATCGCAACACCATCACAAAGAAGAAGCTTAAACAATTGTATTAATATACTAAATCCAATATGTAGTAAGGAACCCTTGTTTTGAAAAAATAATTTTAATATAACAAAAATATTTACATGATGTTACTTTATTAAACAATAAGATGACAACAACAAAAATGCTATATACAGCATATATGTTAAAACAATATGGCTTGTGAGGTCAAAGCGCGAGAAGCATGACACAGTGAGGGCGAAGGCCTATGAGGTGCTTTGAAAAGATTTTTGGGAACCAAAGTAGAAGACATTTTATGTATAAATCTTGTTGGCTTATTTTTCATAAAAAATACTTGATTATATCTTTAACATGTATTTGTACTGCCTTATAAAAACATACTTTGATATTAAAGACAAAAAAAAATTTATGAGTGTCCTCTAATTTGATTAAAATAACAACAAAATCTTTAAGTTTTCCTTTGAAGTTTATCAAAACCTAAAGCATAGATGTGTGCACCACACACCATGTGTTATTTCATGTAAAAACCTTGTGGACAGAGATATTCTATAAAAGGTAGCTATTAGAATAAATATTAAAACTTTTGTTACTGTTTGAATATACCATCCACCAGAATTTTACTCATCCAACACTGTATTGAACAAAATACATTTCATTCAATAAGAGTTGCATAAAAATATAACTTTTTAGAAACTCGATTACATTTTAAAACAATCAATTTTTTGTTATCAAATGTAACACAACTAAGCCTTGTGATGCAATGAATTTGAAAATGTATTAAAAATATAACATTACAATACAAAATAAATAAATTAAGTCTCATTTGATAAAAATAAATTAATATTTCATGTTCATATATTTCAAATTTAAATTGCTTGCTCTGTCCACAAGCTGGAAAGATAATGAAGTAAGCCGATGTACCATGCACTTTCCCGTCGTAGTTCTTTATGAGCTCCTCGATGAATGTACCGTCCTGGTCCAGTACTTCGTCCCCCATGTATGGAATGTTGTGCAAGACAGTTTCATCTTCGACCATGAAGTTTTTCTGTGTCGGAGCCCAAGTATACATAGTGGGGATTGGATTCACTGAATTGATGATCCGTATGGGAACTTGTTGAGTTGTGACTACCCCTGATGCTGGAAATAATGTGAAAGAACATATCAATATAAAATAGTATGCAACAAAAGCTTTATATTTAATGCATAAAATACTGCGTTTTTGATAAACAGAGAGGCCTTACTAAATATTCATCCAGGATTCTTATAACATTGTCAACTTCTTAATTTTTTATTCCCAATTCAATAATGAGAAAGGACTTTTAGAGAGAAGTTGGGTGCAGTTTATTCATTACTGCCTATTTATTTTTTTGTAAAATAACATGAATAACTACCATCGGTGCAAGTAGCTTCTGCTCGTTTCATAAGACTTTCGTGACTCGGACTGGGACCTGCTGGAGGCCAAAAAGGCCTCTTTCCTGACTTTGAAATATTCTCAGCTTCACGATTTTCGATAGCTTCCGACATGATTCTCAAATTTCTTGCCCATGCAACCTTCACTTCGTCTGCACGTTTGAACCGCTGTAACAATAAATTATGATAAGACACCAATATCAAACAAAAGTGCAATTTATGGAAGCTTGTTTAAAAACGCATCGTTACCTTCATTTGCCGGAGTCTGACATACTCCGATTTTACTCGTTTTTTCCATTCTGCCGTTACTTTAGACTTGCTCATATCATAAAGAAATGTAGTATACTGAAGTTAATTAGCTGTTGATATCCTTAATATCTTAAATTACAGGAATTACACTTGAACAAAGGTAAAAATCACTAAAATAAAAGAAAAAAAAATCGGCGAGGACGCCGGATCTGACCACAGATTTGACACTGACAATAGTGACAATCTAAGCCTATCTAAGAGAGTATGTAGTTCAGTCTGACAGTCTCACAGACTATGCGCTTCTTCACTAGGGTGAGAACTGATAGGGCTTGCACTGGCTGATGGACCACACACATTATATACTGAACGTCTAGCCTTCGTCTCATAAGGCCGTATATAGAAAGAAAGCCGGCAGCCTATGCTGCGATCTACCAGCGCTGGTCCATTCTGGTAACAGTTAGTATAGCGCTATAAGCGCTGGTAAGCTGCTAGCTTTCTTTATGTATACGGCCTAATAGGCAAAAATAATTTCAGTTTTTATATCTTTCTGTGGTGCATGATTAGTTTTTACCTTGAGCGTAGCGGCGGATTCTAAGGGCCTGTTTCACAATCAAAAAGGAAGTTCTGAGTAGCGTACCTACTTGACTGATGATTTGACAGTTGTGATATGAAAACACTGACCTAAATATATTTCTCAAAAAAATTATTCAGGTCAGTGTATGAAAAATATTTCAAATACTTTGTGATTGTGAAACAGGCCCCTAATCTATGCTTTTTACTGTTAGTTTTCACATTTCACTGACTGAACATTTCATGAAAACTGACAGTTTTACCCACATACGATCAATTTTTACTAGTCAGATACAAATAACTGATCGTGTGTACTAGTTATTTATCAAAGATAAAAAAAAACACTTTTTTGTCTATGCTTTGTAATTAGTGAAAGCGAATGAATGTGTTCGCTGCCATTTTATTTTGGAATAATTTTGAGAAAAACGTAATTACAGAAAAGGTGAGCATAAAATGAAAGGTATTTTGGTGTATAATAAATGTAATTTAAAATGCTTCAATAGTTAAGCATGCTTTGTACTTGAATTCTTCGCGCATATACATCGGATTACGTAATTTTGTTGTTCCTCGTCATAGAAATTATTTATCACGAAACATGAAAATGATTGTCAGAGTGTCACGAGCGCGGAAAATAGAGTTGCTGTCTACACCGAAAAGTTATTCTGTTCGTAGGTGTGTGCGTACCTACATACTGCCGCAGGTTATGCGAGGAGGCTGATTTAAGTATGTCGTCGTATCGCGGCGCGTGGGACGGCGGCCCGCCGGGCGCTGAGGCTGAGTACGGGCCTCCGCCGCCGCTGGCGCCGCCGCCCGCGCGCGCGCTGCCGAGCACCGACCCGTGGACCGGCGTCAGCTACACTCACTACGCGCCACAAGGCTACGACTACCAAGCTTATGGTGCCAGTTACGGCTATAATTATGACCCTAATTATTATCAACAAACTGACAGCGCCTATTACGGAAAGTTTCCTGATTCTAGGCCGCCTTACCCTCCTGCGCCGCAGCAATCTGGGTACGACTATCCACCGCGGCCCCGGGAGCGGACGCGCTCGCCTGTCGAATCGCGTAGCTATAATCACAGAAAATCTTATCGTTCCAAATCGAGGAGTGCCTCTCCCTATGAAACAGAGAGAGCTTATTCAAGGAAAAGAGACAGTAGTTATGAAGAAAGCAGTAGACGTCATAGATCAAGAAGTAGGTCTTTAAAATCAAAGAGAACCAAATATTCCTCGAGTGATCAGTCTTCTTCTAGATCCAGATCATATTCACATTCTCCACTGAAAGAAGATAAAAGGAAAAAGAGAACAGTTTCAACCGATTCTTCAGCATCTGACAGGTCTTATAAGAAAATTAGTAACAAAAGACGTAATCGATCCAAAACTCCTTCAAAAAAAAGTAGATCCCACTCTAGTAAAAGATCAAAAACACCTAGTGTTGAGAGATCTCATAGTAAATCTCCAAGACTGAATAGAGATTCTAGAGCAATGAAAAGTCATTCCAAAAAGGAGGCAAAGAATAAAGTTAAAAAGCATAGTGGAGATATAAGTCCATCTCATCGTAAATACAGTGAAGGTACACCTCCACCAAAACCACATAAGTCTGATAGGTCATCTCTTACTCCACCTAAAAGCTACAAAAGATCTCGTAAGTCAGTTACACCCTCGAAAAGTTTGAAATATAAAGATTGTAGTCCAGGTACTCCACCCAGGAAGGAGCGGGATCACTCATTAACTCCTCCAAAAAGCTATGCCCGGAGTCGATCCTCGAGTAGCTCAAAGAGTCCATCTAGATCTCCCACTCCGCGCTGTGAGAAGATCAAAACAACTCAATCCTCTAAATCTAGACATTCAAGATCTAGTTCACATTCGTCCAGCAAGTCATCAAGGTCATCAAGAAGTACCCGATCCAAATCTAAACGCAAAAATAAACGCACACAGTCAGTTCGGCGTAGATCTCGTTCCAAGAGTCGATCGAAACGCTCAGTGAGCAAGTCGAAATCACGGCGCAGGTCCAAATCGAGAGGTCGTCGCCCCGGCAGAGATTCGAAGTCAAGATCGCGATCGCCCAGCTCTCATTCGCGCAGTCGCAGCCAAACCCCAAGCGAAGATGAACGGCGTGGCCAGTTCACCGTAGCAGACCGAAAACGATTTTGGAAACTTCGTAGGCAAGAGGAAATGGAAAAAGAAAAGTCACCTCCCAAGGAAGTAAAACCGCCGCCCCCAGGCGCCATAGAATCTACCCACGTTGATGATATCGAGTATGGTGACCCACCGGAAGTGGAAGGACCTAATTTCGCTGAGCTTCTACCTTCAGTTGTTGACCAAGTATTACCAGGGTCTTCCTCGTCAAAATCTAAAGCCCTCCCTATTCCAATAAAAAATGATGGTAGCTTTTTAGAAATGTTCAAAAAGATGCAGGAGGCAACTAAAGTCGAGGAAAAGAAACCAGAGATCAAAAAGCCAGTGCTGCCATTTATAGGCAAACGTCGTGGCGGGCGTGTCTTGAAGACTGGCTTGGTTAAAAAAGCTAAGGCTATCGACGAGCAGACTGTGGACAGCACGCCCAAAGATGCTTGGTCGCTTTACATGCAAGAAGTTAAAAAATACAGAGAAACCTCTTGTGAGGAAGAAAGAAAGACGCGTCCTCTCGTAAAATAGTAACACTAACATAGCAATTGATTAATAACTAGCCTTAAGATTTTTATTTGACCTGTAAAATGTAATTGCGATTAGTTATTATTAACAACATTTATATTTACCTACTGTATGTTTATTTTAATCACTTACCCACACACTATTTCGTTTACTTTTACTGTAAAATAGGTTTTCTGGATAATAAAGGATTATGAAAATGAATGTCTCTTTATGTTTCGTTGCAGCAAAATGCCTGAGATGATCAAATCGCCCGCCGACATCAAAACTGCACCTTTCGACCCGCGGTTCCCTAATACGAACCAGACGAGGTAACATGAACTTATATTTTAATCATGCGACGAGACCCAGTGAGCTACCTGCAGTTCGCACGCTGACACCGAAACAATAGCCATGTGAAGCGCCACCCTAATAAAATGAGTGCCATGCGTAGAAGTGGGAGTACAGTCGACCTCCGTAAACACCTAGCTAGATTTGACAGATGGTCTCGGCAATATTGAAGATTATAGTTCATTTTCTAAATTGACTTAGCCGGGGTTCGAACCCGAGATCTCAATCGACTACGGAGGACCTGTCGCAATATTACTCTTACTCCTATGTATAGCAAGATTATACACAAATGGAACCAGCGCGGCCTTATTCCGAGCTGTTTGAGCAATATCAAAATGATAGGTATTTGAAGTCAGATGGCGCTAAACGCAATGTACAGATTTGTCTCGATTACAAAATTGTTTTGACAGTTTTACACCCGTTTGCACTAAACTTAAGAATCGCCTAAGTCTATTTTTAACTACAACTCGACCAAGATAAATAGGCGCATGAAAGCTGCATGACAGCTAAGTCAATGACACAATTTGGTTAAGTTGTAGTTAGGAAAAGACTTAGGCGATTTTAGTGCATACGGACATTAGAGTAGATACGGCCCCAGACCCCCTAGCATGCGATATGATATAGCGATTTATCCTCTGTCCAGTAGGAGTAGGATCCATCAGTGGATCGAACAGTTCACTGATCCACCATTAGTCTGGGTGGATCCTGTCGCTGTGTTATTTGCATCTCTTTTTATGCTCCACCAGTCGATCGAACAGCACTCAGGGAGTTTGATAAGATTGGGTTCGATTTTATACTTATTTCATTTCGCGGTTTTTTATACATATTTCTAAAATAAAAAATATCTTGGAATTTTGATGAAATCAATTGGGTGTGTATAGCGATCTGAATCTCCACTATTATCACAGCTAGTTCAGTCAAAGTTACCTCGTTTGTATGAAAATTGACTGGTGTCCTTAATTATCTGGCCACCACTATATGTATATCGTGTATCGGTGGCCATTAGTTTGTGCGCGTTCATCCGTAATGTGACCTATGCTATGTGGTAAGTATGTGAACCCATCGTTGTCTGTCCAGGCACTGCTACCAGAGCTACCTGGATTTCCACCGCTGCCAGAAGGTGCGCGGCGAGAAGTACGATCCCTGCAACTACTTCAAGAGAGTCTACAAGTAATGATATTGCTTTGTTTTTTTTGGTGGAGTTGGGAGGGGGGGGGTTAACTCTTTAAAGATATTTAATTATTATTTATATTTAAAAATAAAATCGGGGGCCTCGACCAATAATTATAATATCTCGTGCTTAAGTACGCTGTTACTGTTACTGTGTACCCGGCCGAATTTGCAATCGAAAACATCACCAATCCGTATTGGGCCCGCGTGGTGGGTTATTATGGCCCTTAAAGCCAGAAATTATGACTAGGAATAACCGGTTACTATGATGGCAAGTCACAATATATTTTTTAGGTCGTAGTGACTACAGCTGCAAAGTCCCTAATTCTCAAATAATAATAATAAAAAGAGTGCTAGTGTGTCGTAGTTTTCTGATGAAGTCTTGTCTTTCTAGGTCTCTGTGCCCCAACGAATGGGTGGACAAGTGGGACAGCCAGCGCGCGGAGGGCACGTTCGCCGGCCGCATCTAAACGTTAAATTCCAAAGCTGTGACTGTTATTTATGAGTTAATCTTACTTAGGTCTATATTGATGCACTAGTGAAATAAAATGAGTTGATTCGAAACACTTCTTTTACTCAATTTTTTATATGTCACATTCTTGATACACACCTAAATCCTTTGTAAATAGCAAAAGCAACTTCTTGAAAAATTATCAGGATTTAGTCAGTAGCATTTTGAACAGACTACGAAAGCGGCGTCCAGATTTTTTTCTTCCCGATGTGTCACTGCTCCAACAAAAGTTTTAGGTACTACTCTCTATTCTTCCGGGGTATTACTACACTACCACACCACATCACCTACAAAATCTCTAAATAAAAACCAAAGAGTAAAGAAAAAAAAGCTATATTAAACAAAAAAAAAACTATTCTCAAAAGCAGCACATCAGTCCTATATGGGTCCGGGGAAAGCGCCCTTGTCTCTCAGCTCATCCCAGTGCGAGATCCAAAAGTTGGGGCAGATGGTCTCGAAGTAGCGCTTGAACAGCTTGCAGTCGTCGATTTCGCCGAGCAGTCGTGTGCACTTGTAGTAGTCGCAATAATTGTCGTAGCAAGCCCTGGATACAATCTCATAATTACCTATTATAGTAGTTTCCAAAAATAAGGTTTAATTTCAGTTAGCTTCTGCAAAGCTAAACATTGCCTAGATAGTGATAAATATCCCGAACGCCAAAAAAAATCAGCTGTTTCATATATTTTCGATTTTAATTTTTGTATGAAACAGCTGATTTATTTTTCGCTATTTCATAGTTGGTCCCATAGTAAAAGTTGATCAGTTTGATGGTCCCTATATACCATATTCGGCATTAGGGGTATTTTTGTAACATGCTGTATATAACTAAGATATTTGTGTAGATTTGAAATCGCTTTGAACGAATGAATGAGATTAGTATGTATAGTGTGTATAGACGCTTTAAGTTCCTTTGGTACTCAAGAGGGAGTAGTACGCGTTGGTTTCACTTCTCGCATAGTATACTATCGCGGTTATACAAATTATACAATGTGAGTGAAAGAGAGAAAACGATAGTTAGCTATTCGAAAGTGAAAACACCAACTCGTACTAGGCCCACCGATGACTTTGGTCACCCGTCTGATAATGAACTATCACTTATTTTATAGTTATAATATGACCATTATCGAAGGCACCTACTTTGTCTGGTTAGTAAATGGGTATCGTGGATCGATGCGCAGTGTCCTGAATTCTTGATCGCACATTTTAAATAATTTTGCGTTTTTAAGTCGGTTAGAGTGGAAATAAGATGATACTGTCAAAGTGACGGCCACTGAGCAAATCACTGTGACAGCGAAAAAACAACTTTTTTTAATTTAAATTCTAAATCTATGAGGCCATGTAAACACATACAAACTTTTTGAGGATACTTATAATTTATTTATTTAATTAAAATTATGTAAGAAAATAATAAATTATTTATGTAAATAACACTTAATTTTAAAAATAAAGAACATCACAATACAATAAAATTTTGAAGGGGAAGTATTTTTTGATCTGCAATAAGTAACTCTAAATAGTTAGCAAAAAAACGGCAGGTTTATTATTTGGCCAGCAAACCTTGATCTGCAAACAATCTTAAAAACTCGTCAGTGTTGCGTTTTGTCTAAAATAAAACCTCTTTGACTATTTGAAAATTAAAAAAACTGACTGTACGTTCGGTTTTTCTAGTAAAAAGTTTTATGTGTGAACTTTAGTGTTTATTATTCGTGCTTTTAATATTTGTGTTCAACGATTATTCGGTTATTCGGCCCGCAAGCTTTTCCGCAAGATGGAAAATTTTTCCACGAAACTAACAATTGGTTTTCTTGAAGGAAAATAAAATTGGTTAACATGAAAATATAAATTATCAGTTGCCCTGCGAGATTTTGATCAGATCAGTTGGGTGTGTATAGCGATCTGAATCTCCTCCATTTACTGCCTAGATAACTATCATCAGATCACAACTAGGTCAATCCTTGGCCGAGGCTTCAAAGTTACCTTGTTTGTATGAAAATAACGTGGAGGCCCGGTTTCTTTGCGGCCCAGTGTAATTGGTCAGCAACATTTCAAAATTGGTTAGCAGTGAAAAATGAGGAGGGCAGGGGGGCGATGGGTATCGGGTACGGGGTATGTATGGGGGAGTGGGAGAGCCAATCCCCCTAGCACATCCCCCTATACAAGGTGTTACAAAAATACCCCTAATGCCGAATATGGTAGATAGGGACCATCAAACTGAATAACTTTTACTATGGGGCCAACTTTGAAATCGCGAAAAAAAAAACAGCTGTTTCATACATTTTGATATTTTCGATTTGAGTTTTTGTATGAAACAGCAGATTTTTTTTTTCGCGATTTCAAAGTTGGTCCCATAGTAAAAGTTGTTCAGTTTGATGGTCCCTATATACCATATTCGGCATTAGGGGTATTTTTGTAACACCTTGTATATTAATAATAAATATTAAAAGTGGGTGACTGAATTGCTCACTAAAAAAATTAAACGCAGATCATTCATTGCAGCTAAAAAAAGTCTAGAATAGTCTAGTATGACATTAATTCCTGATTGATTTAGAAATATTTGCTAGTCAAAAGTTGCTGACTAACTAACCACTTTGGCTGACCAAATAGACTTTTCTGCTCACCAAAATACGAATATTTTGCTAACCAGTTATACCACGCCCATTTTGAAGTAATTAATAATAATAACTAACTACATTTCTAAGGATTTTATAAAATTAATATTAATGGAAGTACAGTGCGATTAAATTGACAATAGACAAAACAAAACGACGTATTTTAATCTGTAAAATTTTCTATTTGCCATTGTCGAGTGAAGTTGCAGCGGATAACTGTCTATTGTCAATTTATTAGCATTGTAAAGTAAAAGTATAGTAATTATTTACACACAACTAAACATGATTAAAAATAAGGACAAGTGGGTTATTTTAAAATACAATATTACAAACTTACTATAACATTAAATGCAAAGATGAGGGTATCTTATCCGATATCAATCAACATTTATTTAGAAACTAATCCTCTAATAATGAGATCATACCTTCTCATAACATTATTCTTTGTACGAGACGAGTCAGTATTAGCTGCAACAGTGCAATTTATTTTTCTGATTAAATCAATACAATTTGACGGCATCACATTCATTCATACAAGTATTTTTACATTCAATTATTCCATCCCAATTTTTACAGTTCCAAATGTTCTGATTCCGATTCACTCTTGTGAGAGACCCAATCTAACATGAATAATGATTCATTTTGTATAGCGCTAGTAGAGTCATTGATTAATAGTATCTCTATTCTATGTCTGTGGCACCACCTATTTCCGAAAAAGGGAATTCGATTTAAGCACCGGCTAGTGGTCAGCTAGGTGTTCAAGTGCTGTCGTCGACCGTGGTCGGCTAGTAGTCAGCTAGTGGTCGGCTACGGTCGGCTTTGCTCAGCTAGTGGTCGGCTATGGTTAGCTAGTGGTCAGTTACGGTCGGCTTTGGTCAGCTAGTGGTCGGGCTAGTGGTCGGGCTAGTGGACGGGCTAGTGGTCGGGCTAGTGGTCGGGCTAGTGGTCGGACTAGTGGTCGGGCTAGTGGTCGGGCTAGTGGTCGGACTAGTGGTCGGGCTAGTGGTCGGGCTAGTGGTCGGGCTAGTGGTCGGGCTAGTGGTCGGACTAGTGGTCGGGCTAGTGGTCGGACTAGTGGTCGGGCTAGTGGTCGGGCTAGTGGTCGGGCTAGTGGTCGGACTAGTGGTCGGGCTAGTGGTCGGGCTAGTGGTCGGCTAGTGGTCGGCTAGTGGTCGGGCTAGTGGTCGGGCTAGTGGTCGGCTAGTGGTCGGGCTAGTGGTCGGGCTAGTGGTCGGCTAGTGGTCGGGCTAGTGGTCGGGCTAGTGGTCGGGCTAGTGGTCGGGCTAGTGGTCGGCTAGTGGTCGGGCTAGTGGTCGGGCTAGTGGTCGGGCTAGTGGTCGGCTAGTGGTCGGGCTAGTGGTCGGGCTAGTGGTCGGGCTAGTGGTCGGACTAGTGGTCGGGCTTGGCGGCGGTGGCGTGCAGCTGGCGGTGCAGCACGCCGAGGCACTGCAGCAGTAGTAGTGGTCGTGCTAGTGGTCGGGCTAGTGGTCGGGCTAGTGGTCGGGCTAGTGGTCGGGCTAGTGGTCGGGCTTGGCGGCGGTGGCGTGCAGCTGGCGGTGCAGCACGCCGAGGCACTGCAGCAGTAGTAGTGGTCGTGCTAGTGGTCGGGCTAGTGGTCGGGCTAGTGGTCGGGCTAGTGGTCGGGCTAGTGGTCGGGCTAGTGGTCGGGCTAGTGGTCGGGCTTGGCGGCGGTGGCGTGCAGCTGGCGGTGCAGCACGCCGAGGCACTGCAGCAGTAGTAGTGGTCGTGCTAGTGGTCGGGCTAGTGGTCGGGCTAGTGGTCGGGCTAGTGGTCGGGCTAGTGGTCGGGCTTGGCGGCGGTGGCGTGCAGCTGGCGGTGCAGCACGCCGAGGCACTGCAGCAGTAGTAGTGGTCGTGCTAGTGGTCGGGCTAGTGGTCGGGCTAGTGGTCGGGCTAGTGGTCGGGCTAGTGGTCGGGCTAGTGGTCGGGCTTGGCGGCGGTGGCGTGCAGCTGGCGGTGCAGCACGCCGAGGCACTGCAGCAGTAGTAGTGGTCGTGCTAGTGGTCGGGCTAGTGGTCGGGCTAGTGGTCGGGCTAGTGGTCGGGCTAGTGGTCGGCTAGTGGTCGGGCTAGTGGTCGGGCTAGTGGTCGGGCTAGTGGTCGGCTAGTGGTCGGGCTAGTGGTCGGGCTAGTGGTCGGGCTAGTGGTCGGACTAGTGGTCGGGCTTGGCGGCGGTGGCGTGCAGCTGGCGGTGCAGCACGCCGAGGCACTGCAGCAGTAGTAGTGGTCGTGCTAGTGGTCGGGCTAGTGGTCGGGCTAGTGGTCGGGCTAGTGGTCGGGCTAGTGGTCGGGCTAGTGGTCGGGCTAGTGGTCGGGCTTGGCGGCGGTGGCGTGCAGCTGGCGGTGCAGCACGCCGAGGCACTGCAGCAGTAGTAGTGGTCGTGCTAGTGGTCGGGCTAGTGGTCGGGCTAGTGGTCGGGCTAGTGGTCGGGCTAGTGGTCGGGCTTGGCGGCGGTGGCGTGCAGCTGGCGGTGCAGCACGCCGAGGCACTGCAGCAGTAGTAGTGGTCGTGCTAGTGGTCGGGCTAGTGGTCGGGCTAGTGGTCGGGCTAGTGGTCGGGCTAGTGGTCGGGCTAGTGGTCGGGCTTGGCGGCGGTGGCGTGCAGCTGGCGGTGCAGCACGCCGAGGCACTGCAGCAGTAGTAGTGGTCGTGCTAGTGGTCGGGCTAGTGGTCGGGCTAGTGGTCGGGCTAGTGGTCGGGCTAGTGGTCGGGCTAGTGGTCGGGCTAGTGGTCGGGCTTGGCGGCGGTGGCGTGCAGCTGGCGGTGCAGCACGCCGAGGCACTGCAGCAGTAGTAGTGGTCGTGCTAGTGGTCGGGCTAGTGGTCGGGCTAGTGGTCGGGCTAGTGGTCGGGCTAGTGGTCGGGCTTGGCGGCGGTGGCGTGCAGCTGGCGGTGCAGCACGCCGAGGCACTGCAGCAGTAGTAGTGGTCGTGCTAGTGGTCGGGCTAGTGGTCGGGCTAGTGGTCGGGCTAGTGGTCGGGCTAGTGGTCGGCTAGTGGTCGGGCTAGTGGTCGGGCTAGTGGTCGGGCTAGTGGTCGGGCTTGGCGGCGGTGGCGTGCAGCTGGCGGTGCAGCACGCCGAGGCACTGCAGCAGCACCTGCATGCTGGCCGCCGATGTCGCCTGCACACAATACGTTACATTATTATTTCTAAATATTACACAGAACATAATTAATTAAGGCAAACTAAAAGTATTATTATAGTTTATACCTTTAGGAGTAACAAATCAGGATCTGTGTGTGGAAAGGGAGAATCTGATGACTCTATACACCTTGCTAATGCAGCATCACTAAAATAGAGAAAGACGAATGTTTTACATAATGTTAGTTCTTTGTAAATAGTCGAATCGGCATGCCCATTCTAATATTATGGCAAAATGAAAGGTATATAGCCCTACACAGTAAACAATACTACGATAAATAATTATTGTTCTCAAAAATATTTTTAAGGTGTGGTGGTACTAGATATACCACCTACTATATACTTATTTATATTAATGTTATGCTGTTTGTCTGTATATTAGTTCTTTGTTAAGATAATTTCTGTAGATAGAGTAGCAAAAAACCTGAAAAAATAAAAACAGCTTCAAAATTAAATACCTCTAAAAAGCAAGAAATCATACTTTAATCAGATACACATATCAATTTTAACCCTTCAACGCCCGAAAAATGAGTAACAATAGATAGATATTCCATTTTTATCCGGCCGCATGCGTCCGCTCGGCTTCTCTTTAGCTGGTCTTGACCTATGTATGTACATTCCAGCAGGTGAGATAAAGTTCTCAGATCTTACATTAGTATAAGTATTTAATATAATTAGTTAAAATATTTCTATTCAAATATATTATGAAAGTCACCTTAACTCAGTAGCTTGGAGTTGTTGTCGTGCAGACGCCATGGCATCGTGCACTGCTAATTGCTCCCTTGGTTGTAGTGGTGGATTGGCTCCCATCGCCTGCAAACCAATTATAAATGGTTTTTTTTTCATTCAATTTATTTAATTCACAATGTTGTTTTTGTTAAGAGCGCGTAGTCTGCACACTAGCGCCGCCATTGGAAAAAAGATCATAGTGCTTAAATAAAGACTAAATTGTAAATTATCTCTCTGTAGTGCATTCCTAAGACTAGACTATGATTTTCTTCCAATGGCGACGCTAGTGTGCAATAGCTTGCACACTAGTGCACACACTAATAGACACACTAATAGTGCGGCGTCTTTGTTTCGCGAAGGCGCGGTGTTCTCAAGGAGTAACGAAACAGAAGTGCTGCCCACCTCGGCGCGCTGCAAGATCACACAATTGACACAGTTCCCCAAAAGATTTGCTTCCGAGTGGTTATTCCGTAAATGTGTTCTGAAAAATGTAGTTTTTCGAATGTAAACTATTATAACAGTCATGTGCTAAAAGTGTCTGTAGCTTCATAGGTAACAATCTTGTGCGCCGCTAACAGATGTGAATTCTGAATCTCTCATTACTCTTTGTTCCACCTATGTTGCCACGTTCCCCATTTTCTTTTTCTTTTTTTTTTCTTATGAATTAAATAGGATGGTGTGAATAGATTCGCTCGATACCTAATAACACCTTCATAGATCGGATAGGGTTTTTGTTACACCCTGTATAAGAAATTGACGGCACGCGACAATAATTTTTTTTTTTCGCTATTCATTGTAGGTACAGAAACTTGAGTTATATTTTTTCAAATCTTCTTTAGATGAGCTTTGTTAGCATATTTTTTGTTTGTAAATAAGAACATCAGTTTAATATTTAAAAGTGGTTGGATATATTGGTTATTGTGTAATTTTTAAGAAACTACTTAATAAATTGCATTTTTTATAACAAAAATGATTTCTACATTATTGATTTATCCGAAAACGATACGAAACTTGGCGTTAGCCTCGTACTTTGTTAAGGCCGAATTCCCACTACCCCACACCTGCTTGAAAAATCCATTTTAGGAACACAAAGATCAGTTCTGCTGAAGGAAACCTTAGGTTCAGCAATAGCCGTATTCTTCATTTTTTTGTTGTGTTTTACAGTTATTTGTTTTAAAATTAGGGAATGAATTTATATCACAATGACTTACGACCAAGGTGTTTTATAAATAAGTAAACAAAAATAGACTTTACTTTTGTATGTATCTCAGCTATAGCTCTCAGACCATTGACCCACTCTTGGCGAGCTCTGGCATCTGTGGCTCTCAACTTCAGCATGTCGCCAGATGCACAGTTGATTGTGAAGGTTCGCGAGTCCTCATCGCTAGGGCAAATCACTGCTGCTGCTAAATGTGCCTAGAGAAAAAAACATGCCTTACAAAACAAGGTTTTTATTGTAAATATTCACCTCTACACTATGATACTAGAACTTGTATAATTGAAGCCAAAGACAGCCTTCTGACCTAGTGTTGTCAACAAAAACAAGGTTCCTCTTAATAATGAAACAAATAAAGTAAAAGTCTGTTTATGCTTACTTGCCTTATTTGGTAAACAATCTTCATCCAACTCTTTATTGAATAATCATTTATAAAATACAGAAATTGTTAATAATTAAGTAGTTAATAACAATTTGAAAAAGTTATTAACTTATTTTTAAGAAATGATTTAAGTTTATAAGACATATGACAACTGTTAAAAACTGTTTACTAAATAAAATAAGACAAGTAAAGATAAATAGACTTAGGCCCGTATTACAGAATGAAACTCAAGCTCTGTTTGAACTTTAAATCAGCTGAATTCTACTTAATCAGAGAATTTAGCCTTAAGCACCCTGTTGATTCCAAAACAATGCATGAGTCTTAGCTGATCTCTAATAATACAAATAGCGACTTGCGTCTATGGTTAGAGTCTGTTTCCTATTAGGAAATTTATTTTATGAAGAATAAGTTTCATTTTACACCTAATTAGACACAGAATCACAAAGTGATTTAATTATTTTTGTGAATGGCATTGACCATTGCATGTTAATTTTAATAAATAAAGTATTGGGTCAGATATCTGACGTATCTATGAAATTGGTGTTTTTTGCATATAGGAGTTTGAGTTTATTTTTTTTTGAATCGCTGCTCAAACACCGTTCTAAAATTCATACTCTACTTAAAACTTAAGTAGAGATCAGTGCTTGAACCATGTTCTGTAAATATGGGCCTTAGTTAGTGGTAACAGAGTTTTATCTAAGTTTTTGTTTCAAGATTATTTTATTGTTGATAACTTTTTTTTATATAGGTATAAATAAAAATACCTCTCCTCTGGCTGGCTGGCCAGGTGGTATGGTGTCTCCAGGGCCATCGAAAAGGTAATACGAGAGGACTCCTGTCTCCGGATCTACCGCAAACCAACGCTGCTGCCAACCTTTCACTACGTTTGTGTACTTGTACAACTGTCCTGAAAGAGGCCTATGAGATCCTAGACCGGTAGGTTTCATCATTCTAATCTAAATGTTTTTTTATTGTATTTCTGATAGGTATCTGTTTTTTAGCGGTCGAGTCGCAAACCAAACACACACACAAGTCACACAACAACACAACTCCTATGAAATTGACTACGATGAATAACTTAAAACGTAGTGATCAACTGCGGCGGTATCGGCTAAAAACATTGAAGTTCATGTCAACTGTGTTTTGACAGTTGTATGTGATACATTCCTATTTTTCTTAGGTAAGTTTTTATTTGTACCAAAATGAAGTAGCAATGTATCACATACATTTGTCAAAACACAGTTAACATGAACTATGTTTTGCCAAATGACCAGTGTTGCCAGTAGAGATTGGAGATTTAGAACGCCGGAATGTCTAAAAAGGAACGGAAATTCGTGGTGAAGGAACGCAAATGAAAAATAAGTTAAAAAAACGGTCAAGAGCGAGTTGGAATCGCGCACCGAGGGTTCCGTACCATCATTCACCATATACGGTATTTTTTATCATTTTTCATCAAAAGTCGAAAACTATGCGGCCTAAAAAAATATTTGAAAATGTGCAAACAGCGCTGTTTCATATGATTGCTCTAGTAGTCTCACTTCGAATTTGTAGAGCCCCTTTCAGTCCCTGTTTGCAAGAAAATATAAATATTTTTAATTCTCTCTTATTTGAAAAATAGTTGGGCAAACGTAATCTAACTATTCCACTAGAAGAATCCTTAAGAATTCTTGGCGCATTGTCCCACAGATGAGTCAAATCTTTATATGTATATTTCAAATACTTGGGTCCTCAGCCTTTTTTTTCTTGTTGAAATTTAATCGTGAGTAGGGTCCTTTACTTGGTACAATTTTTCTCTGCTGTGGCTGGGTATGGGGGAGGAAAAGTGCTATGAATCACTCTGACTCTTAATGCTCTAAGCTCTGACTGAATCACTACCTACGTGTGGGCCCTCCCACACATTGTTCTGTGGGCACAGATGAATATACTAGTTAAAGGGAGGGGTGTGGTTTGTTTGTTTTTGCCCTTAGGTTCTTAATGCTCTAAGTTTTTGCCCGTTTTGCCGAGGGTTTTTTTTGGAGTAAAAGAAAGAAAACTTGGTGTTGGAAGTGTTGGTTGCTTGAATTCTTCTTCTTTCTTTGAGCCTTGATTCAGTTGGAAAAACGTAGCAAGTGATTACTTGCTCAGTGCAACTGATCCAAGGACGTTATAGCTTACCAAAACGGGAACTTTTTTACGTACTTACCTAGTTTTAGAAAAATATTGAGATTGTTTGAAGTGAGTGATGATTGATTGAGAAACACAAACACTCAGTTATGTACTATTATAATTATTCTGTGCTTTTGTGGTTACAGTAAGCAGATAACGCAATAAACGCTGAAGGATGGTTTTTAAACTGATTCGCACTGATTCTGAAGAACCTTGCAAAATTCAACTTTGCGTTGGTAAACATGTTATAGGAAGAGGGAAGTTTCTTGATGTAAGCTGTTTTTAATCAGTTTTTCACTTTGTAAAATATGAGTTCCCATCTTAGAGCATTCTTAATGCTCTAAGGTTCCCATAGTGAATGCTGTAGTATTAAATTCAGTTCTGTTTACTCACATATACTTAATAATTGATCAAAATATTGATAATTTCAGTGTGATGATAAAAGAGTATCAAGAAACCATGGAGAACTTGAGGTGATGGAAGATACAGTAATTGTGAAGGCTGTGAGTTTGTTTGAAAATTGTATTTTTGAATTTGTAATTTTAAACCTATAATAATAATAATAAAGACAAAATCATATTTTTTATGACTTGCAGCTGCATCAAAACCCATGTTTCATTATAAGAAAAGAATCAGTAGATACACAGATACTAGAACAAAATTGTTCTTCAAGCATAAGCAATGGTGATCGTTTCGGTTTGCTCCCTCATACCTACTGGTATGAGGTGTTACATTGCTCTGTAGCTGATGATGATCAACAGCCAAAATCTGACGTATCAGAAGTAAATGAAGATATGGACAGTGTCGCTACTGAACCATTTGAAGCTGAGAAATACATGTCACAAGAAATAAATATTAACTTTAATGAAACGGTTGCAAACAATGAGAGCCCAGGGTCACCTTCAATGTTAAGTGAGTTCTCTACCATTATCAATCAATAACTAACCTTATTTTCATTTGAAATATAATGGAAATAAAAATTCTTTATTCAAATAAACTTAGAAATTAAGTGCTTTTGAAATGTCTATACAGGGTTTTAGTAGTTAAGCAACTTTCTCTATGGAACCACTTGTGGCAAATGCATAGTTGAAATTTTGATTTTTCGTTGAGCTGCAATGTATTTGTAAAAACTCGATAACATCGCGGGAGCGCGCGCACTTACAACAAAGCCAGGGCCTTCAACCGCGAGAATAAATGCTGTTGTATTAATTACTTTTCTGTGAATTTAGGTTCTATGCAACTAAGACAGACTCTGTGTGATAGAAAAATAAAAAAATAACAAATTATTTTCATGAATTTTGCGATGGAAAATTCAACTTCAGATAGACTCGGAATCATGAGTCGACTATGCCCTGAAAGTTTTCGCTAGGGTGCTACTAACACCCTGTATTTAGCTGACAAGGAGAAAGTAAGCTATATGAACTTACGGCATACAGCTGTGGGGTTCTGCAAAAACATCAAAGAAATTCTGCAAAGATTTCAGAACAGTGTGCTCAAAACAATAGTTAATGCCCCATGGATCACTACAATGGAAGAAGTCCATGAGTATCTAAATATTCCAATAGTCAAATCAAACAGCAAATAGCCAGTAGCATTAGTTTGTATAAAGATTGAATCAGTAATCATAAGAACAAACTGGCCCAGTATCTTATTGAAATTTGAAAGACGTCTGAAGAGACTGCATACTTGGGACAACATACAATAACCTTACCAGTTAGCAAAACAAAGGCAGCTTGATAGTGGAAAGGCATGCCTCCACGCCTGCATTAAAACAAAACAACTGCTTATGGTCCAAAGACCGATCGCATGTTAGCAAACAAATTAAAAAAAAAACTAATAGAGCCTAAACCCATTTTCAGCAACTGAATCTAGTGAAGTGGCTGCTGCAACTAATGCAGAGACAACTATTGATAATAATGGAGAAGGGAGAAAATCTCCCATCAAGAGGTCCCATAGCTCTGAAGACATTGAAGCTAATAGTACTATTAAGATAAAAAAAATAGAAGATGAACAAAACATAAAACAAGAGCCTGCTAACATACAGGATTCCAGTAACGCCGCAGCAGCAATTGACAATGAGCAAGCAGTAAGTTTAAGTTTAATTCAGTGAATTGTATGCTGAATAATCCAACATTGTGATACTTATTCTTCTTGAAATTGCAGGGTCCATCTACCTCAAATGATAAAGGAGATGAAGATAAAGATGCTGGAAAGGCACCGGCCAGCCCGTTGAAAAGGGAGCGGTGTATGTATGGTGCAAACTGTTACAGGTATCTTTTGATTATAATTTATTAGGGTACAATTTGGTTAATTACAATTTTACCCACCAAAAATCACTTTTAAGGCCAAAACACAAAATGCTTTGTGTATAACGAGGTAGCACAATGTATGGCAAGAACTTATAAAATGATATAGACAGGGACATAGAGCTCTTAGGAGGTACCTCCACTTCTCTTGATCTTGGACAGCAAGCAATCGCGTCGTGAATGTCATAACTGCGGGACCGTCTTAATTTTGGATATTCTTCGTGTATGTAGTTAATTTACCTTTACTTAAAACATTAGTACCTAAACATATTTTAACTTATTCCTATTTTAAAGTAGTCTGCCATATTGCCGTCAGAAACGCGGGGATATTCGCGGTTCAACAAAGCCATAAGCTACAATGATTTGAATGTAACAATAATTACATTACAATCTAACATTAGATTAGTTACTGAGAACAAGACTAGACTCCATCATTTTACGTTTATTATTGTATTTCATGTAAACGCCTGTTACTTAATGTAAGCAATTAATAATGAGAAAAAATAATATTGTGAGTCTGAAATACAGTGTACAGTGAGTCTTTTGAGTGTGGTGACCTATAATATTTAACGATGTCGTAACTTACGTATTTATCTTTGCTTCTTTTATATTTCTAGATAATTGCGGTAATACAGGCTTTCATTTTCGAAAGATTCTCACGAGAAAAATGATCTGGAAATCTTAGACATTACTTACTTAAAAATTGGTTGATACAAAAAATATCTAATTGTCGATAATTCTTTCTTGGCGGATTGCGATGGCTTAAAAAGGATTATATTATATTTACTAAGTTGTTCCAAAATATTGATAAATTGTCATGTAATTAATTACAAAACCTATTTAATTCATCAATGCCCGCGATCGGCCGAATGCAACAATGGAATATCTATTGTGTCTGTCTTATTTTCCGGGCCTTGATGTGTATTACATACAAGAATATAATCGATTTCTGTATTTTGTAACCGATGTCGCAATAGCTACCGTGGACTGTTCGTGAATTTTACGAATTAAGGGTTTTTGCAGATGTGAATTTCAACTTGCATTTTTTTTTTCTGGAGAGGTAATTCGATTCGGTCCTGCGGTTCGGTCGTTCACATCGCGTAGCGTCGGTCGCGGTATCTGCATCCATCGCTAATTCACATCGCGCCGATTCGTAGCTCGTGTCGGTTTGATCGTACACGCCTATTCACTTTCTCGTTCTGTGACTGTCATTTGTTTTCATTTGGTAAAGGTCCGATCGCATTCTGCGCGACGCGGCTGCGACAAATATAATTTATATGACTGTCGCGCAGCGCGACGCCGATGAATTTGGGTCTTAAGTATTTAAATAATCTGATAACTTTCGAATCGGCCATAGATAAGTAAATCGTGTTCGTTTTCCAGACGCAACCCCTCGCACAAGGCGCAGTTCTGGCACCCTAGGGACCCGGAGTGGGGCGCGGGCGCGCGCGGCGCGTGCCCCTGGGGCGCCGCGTGCCGCCGCCGCGACCCCCGCCACTGGCGCGACCACGACCACCCGCCCGGGACACGACCACCGGCTGCAGGTTACTACACCACACACTCAATACAAATATCCCTATACAACATGTTACAAAAATACCCTTAATGCCGCATATGGTACCTATATAGGGACATCGAACTGGTCAACTTTTACTACGGGACCAACTCTGAAATCGCGAAAAAAAATATCAGCTGTTTCATACAAAAATTTAAATCGAATATCAAAATGTATGAAACGGCTGATTTTTTCGCGATTTGAAAGTTGGTCCCTTAGTAAAAGTTGTTCAGTTTCATGGTCCCTATATACAATATTCGGCATTAGGGGTATTTTTGTAACATGTTGTATAACTATTTTTTCGACTCACACGTCCTTCAAGAATCCAACTCGAGTTGTACAATGCGATTAAATTGATAATAGTTACAGAGATCCGCGGCAACTTCACTCGAGAATGAATGGCAAATAGTAAATTTTACAGATAAAATACATCCTTTTGTACTGCAGGCGCTTCGAAGCTGTTCACTTCTGTTATACGAAGTTAAATTAACCGCATTGTAGGCATGGCATTTTGTATTATTTTAATCCACTTGATAGTGTCATTTATTTTTGCCCAACTACACGATTGCCCAAAAAAAGAAGACTATTATGTTCAGCATTCAAGTATATTTGTGTCTGTTTATCCTTGTCTCAGTTGGTTAACAATCTTCACCCAACTCTTTATTGAAATAATCATTTATAAAATACAACAAATAGTTTTCCCACATTGATAAAATTACTAACTTATTTCTAACTAACGATTTACTTAAAATAACAAAAACTGTTAATAAGATAAAGATAAGTAAGGATAAACAGACTTATATGTGAGTTTCTTTATTCCACCATAACTTCTAAAATGCCTGATCAGATTTTTTACTCAAATGATTATTTTACAGGTATGCAAGTTGTACATAAACGAGGCAACACATTTTACATTAATGCCCATACTGTTAACTTCTATGATGATCATTTCCAAGTACTGGATTCTGATGAAGATAGTGTGGATTATGATTATGAATTCTAAGGCTTTTGGATTGTAAAGAGATATAAAGCAAAGCTTTTAATGTTAGTTGATTTTTCTAAATATTGGATTACTATGAAACATAAGTTGAACTGAAGATATTGTTTATAGGAAATAATAAAAAGAGACAAGCCAAGAAGCGTTGTGAAAGTGATGATGATGATGATGATAGTGGGAACAATTCACCCATTTTGAATAAGAGGCGGACCAGAAAAACGATAACTATTCAAAATAACTGGGATGATTCCGATTCACTGGGTGAAGAAGATCCGTATGGAACCGATGATGAAGATTCTGAATGGCAACCTTTGGACAAGAAGTAGATATGTTTGCCCTTTAGAACCTTTTGGGTACTATGTAGGGCTAATTAATTACTAACTAAAATCATGTGAAAGTCTGTGATTATTAATTCTAACCTGTTTTTATTAAGATACTGTGAATAAAATGTTAATAATAAAATTAAGATTAAGTTTTATTTAGTAGTATCCTTCATCATCAGAGTTATTGATTGGGTCTTCCCACTCAGTAGGAGCTGGGGGAGGCAAGAGGAGTGTGGGGGGAGCTTCACCCCCACGGACCCTCAGTGCATATACTGCTAGCTCCACTTTAGCAACATTGCTTCGTGTTGTATTCATTTTTCTGGCTAATTCTTTGCCCACTCCTCCATATAGACCTAGAAAAATATAAATAGGTCACTAGACAGAACCTAGAACCTTTTCACACCTCATGCTTGGATTAGGTCCTAATTCTAAGTGTCAAATCAGGGTGAGAAATATATAGCTTTGAATAGATATAATAAAAGGATACCTACCAAACAGCACATAGTACTGCTTTTGAAAACCTTGTGGCAACATGGATAAAACATTAATTAAAAATATATATTTTTAAACAACATCCAACAATGAGCTACTTTTTAAAACACAAACTACAGCTCACTAAGCCATTAGTTAATAATTCTGTTAAATCATCATTCATCCATAACATACCTAAGAATCCAGTATAGAGATCTCGAACATTTTGACAAGACTGAAAGCATTCCTCGCTGTCGCCGCTAGAAATGCTATTGATTGCCTTCCGCATGAGCTCTCCAGTGAGGTCTGCCAATCCCAGCATATAGTCAACATGTGGAATCATTGTGACTACCTTCCTCTCTGTATCATTATTCCCAGAATCCGTTACTAGATATTCAAACTCCTTCTTTACATCTTCATAGGTGACAAGTGCACCTTTTTCCATCAGGGAACAAAATGTTCTGGCTTCGATGTATTCTTGGAATCCAGCAGTAACAGCCCGCGAGTGTAAGTATGCAGGGCTATTTTCTAACTCCAGACTGATGTTTTTGATAGGACCTTGAATGAGAGCTCTCAGACGGGAATTAGCTTCAGACACAGCCTTGTCTGCTGATTCTTTACTGGAATTATAATAGTAAATGCAATATTAAAAAAAAAATGCCAATTTTAAATATCTGCAGAAACTTACGTTATCGCAGAGTGCAACAGGAATATAATCCTTTTGCTTTCAATAGTTATGTCGCGAGAGAGCTTCACGAGCCTTTCATGCCGGTCTTGTCGTTTATTGAGCTGGACAGCAGCAGACTTGAACATGGACAGTACTGGACTGTCTGCAGGTAGCGCAAGAGCAGTTTCCCGCGCCACTGATGATAAAGTAGGCTCTTTGCGGTGGCGATTACCGCGGTATCTCCCTAGAGAATTAAGGTGGTTATGTAAGGAAAATAAGTAAAATTATATTAAGTATAACCTTCTTTTTTGAATAATTATTATTTACCTCTACCAGACATTATTTTGCAAGCAATACAAAATAAAGGAATCAGAAAGTAAAATAATAAAGTAAGTAGCCAGACAGCATTCAGCAATTCCAAATATTTTTACAGTAAAATTAATCCCAAAACGCAAAACAAATAAATTCAGTGATGACAGTGACAGACAAACAAACAAAGAGTAGGTAAATTAGTAAAGAAAGTACCACAGCCACACAACTACATAAAGGTGAACGCAGACCAGCTGGCCTATTTTGGAAACCAACCACTGACAGCTTACAATGATCATCACTGATCAAAGTTGCAAGTGCTTTGCAGCTACAGTTAAAATCAATCTGACAACTCTCTATAAAAACGAGCAATCTCTATCAGTGATGATCATTTTAAGCTTTTTAGCCGATAGAGCCCCTGGCCGCATCGCATGCGCCGCATTCAGTATTCTTTGTATGAAATTCTATGTAGCCTCACACACCTACCCATGCCGCAGTATCTCAATTCCCCCAAAACTGCGGCCGCTGCCGCATCAAACGCAAACTGTGGCCGGTATCGGACGGTACCGCCAAATGCCGCCGCTCGTGTAGGTACACACGATAGCACGTCAGAGCCCGTAGCCAATGTCACATTTACAAATTTTCGCTATCGCTTCGCTCCGACAAATGTATGGATTTGTCGTATTAAAATTCGATGAATAACTAAACCTAATGTCAATTCTATACATTTTTGGAAAGCGAAGCGATAACGAAGATTTGCAAATGTTACTTTGGCTAGGCGGGCTAGGCCCCCTCCTGGTGAAGTGCAACATTCCGAGTCGCGCTTCGATGACAGCACTAATCGGAATGCACCCAACCCAACCAACACCCCAAGGTGTGTCATGTCCTTCGGAACGAAAAAAAAAAGAAAAAAAGGTGTGTCATGTCATGTATGTCATGAAAGATGTCAACGGCAAACTTTAGATTTTTGTTCAGAGTACATTCTTATAAAATGTAAAAAAAGCTTATTATTAAAATTAGGCAGATTGTAAAGTTATATTATACAACAATCTCTTTACAGAATTCGCGTCGACTGCCCAGAGTCCGCGAATATTTCAACATTTCACATTTAAGTAACATTGTACCGGAGCTGAACTGCAACTTTATTTTTAATCTCTAAAGCAAAAGGTAAAGTAGGTAGTTGTTACTGGTTCGAGTATTTGAGTAATTTTGTACTTTATTTTCTAAAGTAAGGTATTAATGGGATCTTGTAATATTTTACATTACAGGGATAAAACGTCATGGCTCAAACTCTTACTTTTGGTGACTCATGTGCACCGATAACATGTCATGCCTGGAACAAGGACCGAACTCGTAAGTACCAAATGAAATTGGTAATAAATAATAAGTAGTATAATGTAATAGACATATTGTAGGCAACATCCTCTTTTTTTTTCAGAAATTGCTTTCTCTCCTAACAACAATGAAGTTCACATTTATCAGAAAGAAGGCAGTGAATGGAAACAAACCAATAATTTAGTGGAGCATGACCTCAGGGTAATGGGTATAGATTGGGCTCCAAACACCAATCGCATTGTCACTTGCGCTGTGGACCGTAATGCATATGTGTGGACCCAAGGTGAAGATGGTAAGTGGACCACTACTCTTGTTCTGTTGCGCATCAACAGAGCTGCAACTTGTGTAAAATGGTCACCGATGGAAAATAAGTTTGCTGTTGGCTCTGGAGCAAGGCTCATTTCGATTTGCTACTTTGAAAAGGAGAATAACTGGTGGGTATCTAAACACATCAAAAAACCAATTCGTTCCACTGTCACTACTTTGGACTGGCATCCAAACAACATGCTTTTGGTTGCTGGCTCTGCTGACTTCAAGGTACGAGTTTTCTCAGCCTACATTAAGGATATTGAAGATCAACCTGGCCCTAATGTGTGGGGATCTAAGCTCCCACTAGGTCAGCTACTGGCAGAGTTCCCCAACACTCCATCTGGAGGTGGTTGGGTGCACAGTGTTTCTTTCTCTGCTGATGGAAATAAAGTAGCCTGGGTTGGACATGATAGTTCAATAAATGTTGCCGATGCCACACAAGGAAAGACTGTCATTAAACTAAAGACTGAATATCTACCATTCTTGGGATGCAATTGGATCACCAACAATTCTCTCATAGTGGCAGGACATAGCTGCATTCCATTGCTGTATTGTCTTGAAGACAATGAGATTAAATTTGTAGCTAAACTGGATAATACTCAACGAAAGGAGTCTGGAGGATTATCTGCCATGAAGAAGTTCCAGTCTCTGGACAGACAGGCTCGTATTGAAACCAATGATACCCTGTTGGATTCTATTCACCAGAATGCTATCACCACCATCAGCCTTTACAAAGGTACAAAGGCAAATGCAAGCAAGTTCAGTACTTCTGGACTGGATGGACAACTGGTTATCTGGGATATAGGGTCTTTGGAGAAGAGTATTGAAGGGTTGAGGATTATCTAAGCAAAACTTATACATGTATAATTTTATCTTTATTAGGGATAATATAAGTTGCGTGTGAGTACTGAAGTCACTCAATGGAATAGTAAAGAACAATAAAAAAGCTGTGGAAATGAAATTGCAATCACAGTCTGATCAGTCTAGCAAAAGACAAAGTATTTAGTAAGCAAAGTGATGAGTGAATTCAGCTCTCCAAACAGTAAAAACTTTCAAATATACAGAATAAACTATAATTTATAGATAAAACTCCTATGTTTTTTTATAATATACAATTATAATTTTAACTGTTGTTAGTGAAATAATAAGTTATATAAATTAAACATGACTACTACACCCTATATTTATATAATAGATCACTATAATACTACTGAAGTACTGATCGCTGTCAATATTACATTAAAATTTATGAAATCAACAAAATGTATTTTTATTTTAACATTAACATCAAAAGTCATACTTTAACCTACAAAACTATAAGGCCATGTTGTATTAGAAATAACAGCAAGCTATTGCGTATTAGAGATGATGTTGAAAACGGGTCCAATGCGGATGAATACGCGGCGCAGGACCGAGCGTAGCTCCGGCTTGAGGTCGAAGCACGTGATCTCGCACAGCAGCGGGTAGTAGCTCGACACGTGCGCGGCAAACTGCAGGGAAAATGGCAGATTAATTATGTGCCCAACTAGTTAAGTAAGAACATTTGGGTACCTACTTTCATTATAGTGCTATTATATAGTCAAACCACAAATTGGTGATTAAGTAGGTACCAATAATGTTTGTAAGTTTGTTTCCTTTGTTGGCAAAATATTTAATTCTCAATATATAACTTTGTACGTACAATCATTAGATTTTTCATTTTTTTAATTTTTTTCAATAAATTTTGTTTTATTTTATTTTTATAATTTTCAATATCTTTTTTCTTTTCTTTGTTATACGTCTCCTAACCAGAATACCAGGATCACATAAATGAGAAGGTTTACTTCTGTAATTTTCATTCCTTTGTCCTTCTAAATTTTACGAGTGTCAAAATGTTACTTAAAGGAGTTAACCCGTCATATTTATGTGAGCCTGTTAGGTATTACGTATAAGAAATAAAAAAAAATCTTTTGTGTTTGATTGTTTTTAGAATATTTTGAAAATGTAATATTTTGCGAATATAATATTTTACCTTTGTAATATTTAGCGAACAAAGGGCAAGTTTATGTATGACTAACTGCAGTATGGTAGCACATAAGACGTAATGTTGTTAAGTTAGTTGGTCCAATATGGTTGACAATATTAATCGAGTCTTGTCGACAAACATATTTTCCAATCGAAAAATATTTTTAATTTATAGTATATCTACGCTAATTACCGACACCTTGTAAAACACATGTTGATAGGATAATGAAGTAATAGGCTGATAAGATAATAATGTGTTTAGTGTGCACAGGTTAGGTTATTTAATTTGATTATAGCCTAGAGCCTGTATATTACCTACCATCAAAATTCATAAAATCAGCAGTTAGGCATGAAAAAACCTAACAAACAGACATACGTATAAAGCGCTCAGGTAACAATCATTTGCAATTGTCAATTTTCGCTCATTAACGCGAAAATTGATCGTTTACATGTGCAATTGAAGCGATTGTCAACTGCTCTAACAAAGGCATTGGGAAAAATTAACAATCGCAATTGATCGTTACCGGGGGCCTTTAATAATATTAATTGGTGCAGATTAGGTCAAAATGAAGCGTAAGGGGTTTGTAAAGTACATGTATTTTTACTTACTCTTTCATCAGGCATCTTCAGTATTCTCGTGAGAATCAGCAAAAGGATGGACGTCCATGCGTCCCTGTGGGCCTCGTTTGTCACTCCGGCGAAATATTCCAATGCCTCACAGCAAATAGTGATTAGGCTCTTTTGCACAGCCTGCCAATGATCTCGTCGCGCTTCGTCACTGTACATTTTGAATAGTATCCGAAGGACACATGCTAGCGATTGCGTCTCCTGTTTCAGCATGTTTGGTTTTACAGAACCTTTGAAATTAGCTTTCCATAACACGTTCCTTTGTGCATTATTTGTATTAAAGGTTTTAGCGAAGCGATGACTGCACATCAAACATTCAACAAGTCGTAATAGATGAGGGGAGCTCAGCAGCCTGTACATTCCTTGTTCTTCACGTTGACATTCTTGTTCGGTGTCGGGGATGCCGCCCGTCAGCTCGGCAGCAGCCAGCGCTAAAGTCTCCGCGTCTTCCTTGCGGGACGTCGCCGGGTAGAACACGATGTTATCGATGGTTTGTATCAACTCCAACTGAACAACGCATTTGATCAGGAGGCTGTTGAAGACACGATTGGAAGATTTTATCTCATCACCACCTTGTGGTTTCTTCAGAATGCCATGACGAACGTGCGGCGTCTCCCCTTCGTCGTTCTCGTCAGGTTTCCACGTAAGTAGCGTTGTCGGAAGAGTGCTGTTAAATATATCTAACATAATTTGACATGTTTTGCTCCATGTGTCTTCGTTGAATTTTGTTCCGTTTGAAATGACTAGATTTTCTAAACAGTTAGTGCCGGATCTTGCCAGTTGTTCATTATCCTGTTGTACGCACCAATGTAGCTGCGCATACAGTTGCTCCAGCAAAAGAGAGCCGAGAATGTCAAAAAATTGCGTGAAAACATCTACAATAGCATACAACGCGTGATTGCAGGTTGTAGTCATCCACTCATTTTTCTCTAGTTGGTGTTCAGGTAACTTCATATTGTCAAAAATTCTGAATAGTATATTGAATAAATCTCTCCACCAATGTGGACGGAATGAATCACCGTGAGTTTTAATGATTTCGAAAAGTACAGTAAGACCTCGGGTACGGACGTCTAACTTACAGCGGCTCACAACGCAAGATAAGGAAAACAGTAGAGGGAACCAGCCTCGCAACCACACCCTATCTACTTCTGGCGCTCCGGGTTCACCTTCGAGGCCGGCATGCTCAGCAAATAAATGTGGCGATGCTCCAACTGCCGATGCACAAGATCGTACCAATCTTATTGCTTCCATAGACGTGTCGGGAAATTTTGCATTGCATGCAAATTCGGACAAGCATTTTACGGCGTCTTGGAATGAATCGATCATTGCAGGGAATTGTTTTTCATAGAGTTCTGTTATAACTTTCCCTGTCGTTTGGAATGCTAAGTCAACGATTGCTTCGTCCTGATCACTTGCTGCTAAATGAAACACCGAAAATATATTTTTCCAACCAGATTTAATGTTTGGGGCTTGTGAATTCACCATTTGCGCAATGCATCTTACAACCATGTCTCTTATCGTTGGAGAATTATTCTTCTTCATTATATGTTCAAAGGGTCGTAAGAAATCTTTTTGGAATTTAAAGTTTGCGAATTCGCCCTTTTCTATAAATTTCATCGAAAGTTGTCTCAATGAGTCAACAGCAAAAAAGGCGATATCTTCATTACTACTGCAGCCCACCTTATTAAAGTGATCGCCGAGCACCTGCCATATTCGGGACCACTGCAACCTAATGCGTCCCATGTTATAATATGAAATTTCTACAATTTTTTGCAATGAAAATATTCGAGGATTAGATGGATGACTCAGTTCATCAAGGGACACTTGACATAAGGCTTTAACGAAATCGACAATCGCGTCACCATCGAGTCTCGTGGATCCGGTAAATATCCTGTCGACAGCAACAACAACACTTTGGGAGCTTGTTTCGCCAATATGTTCTTTGACGCTCGGATCTAAAGCCATTAAGCTGAACTTAAGTGAATCCGGTTGTGGTTTTATTCCCGATCCAGACAAAAACTGTGGCCGTACACCTGTTCCAATAAGTTGGGCTAATTCCAACTGGGAGATACATTTCACGACATCTAGCCAACTTGAACCCAAGTAGTTGCCATCTGTGTGAGCTACTGTTATCAGCGTCTTGATTGTGTCAATGTTCTTTGCTTTCATTTCTGTTATAGGTGAGTTTGCTGTTAGAAGTGTGAATCGAGCGAGAGCTTGAACGTAAGCATCTCTCTCTAGAGACATGTGAAAAATACAGGCAATTCTGATTGCGCATCTTATGCCGTCTAAACACAAAGATGCTATTTCGGGATCGTCGCAGTCTTGTAAACCTACTGAAAATGCCGCAAGGAAGGGAGTCCACGCCATTTTGAACATCGGTCGCACATGCTCTACGTGCTTTGCGGTCGTGAATGGGGTTTGCACGTGAGACACCGATTCCATCAAATTTTTTGCTGCCGTTGATATTTGTTCCATTTCCATATTCCACACTAGTTTTCGCTTTTTCTCATTAGCAATCATGTGCTTCCCAGGTTTTGAGGTGCTTTTCATTTTAATTTCGTGGCCGGCGATCTCATCGTATATTTGGGACAAATATTCGCGTGGCAGATCGCTGTTGTCACTTATACCACTGTTCAACTTAATATATTGTTCTTTCGTCATTTTATTCTTGACCTGTGGAGAATGCAAGTCTGTTGTAAGCATTATAATGGAAAATGCTAAAACATACACCGTGTCAGCACTTGTAAACAATGTATTGGTTGGATTACATTCACAGTATCTAGCTGCGAACTTTTCCATTAGTCTGTCAATTTTCTGTGCTTCACCAGGTAGGCGGAATCCTTCTAAGAAATACCGCAGAGCTGCTACAATATCCATATCAGAAAAATTCATTGCATCTATATAAGCATACATTACTTCCTTTGAGTGATCATCATTTTCTCCTAAATACTCGCCGATAAAAGTTTTATCTAGTCTCTCATCAGTTAGCAACCACTCGGCAATCTCTTTTGTAGAAGTACCTAGTAAACTTTGCTCTTGTAAGAAGGCAACTCCTTTTTTCGGTTTTCTATTAAAAAGTTCTATGCCAGTTTCCCACACTTCTTTTTGTTGTTTCAGAACTTCAAACTGCTCAGGTGAATCTAGAGTTTCCCTGTTACCTATGTTACTAGATCCTGTCGAAACAAGACTGAGGCTTGACCCACCATGAGACTTTATACTATGGTGATCATTATCTTCTTTTATAGTTCTTTCACCTAAGGTGGTTTGTAGGTTTGGATTGATGTACAGCTCTTTACTCCATTCCACCATGCATTTTAGAATGGAGACTAGGCATTCGAGACCTCGAATACGCATCGACTTCTCCTGATTTGGTGTAGCACCTAGTTCAAGAGCTTGACGTCCTTGTGCAATCTTCGAAACATCATTAACCAATCTTTGAAATAGATTTGCAGCAGACAGATCACAATCATAGTTTACATATATATCTACAACACTTTGGGCATCGCCACAAATTCTAGTCAAAGCCTGTATCACCATCCATTTATGTTCAAATGATGAACTGGATGTTTCTAGAATGTTCATGAAAATTTCTTTGAAGAATACTTCAATTTGTTTTTTGAGGTGGACCTTGAATTTCTGCAAGAGTGCCAGGAAAATGGCTAAAGAAAGTTCAAAAACTTCAGGTACAGAGCTAACACCATTTTTAGACAAAGCTACACAAAGGTATTGTTTGATAGCTGTAATAAACATTTCATTATTTCTGAAAACAGGACCTGCATTTTGTAAGATAGACAAGAGTAAATGCAAAGATAGAATTTTAGACCTAAGTTCATGAGATTTGGGATCTGGTGTTCCTTCAGGAAGAGGTTTCATTGATAACTTGCAGAGAGCTCTAAACACTAAGAATGCATCCTTCTGAAGAACATGAGTAAACTTGGCTGTAACTGAGTTATCATTTTCAGAAGCAACATCAACACTTTCTTGTGAAGGTATTCTGGTCATAGTTGATTCATTGCCAGTTTGCCCAATGCTTTCTTGTGATACACTTCCATTGTCTTGAAAATCCGAAGGGTTTTCACTATTTTCTGGAACACTTGAATCTGTAACAGTTTTTTTAGAAGCAATAGATATTGCATTGTCAATTACAGAATCTACAATTTGTTTAGCAATAATTTTGGCTTCAAATAACTCATCTCCATTATCTGCATGCTCTTGTGTAGGGGTTGGTTCATCTTTTTCATTTTCAGGGGTTTGGTTCACATGTGCTTCTTCACTAACTATATTGCCATTAGGAAACTTGTGTACAATTTCACTTGTATTGCTTTCAGACTCCAATGCCTGGTTTTCCATTTTGGTAAATATAACATTAAGCATTTGAGTCAGTGTTGCTCTAGCTGTAGTCTGGTTGATCAGGTTTTTGCTTGCCAAATAAATGTTGTAGCAAGTTCTAACGGCAAGCAGTACTGTGGCTTCGTGAACTTCAACATGTTGACTTGTAATGACTGTGAGAAGTGCTTTGATTATTTGCAATTGAACCCCTTCATCTGTTTGAGGTCCTGTGAAGCAACTGCAAATGGTCTCAACTATCCTATCTATCAAAAGTTTTCTGGGTGTTGTTGAATCTGGAATGTTTCCTGTAAGATGGCCATAAGCAATGAGTTTTTGCAAACAGTCCAGAGCCGTAACAACTATTCTGGCTGCTTTGCTCTTACATGCCAGTTCAAATGGCAGGAAATACTTTTCAGCTGTGATAATGTTTGATGCATCATTCTTGGGTAGTGGAAGTGTGCCTGATGTTGGATTTTCAGCCGACTCTATTTGCCCCCCATTTTTCAACTCTGCCTTTATTTCCTCTGAAAAAGGAATAACAATTTAATGTAATACACTGCATTCTAAGAATAAATGTATTTTCTTAAAATAATCTGAAATCTTTTAAATAAATCTCTATGAATTGATATAAAATCCACATAATAGCGATACCAACCTGTTTAGTTGTTGATGATGCAATACATCATAAAACTACAAAACTACTTTAACAATAGTAAAAAGCAATGGAGTCTTTCAGCGGAAAAGTAAATAGCAAACCATAATCATCAATTGCTGTACTATTGTTAGGTTTATTGTGGGCTTGAATATATAATTACCATGATAAGGCACAGCAAGCTCACTTGATTCTGTGTCTTTTTACTTTCATATTCAAGGTTACACTACAATCACCTGTATTACTCACTGGTAATGTTAAAACTACAATGTGAGATGTATCTTACACCACTTTTAACCTAATTAGCGGTAACAAAATACGAGAGTAAGTATCTATTCTATATATTACGTAGTGCAATAATGTCATGCGAAATTCAACTTACCAAGTGCTACTTCACAAGACTTTTTTAGTTGGCTATGATGAGACTTTTTAATGTCTTTATCGGCTAGAATCTTCTCTAAGGCTCTGACTATAAACATTTCTTTAGTTTTTAAATTAGTTTGCATGATTATTTAATAAGAAAATCACTCCATTCGTTCCAATCGGAATCGACTTATTTGGGTGGTTTCGTAGTCATTTAGGGCTATTCCAGAGGCAGTGTTGTATTGTTTTCGTAAATATTTTTTGGATCTATAACAACACAAATGTAACATCACAAAATCACGGAAATCAATGGTTTTTGTTGGAGAAAATCATTTCAATTTCAAGACGGGGATTTCACGATTCACACCTCATCACAAAGTGTCACAAACATGTCAGTCGATATGATTGATGCGTTCAAAGAGTAGACTTTGTTTGATGCGTTCACTCAAACTTAGAAAATTTTTGGAGACTTATGGCCCAATACTCAACTTATATACGTCATTAATCTTTTAGTTAAGTCACTGATAGTGTAGAATACATTATTTCCAGCTAAATTAAATAAATTCGCAAAAAACAAATGTAAAAAGTAAACAAGGTACCATTGCCGAGAGCGCCATCTACAAAAGTTGATTGTGGTCGGTTAATATCTTAGAATAAGTTATTATTCTAAGGTTAATCTTCGTTCGAATGATATAAGTATGTCAAAAGTGAAATGAAATATTCCATTTCGATATTATATCGGTTGCCACCCAAGGTCACCTTGGTCAGGACGCGGTTGGCACTTGGCAGCCGTGTAGCAGGCACTTAAGCAGACTACTCAACAGCGTTGCCAGAATGTTACAAAAGTAACATTTTACGTTACTTTTGACCCTCTCATGTTACCTTCATGTTACACGACTCAATATGTTACTTTGTGTTGCTTTTTAGATTTTTAGAAAAAATATCGTGAAAAGGAACGCATTCAAGATTTTTTTTGTTTGCCATCTTGGTGCACTTGATTTTGTGGACTGACTGAATGCGACACATTCACTCACTCGCCTGTATTTCTCAATTTTCCATCCCGCTTACTTAAGCATGCGCAAGTTAGGCGAATGGTGACTAGCAGCGAATGATTAAAATCGATTTTAAAATTTTAAATGCATAAACAAAATCATTAGATGGGTTGATTGTAATGATTTTTTGACCAAACCGTCATCACCGCATGGCCCGGAGCGCGCGGCGCGCTACGCACGCCGCCTAGGCTTTTACACGAATGGGTACAAACAAAGATATAGGCATCTTTCAAACACAACCCACCTATGTAGAATTATTTAAATATAAAAAATACTAACAAAATGTTTTTTTCAAAGACTGATACTAATTAGTTTACTAATGGATAGGGGCCCACATCAGGCATTTTTCAGCATCGCCAGTCGATTATTCGATCAACAATTATTACGATTTTTTCGATGTTTAACAAATGGAACAGGAAACTTATTTTAGTTTTTGTGTAATAAAATGCCATATTATAGTATTGTGTCGTTTTCCACAATAAACAAGGTAGGTAATGTTACTTTTCTCGTGAAAATGTTACTTTTTGAGCTGTCACATGTTATATTTGACTATCTGCCACTGGCAACACTGCTACTCAATGCATGCCATGCAGTGTCTGTTTGCAGGCCCTGCCGCAAGGCCACTCTTAATATTAGTAAAAAACTTACAAATATTTTTGAAAGAAATAGTCTAGAAATAGTCTTTGATGTGTTTTCGATACTGGGTATTATTCATCGATATATCTGAATATTTTAATACCACCCGAAAATGAGCGTCAATTTCGTAAAAATTGACAATCGCAAATGATCGTTATCGGAGCGCTTTTGGTCCTTTCTGTTCGGCGTCCCGCCGCGACACGTACGAACGAGTCTGTTGATCTGTCTATTCTGTCACTGTGTGTGTTGTGTTTCTGGCGGAATCTGGCGTTCCATTCTGTCACGTCAGGCTGTTATTTTCTTTGAATTTTTAGAAAGAGGGCCTTTTTTATTTTAAGTTGGTTATTTATTATCCAACAAAATTGCTTCCACAATGACTGTAACGCGGGTGGCAGAATCCCGCACCGAATTCAAGTTAAAAAGTCTTCCTGACGACGCGATATCCAGTGTGAAATTTGCACCGAAATCAAGTCAATTTCTACTCGTATCCTCTTGGGACTGCTCTGTAAGACTATACGACGTAGTTACCAACATTGAACGACATAAATACAATCATGAATTACCTGTTCTTGACGTGTGCTTTAGGGTAAGCGAACGACTACTTGTACCTATCTATATTGCAAGGGGCCTATTATAAGAAGGGGCTCCCAACCCAACTAACTTTATGCATATTACAGGATGCGGTTCACTCCTATAGTGGAGGTCTAGACCAAACGTTGAAAATGTATGATCTGAATGCAAGTTCAGAAACAGTTCTTGGAGAGCATAAAGGAGCAATCCGATGTGTGGAGTTTGCAAATGAAGTGAATGCTGTGTTAACTGGGAGTTGGGATGGCACAGTTAAGATGTGGGATAGCAGAGTGCCTAATTGTGTTGGCACTTATAATCAGGGCAATGAGAGGGTAATTTTACCATACTTTTTTAAGATTGCAACAATCTAGCAATCAAGCTTAATTATAATTATCTGTTTTTCCAGGTTTATACTATGAGTATTGTTGGTGAGAAATTTGTAGTAGGCACTTCAGGACGCAAGATTTTTGTTTGGGATGTCCGAAACATGGGTCATGTGAACCAACGTAGAGAGTCTTCTTTGAAGTACCAAACACGTTGTATCCGCGTGTTCCCCAACAAACAAGGCTACGTGCTGAGTTCAATTGAAGGTCGTGTGGCCGTAGAGTACTTGGACAGCAACCCTGAAGTCCAGAAAAAGAAGTATGCCTTTAAATGTCACAGGATCAAAGATGGTGGTATGTGTGATTTCTTGTTATTTATGAAACTACATTTGTTTCACCCTATTTTTCAATTTAATTTAAATTTAATTAATTTATGCTAAATTCCCCCTTTTTTCAGGTCTAGAAAAGATTTATCCAGTCAATGCTATAAGTTTCCACTCTGTATACAACACATTTGCGACTGGTGGCTCTGATGGATATGTGAATATTTGGGATGGTTTCAATAAGAAGAGACTCTGTCAGTTCCATAGATACAATACAGCCGTGTCCTCACTCAGTTTCTCTCACGATGGCACAGCTCTCGCCATTGCCTGCTCCCAACTAGATGAAACTCAAATAGAAGACCCAAAACCCGAAGACACTATTTATATTAGATACGTAACAGATCAAGAAACCAAACCGAAATGAGGAGGAGAATTTGCCCAATAGACTTATAAAGATTGTGTTTTCATAGTTAGAAAACTGTTTTTGATTAACATTATTCTTAATCATGAGTTGAGATTATCAAATGACTTTGACCAAACCTTTTGTTTTCACAAAGGAAGTTGAGGATTGAAGATTATTATTGTCTATTGGGTACAAATTTATTAAGTTAGTAAAAGTAACTATTGTGTAAGTGAAAAAATTCATAATAAATAAGTTCCTAAACATGAAGTGTTTCTTTTCATGAACTACAAAAAATCTGCTGTAATGTGGTAATGTGTCAAATTGAACAATAATGTCTGCATGTGTCCTGTTTAGGATTGCCAGGTGTTTGGCTTTTTGACCGGCCAAACTTGACTGCGTCCGGCCTGTCCAGCTTTTGTTGTCGAGCGCAAGTAATGCCACGACACGACTTCCCCGCTCTGAGTCTGTCCGACCGCTGTTCGCAAGGTGGTAATAAATATTGTCCGGCTTTAAGAACATATGTCCGTCTTTAAATAATTATGATCAGCTATTAAAAAAGGTATATCCGGCTTTTAGGGTAAAATGTCCGACCAAATTAAGCACCGAGTCCGGCTTTTGTATTTTTGGATCTAGTAACCTGGTAAAATGTAAGGCACCTTTAGATTTAAGTTAAGACGACACACTTAAAAATATCATACTTGTTTGCGATTTGGCTGGGTGATTAAAACTTAATAGTTAATATTGAATCAAGTAGTTTTTGAGTTATGTACGAAAATTATCTACAGATAATACATCTACAATCAAACTTAACAAGTAAAGCTTTTTTTATATTTAAGAAATTCCTTCGCGAAGGATACCTACGAACCAACGTTAATATGTTTACAACAAAGTTATTAAATATTCACCATGGGCAGGAATCGAACCTGCACCTTCTGAATAACCGGACAGGCGCCATGACCAGTCAACACCATGGTTTTAGCCGCCTCTGATTCTGACGAACATAATTAACACTGTTATTTTTAAATATGATGCCGAGCTCAGTCAACTCCACACTGCTAGCCTCAATTCAGGATCTGTCTGGCCTCAGGGAATATCGTGACTTTTCCCGATGGGCCGGTCCACTTGGCCAGTGGTGAGTGGAACCTGGAGCTGGTAAAATCCCGGTAGTTATTTGGGTTCCAGACCGATGCTGCATGCATCAGTATTGATCACGGTGGTGGGTCGGACCTGCAGCTGGTAAAATCCCGGTAGTTATTTGGGTCCCAGACCGACGCTGCATCAGTATTGATCACGATGGTGGGTGGGACCTGGAGCTGGTAAAAATCCCGGTAGTTATTTGGGTCCCAGACCGACGCTGCATCAGTATTGATCACGATGGTGGGTGGGACCTGGAGCTGGTAAAATCCAGGTAATTATTTGGGTCCCAGACCGACGCTGCATCAGTATTGATCACGGTGGTGGGTGGAACCTGGAGCTGGTAAAATCCCGGTAGTTATTTGGGTCCCAGACCGACGCTGCATCAGTATTGATCGCGATGGTGGGTGGGACCTTGAGCTGGTAAAATCCCGGTAGTTATTTGGGTTCCAGACCGATGCTGCATGCATCAGTATTGATCACGGCCAGACCAAGGAGCGATTCTGAAAGTTTAATAACCATTTATCTCTATAGTATTTATATAAGTAACTACCTACATACTTAAAACTCATCCATTGTCAATGCATTAAATAGTTTCGATTTCACTTAAATCTGAATTAAAGATGAATTAACGTTCCTGACTAATTATAGCTAGCAACATTACACGCTTAAACCAATTTGCATCGATTTCTAAAATATTAAAATATTAATGGGATACCTGAACAGCAGCTTGTAATGTAATGAAATTCTCGAGTTCTGCGCTCTCGTGTTTAATTTTCGCGTGCCATATAAGTCTGCTTGCATATTGAAAGGCACATTCTAAACGTTAAAATTAACACATTCGCGAATACACAAGGAAAGCATCCCTGCATACCGCAATTAAATTTAAGAGCGTTTTGTGATCTGCGCGAAGATCTTGTACCACGCGAGGGCCTTATTTGGGCCAGGTAAGGTGTACATTGTTCTTGTTGCGTGTACGTTTACTTTGCCGGCGTGAGAGTACGTACCTACTGCCTGTTCTAAATTGGCGAACAAATAAAGATAATGTTTGCGACCACCTTAAGGTTCTTAGGTGTAAAGATCAGGTAAGACGAGACGGAATAATGGCATTCTGTTTGCGCAGCCAGGCCTGCCGGTAATTACCTACTAGGGCCCTCACTAATTGAGGAAACAATTTTTGTTAATATAGCAGATCCTACTACCTTACCTAGTAGAAGTTCTGCGTGAAATATGGGATTGCTTAGCACTTGTGTTATTAACATATCACTTTTTGAGTTATGATTATGACCGTAATTAAGTCATAAAATGTTACAGACAGTGCCTGATTAAGACTACTTGATGCCCTAAGCAATCCACGCCTGGGCCTGTGGGGCCCCAAAGGCAAAAATGCCTGTCTGTAATAAAAGTCTGCGCAGCTCGATTCTTAGTCAGTTCCAACTACTAATATTATAATTTTTAGTTTTATGGCAACTATTCTTGTAACTGTGTGTGTTTTATCCGGGCGGGCTTGCGTGATTAGAGCATGTATGCGAGCTTTCAAATTTCAGTGAGACCCGCGAAATGCAAAAATGCCTGTCTCAGCTTAACGCCGGCCGCACGCCTGTCTAAACCAAAAAATGCCTGTCAAATGCGGTAAATGCCCGTCAGATGGTAGCCAAAATGGCTCAGCTTTCAGATTTTTATCTTTCATACTGTACCTAATCGTATCTATAAGTACGAAACAGTATAAATTTCCCCACCTTTAGGGGATTAGTTACTATTTTATTGGATTTAGTTACAATTTCTTAAATGACGCATATAAATCTGAAAACTGAGCCATTTTAGCTCATCTAGGCGCTAGGCGCTAAGCAAGCCACCTGTCGGTCGTAAAATAGTACACAGTGATCCGCTGCAACTTCACTCGAGAATATATGGTAAAAATTTTACAGATTACATTGCAACTTTTAATTTGGGTGAAAATTACACAAGGCTCTATGATATGAAGACCTTTGCCGAACTCTAATAGTCAAGGAAAATTGAATTCTTTATCTTTTTAGGCGTTTCGGGTAGGCAATTTTAAATTTCGAAAGCAAAGACGTACCTACCTACAATCCGATTAAATTCACAATAGACAGGTGATCCGACGCATTACTCGAGACCGAGACTGTATGGCAATACGTTTATATCTAAGCATTTATTCGGCAAGCACTCTGAAGTTGCCGCAGGTCACTGTCTATTGTCAATTTAATCACATTTTAGGTATTTTTTTATCAAATTAAATAAAATGGGTTTTTTTCCCGCCCGTGGACATTTGACACACCACTAAACCTTAAATGCCATTCTCACCATTTTGCCGTGAATAACTTTTCGATTAGTGAAATTAATTGCATCTGTAATAGTGAACGAGGTGTTAATTTGGAGCCTGTTATGTTTTATAAATAGGTAACTTTGATACTTCCAAATGTTGTTAAGTGAAGAGATCTCATCTGTTAAGTGAATGCAGGCACTACGGTACCCTTCTACGACTGAAGAATTTGTCGGTAAGTTTCATGATTTCTTTATTTAAGCATGACTTGATGAATAATACTGGATGTTCCCTATTTAAGCTTGCACTTGATGAAAATTCGTTTCCATACATTCGATTTCCATTTAGGCAGAATATTGATAATGGTTATTGAATACTATAAAAACAAATAAGTATAATGTCAAATGCAGCAATAAACAAATGAACTTTTCGCAGAATTTTATTATTATTATAGAAATGGATTGATTTATTATGTCATACATTGTATATTACAATTTGTTGCCACTTGCGAGCCAAGGACATCAACGAGCCCTAAATGATTAACTTATGATTTCGGAATAAATATTATTGAATACAATTACTAAAAAGACAACTTTATTCAACTAGTTTATTTTTTGTTTTTATGGGAGGTATTTTTTTGATCTGCAATTTAATCTAAGGTTAGCAAAATCAGCAATTTAATTATATGGCTAGCAAACAAATATTTGGTCAGCAAACCTTGATCTGCAAACAATCTTAAATTCGTCAGCATTTTAATGTACAGTTGGAGAGCAAAATATCTAATTGGTCAGCAAAATATCTAATTGGTCAGCAACATTTCAAAATTTGTTAGCAGAGAAAACTGAGGAGAGAGGGGCAGGAGGAGGGGAGAGGGGTTTGTGGTGTGGGGTGTGGGGTACCCCATGTCACATACACCCCACCATCCTCGTCGCTATTGCAGTCCCAAACGGTCACCCATCCCAAACCCGACCTTTCTTCAAAGTTGTTTATCACTCTTTTTCACAGTCCCAAACGGTCATCCGTCTCATACCCGGTCTTTCCTAAAGTTGCTTAACTTTTGTAATCACAGCGTTCCACATGGACACCCATCATCTCATACCCGGCCATTCCTAAAGTTTTTTAACTTTCGTTATCGTAGTCCCACATGGTCACCCATCTCATATTCGGTCTTTCCTAAAGTTGCCTTACGTTATGGTAATGGCAATCTAATCAAATCTATTTGTACCGTACCGTACCGACACACTGAATCGCTCACCAAAGGTTTATTAAACGTGAGTCACTGAATTGGTCAACAAAAAAATCATTAGTAATTCTATGAAAAAAAATTTAAACGCAGATCATTGATTGCAGCTTAAAAAGAAATTAGAGCAGTCCAGGAGGACATTAATTTGCCGATTGAATTAAAAATATCTGCTAGTTAAAAGTTGCAGACTAACTAACCATTTTGGCTGGCCGAATAGATGTTTCTGCTCACTAAAATACGAATATTTTGCTAACCAGTTAAACCATACCCTTTTTGTGTGCCTCCGTTTCAGCGTGGGCAAAAATTTTTCGAATTCTTAACCGATTCTCGTGAAATGTAAGCAGGTTCTATAATTATGTAGAAATTTTCGTCGATTCAGTTTTTCGTTTTTTTTTAAATAGCGGAGATATATTATAAAATGTTCAAAAATGTCACAAACGCGAAGTCTACCCACATTCTGTAGTCAGATATTGTATTCTAGAGGTATCACGTCAAGTGACACGTCACACAAATAATTGATTTCCTGAAAAAGCGCACTGTTTGTAGTGTCACAGACATGACATATGCTAATAAATTATCTAAGTATGTGCACCATTCACGGCACAGGGGTCATTTTGTTGCTCATGGCACACGGCTCATGGTCATGGCACATGGCTCATGGCACACGGCTCATTTTGTTGCGCATGGTAAACGGCTCATGGTCATGGCACATGGCTCATGGCACACGGCTCATTTTGTTGTGCATGGCACGCGGCTCATGGTTATGGCACATGGCTCATGGCACACGGCTCATTTTTTTGCGCATGGCACGCGGCTCATGGTTATGGCACATGGCTCATGGCACACGGCTCATTTTGTTGCGCATGGCACACGGCTCATTTTGTTGCGCATGGCACGCGGTTCGCGGCGCACGGCGCGCCCGCATACGGTACACGAATTTGTTTACCTTTATCGCTGCGACTGCAGCCGGGTCGCGGTCTCGCGGACGCAGACGGTGGCTCGCCGACCTAGCCTTACTACGTAACTTGATCTTGGTTTTGTTTTAATTTGTAGCCTTATTCTACGCTGTATGTAATAAAAAAGGGAGATGAAAATATTAATTAATCACTATAAGAATGTTCTATCCATAGCAACATACGTCGAAAAAGTTTCTCCGTATTTAATGATACAAATTCAAGACATTTACAATAAGGTTTTTGTCAGTTACCTTTACATGGTGTTAATGAACTAACCAAAAATGGGAAATCCCTTGGCACCGTTTCTTCGGACCATCAAACTGAAAAACTTTGGACTGAAGAAACGGCTTTCCCATTTTTGGTTAATTCATTAACACCCTGTACATAAGTAATATGATCAAGTTTAGGGACTTGTGTTCAAAAAAATGTGACTTATAGTTTTTGACAGTGCTCTCTTGCCGGTAACTATAGAGTATACAACGTGTTACAAAAGTACCCCTAATGCCGAATATGGTTGATAGGTACCATCAAACTGAACAACTTTTACTATGGGACCAACTTTGAAATCGCGAAAAAAAATCAGTTGTTTCATACAAAAATTTATTACGAAAATATCAAAATGTATGAAACAGCTGACTTTTTTTTCGCGTTTTCAGAGTTGGTCCCGTAGTAAAAGTTGTTCAGTTTGATGGTCCCTATCTACCATATTCGGCATTAGGGGTACTTTTGTAACACGTTGTATATTAGTGTGTACTACCTAAAGAGCTTCTTGGCCCTTTATTATTTCTTATACACATAAATGACTTACCAGATATAACAAATCATAAAACTGTACTTTTTGCAGATGACATTTCCGTTATAATAACAACTGACAAAAACTCTTCCTTAGACCAACATAAAACTGACATAACTACTACGCTGACATTAATAATTGAATGGCTTAAAAATAACAATCTTAGAATTAACTTATCAAAAACAAATATAATTAATTTCAATAATTTCAAAAATCAAATAATTAATATTGATTACAATGGACAATTTTTACGGAGAGCAACTAATGGAATTTTCTTAGGTTTAATAATTGACTCGAAATTGACATGGAAGGAACAAATAAATAAAGTATGCAATAAGGTAAATAGTTTTGCATTCGCTTTGTATAAATTAACAAAAGTTGCTAACGTCCATACGGCAATTACAGCCTATTTCGCCTATGTCGAATCGATATTAAGATACGGTATATTGATTTGGGGAAATGGTACTGACATCAAAAGACTATTTATTGCTCAAAAACGATGCATCAGAGCCATATGCAATTTGACATCAGACACATCGTGTAAGCCGTATTTTAAATCCCTAAACATGTTAACGCTACCCTGCCTTTATATATTAGAAGTAGCTTTATATGTCAAGCAAAATGGTCAAAGGTTCACTCAAGCGAGTGATCTAACTCAAAGAAGCTTAAGATATCCTCGCAGACTAGTACTAGTATCTGTCCCACACTCGGCGAAATATCGGAAGAATTGCTATGCCATGTGTAAGACCATTTATAACAAATTGCCAGATAGCTTCAAGGACCTTCCTACCAGTCGATTTAAATTTTTATTGCGCAAATGGTTAGTGAACATGGCATTCTACTCAATTGATGAATTCTTAAGATATGATAATAAGTAGTTGTGTAATAAATATCAAAAGAGATTTATGGCCGATGAGATATTTTAAAGGAATAGGTACCTACTTATCTAATTAAATTTAATTTCAATTCTTCATATCTGACAATAAATTTTAGACATTTCATGACATTATTTAATTTAATTTTTAATAACGTTAATAATTTCTGTTTATGTTTGCATGCTACTTAAGTTGGCTAAATAGGTTAAGCTTCTCATTCACCTGTTTTTTAAGATCTCCATTTGTACCCTATTTAAAGCAAATAAAGATATTTGTATTTGTATTTGAGCTCTTGAAAAAAAACTCCTCTAAAATATACGAGTATATAGCAATTTCGTTGGTATAATTCCATCATATAGTACGGTTACGTTCTGAGGCTTTGATAGGCGCGTGGGCGGGCGACCTATGACTCCGGCGACTGACAACCTGGCATCTCGCTCCAACAACCTGCCATCTTGTTCTAACCACCTGCGCCTGCGCCGCTCTAATCTTGGGAAATCTCCGGCTGAGATGCGCGAAATATGCGAATAATCAAGCCGGGAAAACTATCCTATACTATGTCTGTGTAACGGTTGGGAGATGTTATCTACAACAGTTAAAATGTCATTTTATTATTAAACGAATTTAGTATGCAGAGGCATTTAAACAAATTATATTTTAATTGTCAGGTTAACTAACAGCGACTAGGTTATTATTATCATTAATATTACAAAAATTAAAAGAGAAAATACAATTACGTATTTTCTTCAAGTCAGATAATAGGGTGAAAATGACATATAACTAAACAAGCAGTTATGGGAGATAGGAGTCCTTACTAGGTAGATCCCGCCATTAAGAGTTAACCTGATGTTATCCCTAAAATACCTTATTGTTGAATAATACTAGACCCCGTTAGAAGTAAGAGACCATTTGACAAAATTTTAGTTTTGCCATCGACCACCAACGGCGTTACCACAAAAGATTTTAAAACACTGTTCAACAAGTGTTTAACTTAGACACTGTTTAAATGTGATGCTGTCACTTTTTTAACAATATCAGTTGAAAGAGATGGCGTCACAATTAAACAGTGTCTAAATTAAACAGTGTTTTAAAATCTTTTGTGATAAGGCCGAGTATGTTTGTCAGTATTTTACAGAAAAACGGATTGAAGTCAGTGTCCTGACGATTAATGTAGTATTTCGTCAATTTACGTCTGTACCTATCGTCGTATTTTAAACTCTACAATGTAAAGATAAATAAATTGAGATGGTAAAGTGAAGGTGTAAAACACAATACAATCATTCAGTTAGTACAGAAACTGAGAAAATTTTCATCAAAAGCTCCAAAAAAAACCAAATGAAACATACAATAGAATTGATTGAACCCGTCTCGAAATGTCCCGACACCTCGAGATTTTATTGGTGGTCAATTTATATGATATTAGCACCGTCTGTCTGTTTGTGTTTCCCACACGGAGGAAGTAGCCACAATAACTTTATGACAGGCCTCAATTAAAGCAACGGCTACCGTGCGCACCACATGAGTTTATGGAGGCTCGGCTCTATTATATTCAACGGTATTCGTAAGTTTTATCACAGTTAACAAAGAGTAGATTTTTCGGATTCAATCTGAAAATTTTAAAATTTAACTTATGAAACTTTTACTCGACATTGGCAAATGTACAAATCGTACGAGCCAAATAAAAAAAAAACCTATGAAACATATGGTAGGTACCCTGTTTTGTCCTTAGTACTATCTCTATTTTATTTTATTATTATCACAAAATCCACAGCACATAAATATTAACAATAATTATCTTACAAACTTTGCATAATTCCAATAACGGACATACATTTTGTTTAATTTAAAAATGTAAAATATTTTTGTAAATCTTTATTTAGAACAAAGCCGGATCTGTGCCGCTACGCATTGGGTCGGAATCCCAAGGGTGCCGGTTCGAGTCCCGTCTGAGGTGCTACGGGTGAGTCGATATTTTCTAGCATTTTTTCTATGTTACTTATGTTAATATGAGAATAGCATTGTGAATGCGAAAAATCTCAATTTAATAACTAACTTAACCGATTATGACCTTTCAGAGTCTTCTTTTTAAGAGTAATATTCTGACCAATCAGACTTAAGATCGACTGTTGGAATAACCAATAAGCATTAGAGTTTCCAATTGTCCGAAACATACTGGAGTTTTTACAATGGCCCTAAAAATTGCTCGGTCGATTTCCAAATATGAATTTAGTAGTTATAAACAAAAACCCGTCCAACAATCGTTGTTTACACCAATTTCTTGAGCATACTTACATGCCATGCAACTGATAAAAATTGATTTCTTATCTACATAGGTATTAGATTCTAGTAATATGGGTAAAACTTCTACTTTAATTTCAATACCTTTGCATCAAAAGTTTCTCACATTCATTAACATGATAAAAATAAACAGTATATATTAAACTACGAAGAGTTCTTATCATCCCAGAATCATAATCAAATTATTGTCGAATTTAGACCTTATCTGTCACAACATAAGATAACATGTTTTATATTTGTTGAATGGCGCATGCCCTGGAGGCGCGCGATAGTGTCCAGTCATGCGGTCTGGGAATCGCACTTATTACTCGAACTCGATCTCGACGCCACTCGACCATCTGAAACACTGAGATGTGTCGAATCAGCCACTTGTCGCGGAGGAATGTGGTGCACCTAGAATGCTACGCGATAGATATAGATAGTTATGTTTATCGTTACATCTTTTTGGACACAAGAAACCCAAATTCCAAATGCTTACAATTTAATTACAAAGGTTTCAACTGCGAACATTTTGGTTATTTTTGATAGGATTGTTAAGACCTTTTAAAACGGTCATATAGAATTACATGGTCTGTCCACGGCATCTGCTTACATTTTTATAATGATTTTTAATTGCAAATAGTTATATTTTTTGGTTGTTTTCCTAATAAATAAATATTACTCACATTCAGTAATAAGAGAATTAGCAGCAAAGTCATAGTGACTTCATTATTTTTATTATAAAATAAAGCTCTAATATTTTAATTTGTAACATTACCAGTGGATACTGAGCTTTATCCAGCCCCAGCTACGGAACTTTCTCAGCAGTCTAGTGTTCTTCAGATGGTGAATTTTTAATGATCACTTCAAAGCGAAATATAAAAACACTGACGCTATTCAGGCGGGATTGTTACATATCTTTCAAATATTTAGACTAGCTCATGAGGATAATTGAATCGCAACTTTACTATGTGTGATTAAAATAAATAATGAAAGGGATTTGAACTTTGAGGAACAAACGATTCAACAAAAAGCTATACAAAATGCAATCTAATGTCTTTATAATTGAAATACGCTTGTCGCCAACTTTGGAAAAGAAGTTAAAACAAATGTTATTGTCCTTCGATGATCAAAGATACTTTTGTTTCTCAATTAAACAAAAGAACAATTAGTGGTATTTGCATAGGTAGGTATAACAACGACAAATAAATAGGTAAATATCATTCGATGAAAATTAATTCGGTTTATGAGGTCCAATATACCACTGTCGTACTTGGTGGTACCTACGGACATTTACTTAAAAATACAAACGTGTAAAAATCGTAATATAAATAACGTCCTGGGTGGTGCAACATATAAAACGGCAACTTAACTACTATTATTTTCTGTTAAAGAGGAACAATAAACCACTTTCTCACATGCAATGACAAATTGCAAGTGAATTAATACCGAGTCGAGTTCGTACGGATAAATCAAATGGTGCGAAGCGCGCAGCGGGCTGCACTGTCGAAGGTTTTTAACAAGCGTTACTTGCAGTTCCTCTAATCCTTATTTCAAAGGTATTAATGAACAGAATTCCTCGTTTTAACTGAAAAACAAATGCGTCTGCTGACCAAGATACATCAGTATTTACCTTGACTTTTATTACAATACAATAACGTTTAGAATTGATTGTTTGAATTTCAGATATAGCGCAGTGGTGCTAAATATACGTGGTTCCTTTAGGATGTTATTCCTCAGTGTCTTCGCGGGGTGTAGTGATGGGAAATTCAGAATTTATACCAGATTTGGTTTGAATAGGTGCATAAATATCTCTATGCCTCCAATCGCAAATTGTTCCTGCCCGCGTGTTCCCGGGATAGGCTAATTTATACGTACTGTATTTTATGCTATGACAGTAATATTGTATGGGATTTGTTTGTTTTGAAGCGGTTTTCCTAGCTTAGTGAATGAAATTTATTCAATGTCAATTTGAAAAACATTACTTATGTAATTGCTTTTGGAGAACAGAGATCGGTCTTAGCTGTTGTTTCTTTTAAAGTGAGTTAAGTAACCGAGAAGGTTGTATAGTCTGTTTATCCTTACTTTATTTATTTGGTAAACAATCTTCACCCGACTTTTTAATGATTTTTTTTTTAATAGGACAACATATTTTTAAATAACGATATAAATTAAAAAGTCGTATGGAACAGCCGAAAGCTGTTTATTAAATAGGACAAGTAAATAAATAGACTATATAAAATTACACACTAGCTTAGTAAGGACGTGATGACGTAGCACGTAGACTTAGTTTTAATATGTTTAATGTTAACGAGAAATGTAGCAGAAATCTCCTAGCCTAGGAGAAATGAAGCCTACCTAAGTGACCGTAATCCAACTAGCCCAGTCGGCTAATACTTTTACCTGGAATCAATTCCCAATTTAATGAAATTTTGGGATATTGTTTTGGGATGGTGTGGGGTGTGGAACCCTGTGGAAACATTGAGGGGACGACAACGACAATAACCTTGACAATTTCGGACTTTTTTCGAGAGGTAACCCCCCTTTTTATGTATCTGCCGACTGGGCTAAAAGTCAAGTCAAATGATCTAAACCTATCCTAGGTTATACTGCCGACCCATCCCTATCCCCAGCGTAGCGTCTGGTCAGGGGTGTCGCAAGCGCACAATTACACGGCCCGCGGCCGCCGCCGCGCCGGGGGTTAATAGTTTCACTAATTTGACAAATCGGCTGGCTTGTTGTAAGCGGACCACTAATTGGTTACTGTTTATCTTAGAGTTTAATTGGGAATCCTGAGCTGTTTTTATTAATTTGTTTATCCTATAATTTATGTATACTTACTTTTTTCTTATTGTTTAATTCTTTCGGGCAAATTATTCCTCACGCATTATACCCTGCAAACCACGTACAAACATATTTTATTTTATTTATTTATTAACATCAACAAGAATAAGCATTAAATAATTCACATCACAGCTTCGATCAAGAATACCCTAGATGCCCGGTCAGTCTCAATAGCGGCACACACCAATAACGACTCACTTTCAAACTGCGTCGATATTTTGATTTAGTTCGCTTGTGATTGCGCCAACATACTCATGTGCCACAATTTGTTTAAAAACTGTAAAAATAATCAACGCAACCTAAATACATGAAATGGAAAATCATACTTTCGGTAAGCTTAGATCGTTTTATAATATAAATGATAAAACATCCTAACTATTTTAATGAAAAGCTTTTTAATTTTAAGGCGCCAACGCCAACATTCACCAATGTTTGGCCAAATGTTGGTTATTATTTAGAACAGAAAAATCATAAAATTAAAACTGTAATTAAAATGACGTATGTAAAAAATTATACAAGGTATTATCTTCTTTGGTTCTTACTAATTAAAGTTGAATTTGGAAAGAATAGTTATTGTACACAATTTCAAAATTTCGAATCGCTTTTTGTCATTCATATCGTAAGATTATAAGTGAATGTTGACACAAACAAAATTGCGCTTTAGATTAAACACATAAGGCATAAATTAGTTTAAACTGATAAACACTGGAGGTTGTTTATCTCATTTACTAATTTGTCAGTCGGTGCCATATTATAAAGCGTTGTCTTGGATATTCTTGATCGAAGCATCAAAGCAAAAAGATAATTAAGAACATTTTAAAAGCAATCTTAATAAGGTACAGATGTTACACATTAGCAATTGAACATTAATAATATTTTACCTACTTATTGATAAATCATGCAGTATAAATTCGAATTGATTCGACTTATTTAATCATAAACATCTTATTTATTATTGTATGTAGACATAGGGTAGTTATTTTGTAAGTCGATATCACGATTTGCCTATATTAATTCGTGTCATATTGACACGTCAATTTTTATTCTTTAGTAACTGCTGTACTCAGAAACGTCAATTAAGTTTAATGCTTTATTAAAATTGGTGCTATCTCTTTCTTTTCCATAGTGATAGCATAAGACGACATACTTAATGAAGATAAGCTCGGCTCTTTTTCTAATATTTAGGAAAGGAAGAATATGCCTAGCTAAAATGATATGAAATTAATGTTTACATTATAAAAACATATTAATTTTTAAATTCTTTCAAATTGTTTTGTCTTCCATGGCCCAACGTCAATACACAATATTAGTTTTGAAGGTTTTTTGTTGTTCTTGTCATGTCTGTTTAAGAATTTCCATTAGGTTAGGTACTTTTACTACGAGTAATCAAATTGTTTTATTTACGATTTACACAGACATTTGGCTTTTGATTTAAAAAAAAAAACAAAGAAGACAGTTTTAACATTGTATAACCTTTACAATAGACATCACCTTTACGATATCACATGTATGATTAGCATAAAATTGTTAATGATAGCAAAAAATCTACAGTAAGAATAGATTGTATCAAAATGGCAGTATATCGAAATCGCAGATTATATTTACGACTTTGTCCAAGACAAACTAATAGACAATTTTTATGTGTGCTCTGTTGTATCCTCAAATTATAAGGCATAGTACACAAGAGGTTTATACTTAATGATTTAGGGCCGGTTCATATATTCGAGAACGATTCGTTTTTAAAGTCCATTTAGCAAATGTGTCAAAATTTTACCACCCATATGCAAAATCGAATCGTTTCTCGAATAAAGGAATGGGTTAAGGCAAAATTAACTATTTTGATGGTACAGTAAGAGGGTTGCATATTAGAAAATCAAAACTTTGTCGAGCAAATTTTTAAAGAACAACGAACAAAACAACAAAGTTGAAAAGACCAAATGTTTTATTTAGAAAAAATTTATAATCCCAATGTATGTGACATCAAATGAACGACTGATCAAAAGTTGCTAGATGTAATTTTAAAATAGCAAATCATTACTAATCTAATTACACAAAAACTTGTAGTAGGTTAGGTTAGGTTAGGTTAGACTTTTGACCACGCGCAGCGGAGCGTCAAACTGCATGTTGCATGCTTGCTTGCATGTATTCTTGCTTACCCGTATTAAATTTATGCCTTTTGATAATTATGCTTTTTTAAATTATGCGTTTTAAGATTTAATTATAATAATTTATCCAATAATCCTTTTGACCTTAGAACGATTTGGTCAATAGTGTAATAAATAATTTAAACATTGATATTCCAGACTTTGGTCAGTTGAACTTTTGGTCAAATGATCATTGTTATTTTAAACTTAAGGGTAAGTCAGTAAAGTTTATTGATGTGGGAATAAGTGTTCATCCTCCGACCTCCGTGGTCGAGTGGCTTTGTACACCGGTTTTCAAGGTGTCGCCATCTCTGAGGTCCCGGATTCGATCCCCGGTTGGGTCAATTTAGAAAACGAACTTTTTGATATTGCCTCAGGTCTGGGTATTTTTGTGATACCACCGTTGTCTCTGATTTCCATAACACAAGTGCTTTAGCTACTTACTTTGGAATCAGAGCAATGTATGTGATGTTGTCAAATATTTATTTATTTATTTATACTTAGTAGATCTACTATACCATCAGAAAGCGTTGGGCTTATTTTATAAATATAAAGTATTTTCGGATTATTAATGATTCAAAATTATTATTTTGTCTAAAGAATGGTGGGGCAAATACGATTCAGAGAGAGTTAGTTAAGTTTTAATGAAATGAAATTATTGTTTATTCAAATACGCTCTCATAATAAGCATTTTCAATTCAATGTCAATTGTCAAATGTCAATTCTTTTAACTTACCACCCATTATGACGTCTTTTAGCTGACAAGAAAAATGGGTGCAAGAGACAGAAGCAGACCCATTCTCACTGGCAGCAACCGTTCACGAGCATGACGCATGACCCAGCCATCGTTTCGCTCAACCATATTTGAGGGAACGTAACGACCCGCCTCACATGACACTACCACAGAAACGTTTAAAGTGAGCATGACATACTAAAGCTTCCCATATTAAGGCGTTGATTCAAGAAGCCTACTGTAGATACGTTTTTTAAGGGGGTAGAATACTTTTCACAATTTATACTTAGAAAAGAAAAACCTACGACTCGCATTACTTGTGAATTTTATTGTAGATTTTTTTAAACAGGTATCTATTGCCTGGTAGTCTATAAGTATTTAATTTGCTCATAGAAATAATGAAACATAGTTTTGAAATCGAAGTCAATGCTCCAATTTCTGAAATCTTTGTAGGGTATCTTTTGCTGTATCTTTCTTCTAAAACATTTCGCCGTTATAAATAAAAGCTAGGGTATAGTAGAGGCGGCCTTACAAGCGTCATAAACCGAATGATCGTATGACATGCCAGTTCTAATTAGTTTTACTACGGTGACATCAGCCCGACTGCCGCCATAAAATATTAATTCAGTTTGCGTGTTCCGATACAACACCGCTTTTAAAACATTCTTATGACGCGGATGGAATAGGTGACGCATGGTTACTTCGATTATCTATCGAAGCATAGATATAAAAGCTCATAATTTCACGTATGTACCTATAAAAGTTTTAAAATGCATGTGTTCATTCTCAAAAGGCTGAGTGGTTTTTGAAAAAAAAAAGAAATTAATAAAAGAAAGACGAATATAAAAGTGAGACTGTTTAAACTTGGTTTGAACTATTAAATAATTCATAATATTAATTTGGTACATATTTATAATAACTACATTATATACTAAACTATCTTTGATTAAACGTTAGAAAAAGCTTATGTAGAATCTTTATATAAATTTGCCTCTTTGTGTCGACAGTTTATAACGATGATAACAATAATGTTCAGTACCTACTGAAATACATTATTCCTAAGATTGACAATTAACATAAACGAATGATCTATAAATCAAAATGGTTCATTATTCTTATACCTAAGCTTCTTAAGCTGCATTTCCACCTGACATGTGCGATGAAGCTAAGCGGTGCGAGGATGCATAGCGAATCCCTGAAACGGTGTGAGAGATGTGCGAGGAAGCTGAGCGATGTTAGGTTGCGTAACGAAACTAGCTGTGAAACGGTGTGCATATTTAAGTATTTTTCAGATATGCCCGCGTCAATCGCACACTATTGTGTGACCTTACTTTTCTTATGTATGTGGAACACCTCGCTCTGCTCGACTTTTAACACCAGAGCGGCACTGAGTTAGGCTATGACAATGGAATGATTCTATTTGTGGACTCATTTTTCACAACACTTAGCTACCTCGTCCATCTCTGGTGAGAACGCAGCCTAAGCCTTGCTTTAATTCTACATTACAATGTAAGTATTACAGTATTTACTTCATAAACCAAAGCAATTTCATCTTATTGACACGGCGATGTTATTTCCATTAATCACCAAGCCGCCTGCGTTGCTTCGATAACACTCGCCGGATTTACGAGCAGTTTACTTACATACTAATGGGTTCTAAACTGGGGGTTAGATCCTTTACATTGTAGTTATTATGACCAGCCTATGTTTAAGTAAACATTGGCAGTCAACATTGTTTGCAGCAGAGCTATTCGATTAAGTATACACGACGTAAAAATCGTGAAATTTCATTGTGAAATACTTGATATAAAATAAATGTCACTTAAAAATGAAAGGGTTGTCACTGCGCACTTACCTATTTAGTTAGTATTAGAATACATTGATATTAGTATTCCATAAACAGGGTTATTTGTAAAACACCAACAGCCTCGCAGAACTGACATCATGAACAACAACGTTTGTTCTACGACTTTCTGATTTTCTTCATACAAAACTCGATCATCTGTTCGAGCATTTGTATGGAAAGTCAATTCATTTTTGTCTGTTTTCGGAAAAGACGTAGAGCAAACTTTATTGTTTATGATGTTAGTAATCCACTCCTGCGAGGTTGTTGGTGTTTAAAAAATAACTCTGTATAATTTATTATATTTTTAGTGAATGTTTTATTTGAATTATATTATGTTTCATCCGCGTGACATTTCGTCTCCCATTGAGGGGAACAAATTATTGCCAATATTTTTCTTTAATATCCAATCTAACTCTATATCAAAATTAAATGAAATTGGTTTGAAAATGTAATAAAAATACCTAGTACTTAGTTACTTTTACATTGATGAAATGTATAAAGTTTAAGAAATCTTTGTATAAAGTTTTTTCCACCATTCCCATTGACTTGAACGTAACAAGACTAACTTTTCAACTTCAACTTAAGAAGGTTGTAAATTGTACGCATTTATAGTGAGCGCGGACGCCTTGGGTGGCAAGATTACACCGCACTATTCAGCTCTTTCATAAATTATTTATAACGCTATATTGCGTTAGAGTAAGGTAGAAAATGCCCTGCACTTTAGGGGGGTAGGTGGCTCTATAAGATGGTGGGTGGAAGTGAGTTTCAGAAAGCATTATGGTATATTGTAAATCTATCGTTTCGCTAATGACACGGGTCATAGATGCGTGGACGCATTACTGGACTCATTACGCTTTTAGGGTACCGTGGGAGATAAAATGGATCGTAATTATAAAGTTTAATGCGAATGCGTAAGACTTAAGCATTTCCAGGCGTTTTTAGGGCCCTGAAAATTTTTACTCTGTAGCGCCTCTTTTCCATTTAAAGCTAAAGTTTTCAGATGATGTATTTATGTATCCAATATACAATTGCACGAGTCTTAATGGATTTAATGATTATTAGCTTTAACAGCAGAAAGTATATTTGAAAGAAGACCATTAAGCCCCAAACCCAATAATCAATCTACAGATAGGGATAGGCTTAATCCAGATTAATTGCTAAGCAACTGTCGCTCATTCTTATTAATATCAAACGTTAAACAACAACTAATCTGGAAGAAGCCTATTTGTGGATTGATTATTGGGTCTGGCCGTTAATCTGTAAAGTTGCTACAACACAGCTGAATCGTCGTGCTAGTACAATATTCGTACAAATAATATACAACATGTTACAAAAAGACCCCTATTGCCGAATATGGTATATAGGGACCATCAAACTGAATAACTTTTACTATGGGACCAACTCTCAAATCGCGAAAAAAAATCAGCTGTTTCATACATTTTTATATTTTCCATTTTCATTTTTGTATGAAACAGCAGATTTTTTTTTGCGGTTTCAGAGTTTGTCCCATAGTAAAAGTTGACCAGTTTCATGGTCCCCATATACCATATACGGCATTAGGGGTATTTTTGTAACATGTTGTATATTAGTACAAATAATATTCTATTCTATTCTACAAAGTCGCATTGAGTAATGTCTAAAAGTATACAGATGAAATACAACAATATTGACTCCCAAGAGTTCACACGTCTTCACGGAAGCCAGCTGTAACCCATGACCCGTACTTCCGCCCACGCATCTCATAAAAAGCATCGCATCGAAAATCAATTTTTATATCATTTATATTGTCCACAGAGCAGTGATTTAGGACGACTAGCGGCCGTTTTGTCGCCACAGTTTAAAATTTAACGACTACGATCTAAGTGACTCCCGCACAATGATCTCGACGGATGATTTTTATGGACCCATCAATAAATGTAATGTTTGGAAATCGATTGATTTCATATTCATTTGGATTAGATAGTAGCTGTAAAAAATATTTTAGTCTTTAGCGTTTGGAAAGTTTGTACCAACTGATAATTTATAATAACATAGTTTCAGATTCCAATTCACGAAACTTCCGGTTACTTCATAAAAAAAATATTGTTCTTAGATTAACATTACGTTTTCTAAAAGTCTAAAAGTATTTGAAATTTTGAGATTTAAGCATTCACAATGCTATTTTTATATAATACTAAATAATATACTAGAAAAAATAGGACTCGCACCAGATCATGTTCTCGGACGGGAATCGAACCCGCGACCTTTGGATATCCGGTCCAATGCTCTGACCGCTGAGCTACCAAGTCACTAGTGAGAACGTCGAATTTCTTCTAGTATATCAACTCTTACGCTGCAAGCCAGCGCTGTAATCAACTGTTTAAAAATATCTGGAAAGATGTTCAGTTGAATGTCGAGGTTAATTCCTTCTACATTGGTGAGATGGCGCTGGCTTGCAGCGTAAGAGTTGATATACTAGAAAAAAAATTCGACGTTCTCACTAGTGATTCGGTAGCTCAGCGGTCAGAGCATTGGACCGGATATCCAAAGGTCGCGGGTTCGATTCCCGTCCGGGAACATGATCTGGTACGAGTCCTATTTTTTCTAGTATATTATTTAGTATTATGTCTAAAAGTAACTCTTGTAAAAGTCAGGCAGAGCGTGGATTAAATATGAGATGGTGTAGTGTGCAGATGTAATGTAATTTCAATTTTTTCAAATTATATGCAACTGACAGTCAACAACGTTACTAGGTAACTAGTGTTGCCTGGGCGTGACTAGCAAAACGCCAACAGTAACTAAAATAATCTTGATAGTTTACTAACTTCTTTAGATCATACAAATTGCATTATGTTTCATAGGAATCGTTTTATTAATTTCATAGATTTTCAACTTGGCTGTTTCTATTTAACACCATACTTCATCGCACATAAAAGATTCACAAAATAATAGTTTATGATACAAGGTTGGTAAGGAGGTTTGGTAACGAGGAGGAAAAAAAACCGTAAACAAACGCACGGTGGTGGCGTGCGGTAAAATAAACTTTCCGCACGCTGTACTAAGCCGTAAACAAAAATGCACGGCGTGCGGTAAAAACAACTTACCGCACGCTGTACTGTCATCGACAACACAAATTTTCGAGCATTGAAAATATCATTTATATTTAATGAAAATGGTAAATCACCAGAATGAAATGGATATAAAGACGCGCCTTGAATTAATTTAGTTCGAAACTGTATGTTATTTATTAACGAGTGTTGGCTCTTAGTTCGTTACTATATCTCGTGTGAGCCGGTCATAGTAAATGCTGATTTATTTTTATTGCTGTCAATAAATATTAATACATTACCTTTGAATTGTGCGATATCGTAACTATTGATTTTATATGAATTTTTACCTTTTGATTTTCTGTTATTAATATCTATCACATTGATTAAAAACTTAGCCAGGGATATTAAAGTAGGTACTATTTCTAAATAAATGACAACAAAGTGGGGTTAGTTACACCATTTATAACTCAAGAACGGCTGGACGGATTTTGATGAAATTTGGCACACAGATTTTTTTATAACCTGGATTAAAATATAGAATACTTTTTATCCTGGTTAAAGGTTCCGTAGGGTCTACGCGGATTGAAAACATAGGATACTTATAATCCTGGTCAAAGGTTACCTAGGGTCCACGTGGACTAAGCCGCGGGCAGCTGCTAGTAGGTACCTTATCCTAAAATAAAATACAGACGAAAAAGGATGACCAAACAAGTCATTATTTTGTTTAGGTATATAATAAGCTAAGTTTAGACTAGCAAGATCTTCCTGCAATTTTTTGAGAGAGTTAGTCCTGCAAGCTGTGACACTTTGATAATTTAGCTTGCCACACCTGTTAACACAGTGGTAACAGCCTGCGGAAGTCAACTTCTGCAAGATTTATTGCTAGTCTAAACCTTGCTTTAGACTGAGGAGCTCGGTGGCGCAGTAGTATAGCGCCTGACCCAGCAGTTGCGGAGGTGAAGCAACTTTCGCAAGGGTCGGTCATAGGATGGGTGACCAAAAATTTATCATCTCGAGCTCCTCCGTGATTCGGAAGGGAATGCTAAGCCGGCTGCTTTTGCAGTCGTTAGCACCCACCAATCCGCATTGAGCCCGCGTGGTGGGTCACAGCCCATCCTCCTTATCCACCCATAAGGAAGGCCTGTGCCCCAGCAGTGGGGACAGTCATGTATTCGACTAGTATACAACGTGTTACAAAATAACCCCTAATGCCGAATATATTAGATAGGGACCATCAAACTGAACAACTTTTACTATGGGTCCAACTCTGAAATCGAAATAATAAAATCAGCTGCTTCATACATTTTATATTTTCGTAATTAATTTTTGTGTGAACAGCAGATTTTTTTTTCGCGATTTCAAAGTTGGTCCCATAGTAAAAGTTGTTCAGTTTGATGGTCCCTATCTACCATATTCGGCATAAGGGGTATTTTTGTAACACGTTGTATAACATGCTTGGTTGAGCGACACAGTTTTAAATACTAATGTGAGACTATGTTAGTACTATTATTATTCTATGGTTAAACAATCGACCGGAGTTATTGAGATGTGTGTTTAATAAAATGTCATTGGTAGCGGTTTGTGCGTGTTCAGCTGTGAAACTTTCCGTTCTTACACAGAATCGTGAATCTAGAGTCGTGCGCAGCTGAACCAAAACTGTGCTTTGTGCGGCACAGAGCACAGTGATGAGCTTGGCACATGATTATTGTTATGGCGACTAAGTACACCCTATGAGTCGTTCGTGCATGGCATTCGTAGGCACCCTTAGCGTTAAAAACTATTGCGTTTTAATAGAATTTTGTGATTATTTCTGTTGAAATCCATTTTATGTATAATACAAATTCCGCCAAGTTGCCGCCTACAAATAGTGATCCGACAACAAGATTGACTTTAATTTAATCCACCATCGAGTTGGTTATTCAATTAATAGCCTGAAATACGCTTCACAAAATGATCGCCGCCCACGCACGATCCGTTGATCCCCAAATAACACGGTCGCCTTATGTAAATCCGATCGTTCCGAATCATTTTGGAAAACTCAATCCCAATATAAAATACTTTTATAACGCCCGATCCTATTTGTAACGGGTGTTAATTCCGAAAACAGTCGTAAATAATGCGTTAACCGTAGAACGCGCGCTTCTTACGACGACCGCTGGGTGTCGCTACTGATTCCACACTAACATATTTTTGCCTTATAAAAGAAGAATTTTGAACTTTATTAAACACCAATAAGGTTTGATAAACGGTATTTGAAAAAGGCTTTTTCAAAATCAATATCGAGAGTTAACGTCTTCGATCATAGTTAACGTGTAAGATAATATGGTGATATATACTTACCCCCTTACTAATAAAGATTGTATAGCAGATGTATAGTTTTACAATGGTTACTCTCTGTCAAACTATTTAAGTTTGACAATAAAAAGAAAGGAACAAAACACTGTGACGAAATGTTATGGATCTTAGGAATTCGGACTGAGAAATCTTGAGTTTTACCATCGTAAGAAAGATGACTGTTGAGAAATTATACTTTATTGATTTTTAAGCAAATGTTGTCTTGATTATTTCAATAGTTTTTTAAAATACTGTTCAGAGTTTTTAAAAATGATATTAAAATAACCGTATGTAGCGTAATGTAGTGTTGGGTTCGGCTATTTACACAAAGTTAAAAATCTTGGTGTTCTCTATTTTACTTGTAAAAGTGAAATACACACTACATCTGCTTTTTCTTTATAACTTAAATATACAATTTGATGTTTTGACTCATTAGTTTCACAGACTTTATAGCAAATTTTATTGGATGTTTCATAATGTAAAAGTAACTTATGAGTAGCTTTCTTGACAGATGATTTGACATATTTTTCATATCACAACTGTCAAATCATCTGTCAAGTAAGCTACTCAGAACTTACCTACTTATACATCGTGAAACAAGCCCTTAGTCTAATGTCTTAAACATACGATGTAAGTCTTTATTCTTACATATTAGCAGAAAAAAAGAATAAGTAAACTATTTTTCATTGATTGTTGTGCAGAAACAAAACACAACGAAAAGCGTAATTTAAACTTAAAACAAAATTAAAACTCGTCAAATAAACGGTAATAATGTTTACTAGTCGCAGAAAATCGTCTAATGTAATTATAGTACATACAACAAGTGAATAAGAAGGAAATTTAATTCGAGCAACTAAGTTGGATCCCGAGAGTAGCGAAGGATTCAAGATCAGAATCCTGAGCGGAGCGAGGTATACAAGGACCGAGATTAATTATTTTTTTTACACGAGTTGTATACTCTACTTTTTACCATTGACTACGAGAAAATAAATAGAGGGTATATATTAACCACATTCAAAGTAAAGCCATTAGTATTTAAATTATGATAATTCCCTTGTAATAATTACCTTTACAGTTCATAATTTTAGAGTTCAACCTACGATACATAAAAGGAGCGATACTTAAGATCAGTCATTAAGTTATAACTTAATGGCCATAAAATTTTGATTTGCAAAAGACTAGAAATCGCTCCAAAATGCCCCATACCGTTCAAGTTATTATAAAAAACATATTTCAGTACTAATTAGCCAATATCAAACGAATTCGAACAGTTCTTAATGAATTTATGGCCTCAATATTTCACTAAGATATTTACACAGTTAATAATGAGAATTATTATGTATTGCTATGGGTCCGTAAGACCCAGTGATGATTAGCATACGATCAGCAATTAGGAGACCTCCCATGGGGTTATGTGTATTTTTATGATATTTAATATGTATATTGGCGGGATAGTCGCGTGTCTTCTAATGAGAGAATGTTTGGATAACTTGTCACGGTTTTTTGACATACTGTATATGCTTGCAGTATGCGTTGTTGTTTCTGTATCTGAGATATTATAGAAAAAAAATTCGTCAATAATAAAATAACGTATTAGTGACTTAAATAACTCATGATTAAGTTTATTATTATAAGTTGAAGTCGTTAAAATTATTATTGTAAGTATGTACACAATAGGTTTCGGATTGGGAACTAGTGTAAATGTACGAAGTTTGATTTTCCCGCTTTCTTCTAATATTCAACCAAATGCAAAACCAACCCCTTAATCTAACTAACGAATCAAAAACAAGGGAAAGCAGATTCGAGTCCCCTTCTGTTTTACTTCGAAATCCGAATTGGAGCCTAAGCCAGCACTAAGCTACGAAATTTTAATTTCTCGCTTTCTTTTAATATTCGTGCTGACTTGGGCACCAATTTGGATTTCGAAGTAAAACAGTCGGGTACTCGAATCTGTTTTCCCGTTTCGGATTCGTAGGGGGTTGGTTTTGCAGTCTGTGTCCGCTAAAGTCAACTCTCCCATTCAGACTAGCTTCTACAAGAGTGACTAGCTACTGTGTAACAATGCACTATGTACAATATTTTGTTTTATGAGTGTAAATGTTTGAAGATGGCAAATTACTCATTAATTCCGGAATTCTTAAAATTTTATTGGAGGCGCGAGCTATAAAACAGTTTTTGGGCTCGTTTACATTTGATTGCTCTGTCACAGTTGTGTCTTTGTTCCATAAAAAAAATGTTTATTATAATGAAAAGTATTTAAGTATGCAGAGGAATTTAGTACGATAAGTTTTCATAAAATGTTTTTGTTTCAGCGATCAAGGTCCCACAGTATAGTCTCATCGGCAACTTATTAATAATATCAATTATCAATAGATAAACGATACAGTTCTACGTCATAAGTTTAGATAAATATTAGGAGACAAAACTTTAATTTTGTTTATTTTATTTTGTATTTGAAAAAGAAAACAGCGTTTTGTTAAAGCACTTGAGATTTTTCAAAGCTCGAAGAAGTTCGAAAATAATATTTAATCTTTTATTAGTTTCTATCATTCGAATTTTGTTTCATCCAAAAATGATTTTCTTCAGAATACCCTGAAGGAACATCGAACATTTTCACATCATCATCACTATTTGTTTTGATATTTTTTTAGTGTGTCATAAGGCAAACATAATTTGCTAACCTTCATAAACTTTTAGGTGATGACATCTGTTATAAATCAACCAATAAATAAGTTTAATTTTAGAGCTATACAAACATCAATCTAAACACAGGAAAGACTACGAAGTGTTGTCGTTATAATTGTTTATTGGTAGTTTTTTTTTCATTAAAATGAGTCTATATATTTTATGACGGTATGTTACGAGACAAACAAAGTTCGGCCATAAATTATCGGCTTTCAAATAAATTAGATACCACAGTTTCTTGGAATTGCAATAAAATTAACACCTGCAGATTTTGAGGCTACTGCGCAATTAGGAAAAAGGTTAGGTAGGTATTATAATTTATTTACAAGATTTCAAATGGAATCGAAAAAAAATGTGTATTTGTTACTTTTAAGAAAACACATAAATAACTTTACATATAGCTGAAAAGGTATTTAGCAGCTGGAAAGTAAATAGTTGCAAAAATAAGTATTTTTTTGATTTTTCTCATTCACAATGCTATTTTTATATTCACTTGGTATTATGGTATTGGGATACTTGGGATTCCGGCCCAATGCACTGACCAATTATGCATAAATAGTCAGTGCATTGGGCCGGAATCTCAAAGGTTCGAGTCCCCTCTAAGGTGCTACGGGTGAGTCGATTTTTAAATCTTAATTTATATTTAAAGTACCCTAACATTTTTAGTCAGTAGGAGTCTGACATGCCCCCCATAGACCGGCTATGGGGAAGTCTAATGAGGATTTCCGTCTCCTTCCCTCGCGCAAAGGGGAGACTGCTCCGAACCTCTAAGGTTGAGAGCGAAAAAAAAACAGTCTCTATCTCTAGGTATCTATCATGAGACATCTTTTATCTGTCAACACGCACAATCACCGTTTTATTTTAAAAATATGTATTACTATAAAATCATTTAAATCCCAATCCGTTAAGGCATTTAGAAGTTATGGTGGAATAAAGAAACTCACATAGGTACTCACATACAAACATAAATGACCCTGAGCAATTATAAAGGCTGTGCTCTAAATTCTCCTTTGCGGCTTTTATTTTGAACTTACGCTTTCAAACTTAATGACAAATAGTTAAAAATATTAACTTTATTAAGTGCAATTTAGAGAAACAAAAAGAAAAAACGACGTTTATTTTAGCGCTAGTGAATGCTTGTGATAGAACGGCCTTAGCAATAGCACTAGCGTAGATGCACCGAGTGCAGCGATTATGATTCACAATGTTGCTGTTATGTAAGTAGCCTTGACCCATGCATGCACCACGTTCACTATGCTGTATGCCACTAAATAAAGCATGTTATGTTATTCGCGTAATGTTGTTTTTGTAAACGCAATATGAAGAGCAACATTATAACATATAAAAATGATTATAGCAAATATAAAATTAGCAAAATAAATTTCAGTGGTATGATGTTTTGTTACTTTTCTAAAATATGGAGAAATCTCAAAAAGTTGTATAGAAAATATACTTTAATACATTACTGAAATACCGATAGCAATTTAAACTGTAGCGCGTTGAAATCTTTTCCTTGCGCGCTTTCCTTTTGATTGGAAGAGCAAAATTTATGGCAAAATAAAAACGTTTACAGAAAATATAAAATTGGTAAAATACATTTCAGTGGTATGATGTTCTGTTACTTTTCTAAAATATGGAGAAATCTTAAAAACTTTTTAAATTATAGTTCTAAGTCTAATGCGTGAAATACCGATTGCAATTTAAACTGTAGCGCGTTGAAGTCTTTTACTTGAGCGCTTTTCTTTTGGTTTTAGTACGTCAGTACTATTATTAATTCTGTGGTTTTGTGGCTATTATAGATTTTATCTTAACCGAAATAAAGATCATCCATTCTTTTCTAGCAAGTAGTTTATTTTTGTAATAAAAACTTTTGGTGCTTTATGCCATGGTAATAAGTGTGAAATTATTACAGTGTTGTGGTTGTTGACGTGTGGTCTACTGTACAGCGACCGCCTTTGATTGAGATTGGTGGTGGAAAATCGTAAATTAGTCGTCGTCAATACTGCGACACTTCGCGGCAGGCACGCCCGCATAATTAAGGCTGTGGTCACACTAAGCTACTGATAAATCTAGTAGCATTAAGTCTTATAACTACATTTTTGTAAAAAAATAAGATTGAAATTTAAACTGAAAACTTTTTTTATCGCTGTGGCACTCAGTCTGAAAGGTGGGCTCGGTCACCAACTAGGTAAAATTTTCCTTTGCATCATCTAAATTGTCATATTTATGCGTGGGAAGATCGTAACAAGATGAAATGATATTTTAACATAGAAACGCGTACGACATTATCATTCTCATTGCCAGCCACTCGATGCCATCTGCTGGGTTTAGGTAAGCCCCCGTGGTCGGTTTCCAGTTTCCACAGACCATATTACAAATACTATAAAGCCTGCGCCAGCGGCTTTCCGCATTCCTTACTAATATTGTAAATGCGAAAGTCCGTTTGTTTGCTTGTTTTGTTGTTTATTACATCTTTACGTCTTAACTACTGAACCGATCATCATGAAATGTTGCCCCCGAAAAAATAATTGTTCCCGAGGGATAACAAAAAAACTTTCCACGCAGACGAAGTCGTGGGCGGTCGCTAGTATTAATATATCACAGGCTTCCCTTTACCACCACAGGTAAAGAAAAATCATTTACTAGTTATTATGATTTTTAAAATCTAACTTTATGTGTCGCACAGTGTATTCCAGCCGTAAAGTTAGCCCAACAGGCTCCAATTAGCCGGACGCCTACGTATCGCCTCATTTGCATCTCATCTGTTTAATGCCCAATGTTTATATGAGCAATTCGGTCTGTCCGTCTCTCCGTCATGTCAGCGTGTCATAGCGGGGACTTTGTTTTGTAGTATTTCAAATTAATTCTATTGGGTCTTATTGTTTCTAACATATAGTCACATTTACATATAGAACGGGAATGAGTTTGTTTGGGTTTTTAATAATGTTCTTTTATAGTCCGAAGACAATATCGGTAGGTTTTAATTAAGTAACTTAATTAAATTAAGTTAATTAATATGGATTTTATGATTTGAAGATGTTGTAGAGCTGAAGTTTGTTGATGTTGAATTTGAATTTCATATGATATAAAATGGTAAGAAGTGATAACAAATGTTTAATTTTTTGTTTCAGATTGAAATATAATTTGGTAAGTATGTCTTACAGCGTGAACTACATAATATACCTACAAAACATTATGCGGTTGTTATGTGTCACTTTAAGTTTCTACAAAATATTTCTTTTGGTCATTTTTGAATTTAAGTAGGTTAGTAAATTGTTAAGAAATTAATTGATTGGAATGCTAAAGCGAAGTGCTAAAGTTGTGACAAAATAATCTTGCGTATATGACCAAATGTTAGCTATAAATTATCAAACGTCTACCTATCTCTTCAAAACGTCAATGAACATGATCATAAACAAACGTCAGAATAACAGTTGTTCAAAAATAACAGAAAGAAATAGTGCGAAAGTAACGGTTAGATTAACATAATCTATGCCGATTGGAGTAGGACCCGCCATTGATGGTGACATGGTGACGCCATCGGCGCAGGCGCAGCCCAGCGAGTAACGGACCGCGGCCTTTCACCTCTTATCACCATCACCTATTATCCGCGTTGTCCACGCCATAGTGACGATTGACTCAATAAAGTAACGACCTGAGAGCGTGTTAAGAATTATTCAATCCCATCACTCGAAACATCCAGCCCGATATCTCCGACCGATGTCAAAGTTCGACGTCGCATCGACCATTACCGACACGCCAGGAATGTCGACAGACAAATGTATAAAATTGTATGTTAATTCCCATATAAAGCTCGCAGCGTTGAGTATTTGTAATGGCCACGGAGAAATCCCAAATTGTCACTTTAAATAATCGTGTTCATTAGTAAACATTTAAAACACGCATTAGGAACGCTGGGTGCCGGCGCCCGATCACTATCTAGACACATGCAAACATATGCTCGTCCTTATCTGGTGTACTCGGTGACCGCCCGGTGGGACAGAGACGCGGGAGCCCGCAGACCAGTTCAAACGAGGAATAGAGAGGTGAGACCGTGATAGTATCGACGCAAGCGCACGGGTACGTACTAATTAAAGGGCCAACTCTTTTCGATAAATGGCCGAGAGATCCTCTCCGTAGATCTTGCACAATTAAGACATTCACTTAATAAGAGCTGGGCGGCGATTTAAAACAATTTAATCGATTCACCAAATGTTATTAGTCGATTAGTATTTAAATTTGGAACAATGTCGGACGACCTGCCGCGCTGTAATTGGTGATAATTTTTTAATTGATATTGTTGTGGCCCTCGGTTGATGGAATTAATTTTATTGAGCCGTGTGCGCTCGTGGCGTGCGTGACGCGTGCATTCGATTATTTGTATTTATTCGATTATAAAATTAATTTTTATTAATTGGTTATGTTATGGTGGACGTTTTCTGGCTTAATCGCTCACTTATCCCGTTCTTTTTAATGGGATGTCATTATTATTATAACATTACATACTAGTGATGGACGGGCCCCTTTATTAAATGCTATAATTGCTTCTTCAATAAAGTGTCCACCTATCTCTTGGCTTAATTTCATCTACATCGAAAATATGTCCAAAAAACCAAAGATATTTAGTTTTAAATAAATAAACCACCAGTGAATACACTTAAACATGTAATATTTATTAATAGGTTTAAGATCCTTCATATACTCAGATACTTGTTTAGGAAAACGAATTATAATGAACTGTGGCTTACTTCCTTTTATTTTGAATAGAGTCGCGTAAATGCCAGCGAATTAGATGGCCGATGTTAATTGTGCTAATTAGGGCTTTATGACCCGTGGCGTAAGGTGATGTTGAATATGTGCCATGGACGGTGTTTGCTCGCCGCTATGTGACATTTCAAAAGACGAAACATGGACAGAGTATATACTCTGTAAAAATAACGCCGTTAAAAAACAAAATAATCATTTACCTGATTAAAACTATTTTTCGACCCAGTATAAAAAACCTTTTTGTACATTCGTCAACTGTACATCATGATAAGTGCACGAAAATCACCAAAATCTGTAGAGAACTTTATTATTTAGCCGTTCTTATTAAAATGTACACCGTCATTTTGTAGTCCTTTTAATCAACTTAAGGGAGTGTCTACTAATAAAAAAGAAAATATTTGACAAATAAACATGGGTCGAAAAACAACATAATATTTTGGTCCTTCTATACTAACTAGACTGCTAAAATATTTTATTAATGTGGGAAAGTATTTTTTTTATCGTTTTTCGACCCATGTTTTTTTGGCAAAAATGTTTAGTTTCATTGGCAGACACATCTTTCAGGGGATTAAAACTACTATACAAAATGACGGTGTCTAGTTAAGGGCGTCCCAAGCAAACAACTGTCGTAATTCGTATTATTGAATAAATAATTTGCGAAGAGGTAGCAATACCTCGTTACGCTGGCGACCCATTATTGTATTTATTGCATAGGTATTATTCCAGCTCTTGATGAGTCGCTTAAAAATAAATTACAACTGGCTGAACTTATGATTTGATATAATGTACTTATGAGCTCATAAGTTAACTATCTTTGTAGCTTTTATGCCCTAACATACAGTTAAAGCTTAGTTTTCATAGTTAATTACATTAACGTTCACAACTATAATAAATAATAAACAAAACTCAGCGATATATCGGTTAAAAGTCAATAACCACAATCGATTGTTACCTCGAGAGCTCGATGCAAGGACGCCTCTCATATCACATCGGTACCGGCGCACACCGCGCCGGCGATTATTCGGAACAATTAGTGTTTAATGAAATAATCGATAGTGTAAATATAGATTTTCTCCTCGGTCGTTTGTCAAATGTATTTCACGGCGTTTTATAAATTTTATTGCTAACGATTTAACTATTTCCACGATGACGAATCAATTCGGCGTAATAGTTCCGATTCGATACTAATGGAACCGAATAAATATTTAATTATCGGCCTTTATGGTGAATGGTAACGAAACCGATTGGATTGATTTGTTAATGATTTTAATCGGTGTTTTGATGCTATCGTCACTGGAGATTGCGTCCAAAGAACATTGGGAAACTCTATGGTTTTATGGATAAGAGATTTGCGTTATTTAAAATCGGCCGTTTTAAAATTGGAATATCGAATTGTCATATTGTTGGCGATAAAAGAAAGGTGTTCTTTTATGAATATGGGTAATGGTGGTGAATGTGATGGGTCGGTATCGATTAATGTACGAGTATCGATTGTGTGCGTGTGAATCCGCGGGTCTGGCTATAATATGGCGGCAGCGGGCGGGGCGCGCCGGCTAATGCAAACGTAATCTCGAACTAATCACAGTTATTACGCGTTTATTATTAGCGCCTACGAGTGGTGGGCGAAGCTATTAGATTTAGGGATCAGCTGTCAAAATGTAAAGAGAATACACACAAGAAATAATTAAAGTGAAACATATTTCAATTCAAAATAATTTTTATCGGTTTATTTGAACTGCTTGTCCACGGACCTGAAAAAAAGACGGACGTAATATCACACTAAAAAGAAGTGAAGCATGCAAGGTCCTATAATTTCGTATGTTTTACAATGACCTACACTCACACAAAAACACCGGTCTTTTCTTACCAGGTGTATTTGTGTGAGTGTAGGTCATGTACAACAAACGAAATTGTAGGACCTTGCATGCTTCACTTCTTTTAAGTGTGGTATTACGTCCGTCTTTTTTTCAGCTCCGTGCTGCTGTCAGTTTGAGCGTAAGCGTCCATACGCTTAAGCTTATGTTTGGCGCATTAAGTTTTCCAAAGATGTACCATTATTTGGAAAACTTAATGAGCCAAACATAATTAATTTAAACTGGAAATATATTTTTGGCTTAATAATGATTGGCACGTGCCACACCTAACAGGTGATTGAAATATCAAAACATCGAATAAAGTAAATATGTATTTATACATAGTTTATACAAAACTAATATTATTCTTGTCTCGATCACAGTGACAAAATACTGGAGTTCTGAATTTGATGAATCGATTAAATTATGATATGACGAGACTCGATTAGTAATGTAAATTTTAACAGTAATTTATAGCGGACAAGAATAGACTACTCTGCATAATGTACATCATTGTTAAAATTACATTTTTTTGACGAAGTTATATTTTTTTACAGATGAAGCACAGCGCGTTGCTTTGCGTTCACATGTATAGGACAGTTCTAAGTCGCGCGTTATCGGTCGTTTAGTAGTAATAAATTGTGGTTCGGTGTGACATATACCATAGCATTTCATACATTACAACGTCGTTTACCGTCACGTTACGCAACGCAACGCGCTGTGTTGCTACGCACACACCTTCGGTTTGACAGTTTTAACGCTATTTTCTTGCATCATGAAATAATAATATTTTAGCTGTAGTAATGTCACATTAAGAAAAATCATTACCAAACTTTTAAACTACTGATCATAATAGTGATCGCAATCAAAACGGAAATATGAAATTTTATTTTTTTAAATGTTTTTTTAAATTATTTCAATAAGTAAGTAAACGTCTCCGTTTCAGCTTAGGCGAAAATGCTTTTTTGTGAGCAGGTTTTACAATTCAATGGAATTTTTTCATCGACTCAGTTTTTCGAAATTAGAAAAAAAGGCGGAGATATGGAGAAAAGTCATATATCTGCCATTTCGAAAAGTGTTCAAAAATGTTACAAACGCGAGGTCTACAGCTCTACAGAGCCACTAGTATAGACATATCACATACTTGATTGTTATTTCTAAACTCTTTATGTATACTTACTCACTGGTGTGTTGGAAGTACACTTCTGTACACTAGTATGTGATGTATTAATAATAAATCTGGACGCTAAAATATAAAAGTGTTACATTTCATCTACTTCTTAATCGCTATACTATAATTGCCTAAAATAGTATAGCAATGTAAACCTAACATTAAAACTTTATTCAACTTTTTTCAAAATATAATGTGCGAAATGTTTCCATCGATCTTTTGCCATTTCTACACTCTCTCTCCGTTATTTCTTCCAATTCACAACCTCCTACATATTTCATCTAATAACATACTTAGGCTGCTCTGATAATAATAATTTAAAATTGCTCTTTAAAACACACTCGATACCGATCTCACGCAAAGAAGGCCTACTACGAAAAAAAACCGTGATTATCGGACGATGTTCGTCATTTTATAATTTTGGACTAGCCCCCTAAGAAGACCACCGAAACGCAATAATGATTTAGCGATTTATCACGTTTAACTAAAACCAATGGATTTTGACAGTTGAGTGTGGATAAAACGCTATATCACGCGATATATTTATCGTGTTTCGGTGGTCATGCTAAGGAGGCATATCATGAGGTTTAGTACTATTATAATATTCTGTGTCATGAGCTAATAATATCACGAAATGGAACGATCGTCACGTCCGATCATCGTGGTTCCTGTTTTCGGAGTAGGCTCCCAGATCGGAGCGGTATACCACAAGTTTTTGTCCAACAGCGTGTCGATAAAGTCATCAATCAGTTGTCGGTTTGCGTGAAAGGCAGCGAACACGTTACCCTATAATAACAACTTGCTTTACCGCCGTTTATTAGATCAATAACTTTAATAATGCGAAACGCTTTTATTAGGTAATTATACACTTGTAATCGATTATCGGCCGGTATCGATTAATTGGAGTGCATAATCGTGCCTCGCGACGCATTTTTTTTACAACAGATTATAAAAGTTCGAAATGTGAAATGAAAAAGAAATGGAATTAATCCGATGGTTCGTTCAACAGATAAGAAAATCAAATGCACGAGTATTTATAAGCGGAGTTTTGAGGCAGCGACGACAAGATAATATCGTAATTATTGAATCATTGTTATCAGAACATCAGGGGCTCATTAAAAGAGTTAAATCGTAACGATTCACTTATCGTGAAACTCGGACCTTAAATATTCGAGTCGCGTTACATAGCAAATGAGATGTTCCAGTATACTTATGTGCGGCCGCCAAGTTGTTAATGGCTAGCAACTTTGCCCGCCGATACACTCGGTTTTACATTTCCGCTAAGGCTGGCGTTTGTAATTATTAGCTTAATGGGGGCGCTGAACAGGTAATTATTGTCGATTCGATTGCGCTGAGGTTAAGTACAGAGCGTCTCGATATAACTCATTACACTTGTATCGATATGGGATACGTTACATCACTAGTTTTTATCAACGATATCTAATGAACAGTTACTATTAATTGCTAATAAACACTTTCCTTATGTCGCAGTATTCCGAGTTAATATCCGCAAATGTAGGTACTATTTACAGATTTATTTATTGAAATTACCGTTCTCATCGATATGGCCTGAAAATTCTGACCATCTATTGATTAATTAGCAACTGTTTCATTTCATCATTTATTAGCTATATGTCTTTTTGAAAGTTTAGATCATCACCATGTTTAACATTTTAAATAACAACTACAAACGATATGACTACTTTCCTTGAAAGGCAACATAAACAAATGTTATCCAATCCGGTGTCGTAATTAGCCCAATAAAAATCCGTGGGAAACATAATTACGCCCAATGAATATTCAAAATAAATAGGCCACATAAACAGCCGAGACATCTCGCCATCACAATAACGCATATAAAATTTCAATTCCAATATTAGACATGTTATGCGCGCGCTTCAAATTCCATCGTTTTAAGATGGCGTCATTTACTTTTTTTAGGCGTTCTGGCACTGGATTCCTGTCATTATATCCATATATTATCTGTGGGGCGCTCCAATAAAACGTTGGTCACAAATGTTTGATTAAATTTATAGTTGCTACCTTTTTAATAATATTTAATAGAATTAAATTGATGTTGAGCTCTGAGGAGTTGTATTATAGTTTAATGGCATATTATGCCTTGCCTTGATAAAAATAAAAGCATTTACGGTTTAAAATCTTACAAGTCCTATGTTTTTTAAATGATTGCTAATATTGATATCTGTCCAAAGATTTTGTTTTCTCATGAACATTTTTATGATCTTCAAACTTTGTGCAAAAGTATAGACAGAGAATTTTCACACACAAAGTTTAGTTTTTCTATGGGAAAAGTGTTTAACTTAACTTATTCGACTTTATCATTAAGTGATTGTTTCCAGATGTGTTAAAAAACTGAAGTAGTCGCTAATTCTGTAAATTTTACCTTTTCAGATGAAGCGTAATTTGAATATGAATCAATGATACCTACCTACGTCCAAAATATTCGGTTTGATTTTCGGTCCAATATCTGGTGATCTGTGAAACATAAGAAGCCTTAACTCCCATAGATGTCAAGATATAACAATATCAATAATTTCCTTGTTCGTAAGGGGCAGACGGGCCTTAACGGGATAAAATTATTGTTATTGCCACCAAACTAATGTAATTATTTTATCCCGTAGAACAGGGTGATGTGGAGAGGCCTCCGGAGTATGTGTGGGATGAATAATTATCTCAGAGCATCTAATACGATTGTGAAAGAAGTTTAAGAAAATAGACAAAAAGGTAAACTGGATCTGACAATAATAAAAATATTCTGTTCAAAAACGTTAAAGCGTCTGTTTGATGACCAGTTTACAACAAATATTAATTCATCCTCTATAAGTGAGATATAGAATTAATATAAATTAGCGAATCACTAAATATTTCTGAAATTATATTCATTCACTAATAGTGAGTAGTCATAAAAGGCGTGTCAGGTTTATGGGTAATATCTGTTTATATCTATCAAATGAATTGGTTTTCCGTTTAAAGTACTAGGTATTATGGCGTTATACAGTGCTGATAATAGTTACTTGAATACTTGGTTTATTATAATTAAGCGTAAGGTACGTTCAAAAGAAGATTATACTGAGTTTATAACGTATTACACCTACCCAACTTGAATAACAAATAAAAACTTTTTGTATGAAAATGTTTTGTGTCTACAAAAATGTCATCTCCATAGTTTTGTGCGACCGCGTGACGTTTAGCTTAGTACTCCGAACATTTCTATGTCTGTAACATAATCAGATATCACCGTCCGTGAACTGTGCACCCAGGGCCGGACTCTAATTTATACTGCGGTCTGCGCCTGCGCATCCCGCGCAGTGGGACACTTGTTACCGCGATTTATAGGGACGACCGCCCGAAGGGTTTATTGTCTATGGCCGGTAATGTCGCCCGTTACTACGGAGTTTTATTATTTATTAATTGTCTGTGGTTGAAATAAAAAGTTTGTCGCCGAACGTTATGTGTCGTAACCTTTTTTATTGTGGGAGCGCGGCGTATGTGCGCTTAACGTTTTATCGAATTGCGTGAGTGAATAGTCAGTGGCGTAAGGACACAGATTTTTAAGACTACATTAAGATTTTTGTTTTAGATTTACGTTTATTTAACCGCCTCTGAGGTCTAGTGGTTGGCCCAACCGAGTAAGACTCCCGTCCCGGGTTCGACTCCCAGGAGAGGGGTACATTTGTATTTGGTTTGGTTGATGGTAGGGCTTATTTACCCTGCCTGGCTAGCCGTAGCTACCACCATCTTGTCTCACCTGACGCCATAACAACAATTTAATAATGTTGTGTTCTGACAGGTTTTTGGACTTTTGAAAGTTTTTCTTTCGAATCCAAATACCTGTAGCATTTGGAGTATACAAAGAATAAAACTTGATAAGGGGATTCCTACGATATTAATGATACAAAACGTGGTAACATAACGTCTTATTTCAAAATAACATTAATTTAACCATCGAATCGCGATCAACGCGCAATTTGCAACCGTTTAGGAGCTTTTTACTGACTGATGTTCATAATATAATTAGTGATTACAACTTTAAACAACTACGAATCTTATTTTCAATACCTGAAGAATGTGAAACTTTAGTTGATGTTCATTTGTCGTTTGTCAGTATTCTTACAAAGTTACATCTTCGCCAAAACTCTGCTCTTTCTTTGCAATATTGAGACTTGTACTATCAGATTTAAGTTCGATTTTCTTGCATTATATTTGTAGATTGTTAGTAGAGAATAAAGCTTGGTGTAGGTACAATTTATTCGATGGAGGCGTAATAGCCGATAATTGTCATCGGCATGGTTCGCCCTTGTTGTGCTCGATTTATGGGCATATTTCGGTCACGAACTGCGAGTGATGGAGCTCGTCTCGGTCGTATCCTCGTTTGCTCCCGCGCTTGTTGTACTAAATGACATGACGCAGGTGAAATCTGTAGAAATTCTAGTTCAGGCACATAGCGCCAACAATATATTTGATGACATGAATTAAGATAAGGTAATGGTACTAATGTCGATTTAATTAATATAAGATTTAAGTAATTGTAAGAGAAAATAATATTATTTTCTTTAATTAATATTCTTTGCTCCTAGTTAAAATATTTTTTTTTATTTATTAAATGCCGTAAAGGCAAGGTTACAACTCGATGACCATTGTACCTATATTCATGCTACTCACTACACATCACTTGACAGAAATACTGTAATGCAAAGGTGGACGTTTTTAAGAGATGGTGACGTAGACGACGGATGTTTTTTCAATAATTAGTGACATCATAAAGTGATAACGAACTTCGCCAACTAAATATAAAAGGAATTGACATATTAAAACGCTATATTAACGCAGTTCATAACACAAACACATGTTTATAACACATCTTTTATTTCGAAGTTTAATTTTATAATAGTACTCATGCAACTTTATTTTGACGGCAAGCTGCTCCTATTCAAGCGGAAAATGTCCTCTGTGATTTGCCTACTAGGCCTTACCGAAATTAGGCCCCAACAGAAATTGACTACTCTGTCTGTTGAGTCCTTTACATGGTTCTTACGTGGGTAGCGGTGCCGTAGTCCAATCTACAGTAATTTAAACACTAAAAAATCTTTTGCGAATTTGCCTGTTAAACTAGGCCATAAAAAATCGTCCACTCTGCCAAGTTCCTTTGCGTTGGTTCCCACGTGGGCAGCGGTGCCGCCGTGGTCCCCATAATGTCCTGGGATCGTTCTAATAAATGGTCCGCACTATTTGGCGGACGATGACGATAACGGTCGAACGACGTTTTTCCGATAGTACGCTGTGTGACCGATGTCACAGAGCAGCGTACCGCAGAGACTGTTTAGATCTTCTGCGAAAGCTTCTGCATTTGTATCTCGCTGAACTTCTTGGAATCTGCCCCCAAACCGGCGGCATCGGCAGGCAGATCATCAAAAAGCTCTGTTAGTAGTACTAGGCGTATATTTACTAAATCGCTAGCGCACCATAGGGTGCACGGAGAGATCTTTACCATATCCCTCCATAATTCTGAGTGGAGTTATTACGTAACATGTATTTTCCCAGCGAACAAATAAAAAAATAGTAGTATCTGTGGTTCCATGCTCTATGCACCGACTCATTACGCGGTGATCTCGGCGACATAATAATGTGAGCAATCCGTCAAGTGCGAGCGTACGCGGGCGGGGCCTGCCTAGGGCTGCCAAACTAGATGAAATTGCTAAATTTTCTTAATTCGCTCTGGAGAAACAATAAACATACAATTTAATGTAAATATCGTTACTTATTTCTGTTAAAGCTGATAAGTTTTTTGCGCCCGTTCGTCTTATCAGCTAAAAAAGTCTGGAACGGGTAGTGGGAAATAGACAGTTCAAAAGCACTTAATCTTTGGTTATTTGAATAAGGATACTTTGACTTTGGCATTTCCGTTCCGTATTTTGCGTCATGTCAACACTCTTAGAAAAAAGGGGATGATTCTTATAAAACGACTATAGTAATTTTGAAAAGGTTTTTTATACTTAATTGCGATCATCCTTAAGGTTTGGTGCCAATGCTAATAGATGTATCAAATAGGATGCAAAGCGTCTGCTTTGCATCCAATCGATAGGTATTATAACATACTAGACAGTATTAGCCAAATTTATAGTTTTAAAAACTGTTCTTTACTAGGTCTTCGATCAAAACACCCAGCAATGTAGAGCCACCCCTAAGCTAAAGGACACAGCTTTCTCAGGTCGCGTCCGCCGCGGGCGCAGGCGGCGACAGATGACGCGGCCCTGCTTTGTTTACAGCCACTCGTCAATAGGTCGAAGGGTCCTGCCGTTACATGATTGACAATTGAAGGCACAGGACATATTTATACTTCTTTTGCTTGCGACATCATCAGGGATTTTATTAGTATTGTCTACCCTGACCTACTTTTCAAAGATCCGGATCCGAATCGGCTGGCGGGCCGAAACCAAAGCACAAGAAATCAGCCGAGTGGTTTTCTCATCTACCTGGATTTGTATTATTTTAATCCATAATGGGCGTAGCGTTTGGTCAGAATAAGCAGGAGCATCCAGCACAGTAATAACTAAATATATATTCCGCGATGCAGAAGCTTATAACATCCAGTCCACCCACAGCAGCAAATCAATGCATTATACCACAATTTATGTTCGCTCAAAATACCTCAACCGATCAGTTTTATAACATTCTTAACCTGATTTCGTTGACATTTTCCTTTTAGAATCTCCGTGGGTCTGCAATAGATGCTCCATCAAAATTGTCGACGAACATGGCTTGATAGCTGTAAAAATAATGCTCGATCGCCCGCAGACCTAATAAGGAGCGATTTGCCGGGTTTTTAGACATAAAACACTGCCATCTAGCGATCGAACTAAACACTGACACCGATTTAGTACAGTCACGAAAATCTTGTGTATCTTCGAAGAGCGGGAATTAAAAGATCCTTTCCGACATGTTCCGGCTTTTGTCGATGACGTAGCGTAGGTACTTACTATTTATGGACGTGTAATATATTTGTGTAGTAACTATTACATTGAAAGGCAATGAAGGTAGCCAAGGAGAGTTTATGTCATATAATATAGAAAAACATTAAACATTATATTATGTGACGTGTGAAGTTAGATGTCGATATAATATGAAAGATCTTTAGAAATACGAGTATGAGTGACTGACAAATGAACATCAGATAATTATGATCTTAACAATTTTGATCAACAGCTATCCAGGTTTGTTGTAATCAAATCAAATTACACACGGGCGTTAAATGACAACGATAGCTCCATTCGAATTGATGTTTTAACAGTATTTTTATTTTCAAAAAAGCGTCTTCTAATTTAATCCAGTTTGCTCATCGTACAAAGTAACGATGTCTTAAAAATGACTTCAACCGACAACACGCGATCTTCATAAATTATCGATAAATTACTCGTGTGTTTAAATCGTCATCGGCCAATTAGCCGGCTCCGTTGCGCCGATGACAAATGGACACCATTTCTCACCTCGAAATAAGATCGGTATACATTTCAACACGAGCTCTGCCCGACCAGCCACCCTGAACTATAACCCTCGTTATTAATGCATGTATTTGGGAGTCAATTATCGAACATACCTCGCACTCGATAGTTGCGTAAGTAAGTTTTTCAATAAATTAATCAATCGTCTTTTTTCTCTCTCCCTTTGCACTCCATGAATAATGACCGAACTTGTAAGATCTTTATTTCGTATATGATTTATATCTTAATAAATGCGAACATTACTGATTGACGGATAATTTATGAACCGAATTAATATTTGTTGCAAATTTTTATTAATATGTTTCAAGTTAAATTGATGAGATTGATATCACGATACACCATTGTTACTTCGTGAAACAGATTGCCATAAACTTAAATTTATAGTGCGTGTTAAAATAATGGACTAGCTTTTAAAAAGTGAGAAGGTTATTGTAAATAATAAATGTTATAACGGTTAATTGTTTAATAAACAATCGAGTCAAACTATTATTGATCATTCAGTCCGACGTTCACTTAAAACGAAGCAAATCGTGATTCGATTCTGATGGATTGCGCGAAATGTGTGCCGTGACTAAATATTCGAATAAGTCAGTGAAGTTAACAAGTTTCCAAAGCTAAACTGATGTTTAACTATCGCTCAAAAATAATAAAATTAGACTTACACCATTCCGGTTCAAACAATTAATGATCCGATATGTGGTTCGAAAAATAAAACTCCGTTGTTTGATAGCTCAATCGATTCTCGAGATCGACTTAGCTCATGAATAAAAAGCACATTAAAAAGATAGTGTGATAAACAGTTTGGTTTCTAAGAGTAATGTTTAGTAACATTCATAGATATCAAGTGCGACAATTGATTCTACTCCTTAACCGGCTAGTAATACAGTCTACATACATGCACGTTTATTTAAAGCAATGAGTAATGTAAATATGGTTCGATACAGAAATCGTTTCCGTGAAATTCCTATGGATTTAATCGAGTAGTTAATCGATTATGGATAATTTCGCCGTAAAAGTTTCTTTGCCGTAAAATCTCGCGTGACCGAGTATAAAAATATCCGTTTGATCCTGTTCCGGAATAGACTTTCATATTTTAATTACGTTAATTTGAGGAGATATGAATTCAACCGTAATTGAACGCTATTTTGAATACTACCTATCTAGACAATTAGAAATCTCGAACATTACGTAAAGACAAAAGTGGAGAGGACAAAGTGGTGAAGAGGACCAGATTTAATGTTTTTACTCGACTGCAAGGGTAAACTATATGTAAACTATAATAATTAAAAAATTTAGTGCTCATTTAGCGCTTTTCTTTAGTCACGTTCTTTCTGTTTAGTTAATAGGTACCAAATATTAATTTTGATTTTTTTATTGTTTTGTATTTTTTCGTGGCCATCCATTTTTAGTAGTAAAATCGCTGGAGTTTGGTTTCCAAAAATAAACACTACTATGCAGCTCTTGATTTACGAAGAATGTTAAAATTTTTGCATTCACGATAAAGCAATTTTTATATTCTGTCACAGAGTCGTAGAGATTGTGAATAAATTCTGTGAACATTCAAAAAAATGATTAAAGTTCAAGTTCACCGTGCTCTTCGCTTTCACACTAGATCAACCATTAATCTTGAAATATTCAAATCGCTGATAGTGTTAATGTCAACAACCAGTTATTCAGATCGAATGATATAATATAAGTTATCGCCGTACTCGCCATTAGCGCGGAGGGCATATTTCACGCGCATCCCAGATAGCCTTGTGATAGCTATCTTTACAGGGTCCAGGGTTCGCCGCGGGAGGCTACGCCGTGTTAATAGCGGTGTCCTCCATTTGTTTATAAAAAGGTTACATAGTTAATGCTTAAGTGCCACTACTAAGTTAGCACTGAGACTTAATATGCTTGGATGTTGGGAAGTTTAAAGACTAAGTGAGAGTAAGCTGGTACCTGCGTTTCTGTTTAAAATGTAAGGAAAGACTCGTTTACACTGTTAAATAAGTTAATAGCTAGTTTTGTTGAGCCTATTCTTTTTATCACTTGAAATATATACCTACTGAAAAAATTAAATTGTGAGCAACTCAGATCGATTTATTAAGTGTCAATTCACAAAAACCGCAACTGCACGATAACAACTAAACTACACATTCTTATACTTTAACGTTCCTATGCAGGTTGTCTCAAAACTTTGCCACACGAAGGGAAAGTAACTAAAATATTGAAGGTAGGAAATTTACTAAAAGAACTTCATTTTGATTTAAATAGTAATTGGTTATGCATTCAAAGATTTTTGAAAAATCGCCCGCCTTAACCAGAAATCAGACCTACCAAATATGGAAAAAAAACTTTTATTTTTACTATACCCGATCGAAAGGGTTACTCATTAGGATTTTCTTTCTTAAATAACACAGTGTCTTAAACAACAGAAATACTAAGAACAATTTTAATTAACTACTTTTTGTATCGTATCGTATGCGATTTTTCAAAAATCTTTGAATGTAGTTCCGATTATTTTTAATAACAAAATGAAGTCTTCTTTCAGTAAAATTTCCTATTTCAATATTTAAGGCACTTTCCCTCCATGTGGCAAAGTTTTGGGACACCCTGTATACACTCACTACTCGGGTACGCATGTCTATACAACGTGTTACAAAAGTACTCCTAATCCCGAATATGGTAGATAGGGACCATCAAACTGAACAACTTTTACTATGGGACCAACTTTGAACTTTGAAATTTTTCGCGATTTCAGAGTTGGTCCCATAGTAAAAGTTGTTCAGTTTGATGGTCCCTATATCTACCATATTCGGCATTAGGGGTACTTTTGTAATACCTTGTATTTATTATATATTTTTCCCTGCAGCAAAACAGCCTGACCCACATTTCTTTTCTACTCTTTCCCTCTTTAATAGCTCATAAACGTAGTTGATATAATTTGTTAATCTCAAAGACCTCCAAAAAGTAATATCGTTGCTAATTAGATAATGACCGCGACCCGACCCCTGTCTGTCTGTCTGTCCGTTTAAAGTTTTTGTTACTCCATAATTAGATATTTGGAGCATCAACGATCTCTGGTCAGCCATGACAGTTAAGGCTGCATCTTTAATTTTTTGACGTCTACTTAGTGACGTACGCCTTGTGTGGTTTTTAAGATGGACTAGATATTTTATTTAGACATGAGAACTATTGTACCAACCTACAATGTTTTGTATTTTTTTCATTGTTTTGGAGAAATGGTTGATTGTTATGATGTTATGGCTCCAGCTAACGTAGGTTCTGAGCGGCGGAAAGAGCTACCGAAAAATAAGCGGCCTTACCACAAAAGATTTTAAAACACTGTTTAATTTAGACACTGTTTAAATTTGATGCCGTCTCTTTCAAACAATACTGTCAAGAAGTGTCAGCATCACATTTAAACAGTGTCTAAGTTAAACACGCGATGAACAGTGTTTTAAAACCTTTTGTGGTAAGGCCGATGGAGTTTGTTCGTACATTTGATCATTGAATGAATGCAAAAACCAACACCATCTAGCAATAACTTCCACATAACAGATGGTAAAACGTGTACTGATAGCAACAAACCTTGCACTTATCAGTGGCCACACGTGAGCATCATCAGATCACGGAGCTGTTAGACCGTACAAACCTAAGCACTGAATTTGCTTATCAAAAGTTTGTTGTTTTTTGCATCCATTATTATAATGGACAGAATAGGTAGTGCCTAAATTATATTCAGGGAAAATACTTTTTCGTAAATGTCAGAATGTAAAATAACTAAGCTTGTCAGGATTTGGTTCTGGTTTTAACACAAAAAATATACCAGGGCATTATTCAATAACGTGACAATTTGTCAATTGTCATGACAATTTGGTTTAAGTTGCGGTGTAGCAATGAGTAGTTTGTTCTATTTTGAAATTGGTTGACGCAATGGATATAAAACTGTCCTAACAGGTGACAAATTGTCACGTTTATTAAACCTTCAACGCCTGGAAAATGAGACACAATAGATATTCCATTGTTATCCGGCCGCATGCGTCCGTTCGGGCGTTGATGAATTAAATAGGGCCCAGCTTTATAAACCCTTTATTAATAACGAATGTATTAAATAAAAACGCATAATTATTATCTGCATTATTCACATATAAGGCAGTAAATGGGAGTTAAATTATAATTAAATTAACTAACTTATCCGGCTTAATTATATTTCTTGAGTAATAAAATTAATTATATAATAAAACTTGTGCGATAAGGAAGCAACCATTCGCATAGCTAGAAACTGATCGAGATCTAAGTGGTCATATCTTTTAAGTTCTTATAATTCTATAATAATATTTTAAATATATAAAGTGAAAACTCGTTTAAGTCTACGACTTTACACGTCTTCTAAAAACTATCTTGACAATTTTTTTATTCTTCTAAAATCATAATAATATGATTTGTTTAGAGTGGTTATTTTGTTATAAAATATTTAGCAGCGCCACTTTTAATCCATTAATCTATTTATTAAAGGGCGGCGCCACAGAAGTTGACGTGTACTTAGCTAAAATAATTTTGCGTATGTGAGTTTTCCACCACAAAATGATAGGAAAGTGTGCAACAAACTAATTTAAAGTGTTTCTCCGAGCGGTAATGGCGTAAAATATGTGTTAAAGCAATTGCGTACACTTAGCACCTGCGCCTGCGCCACGGTGGCGAATTAGCCTAAATGGAGGGAGATGATCCTCCAAGTAAAGGTGGGTACATATCTGTATCTTTACGGCGTATCGTATTCCCGTCGCGTTGCACCAAAGTTGCGTTTTATTTTCGCGTATTGCAATCAGCGGCCATGTCGGTCGCAAGATTATAGTACAGACTTCCGGATTATGGCGATTCGTATTACTAGTCTAATATTATCAGTAACTAGTCCGTAGTAGTAGCACAGGATTGTAAAACTGTGATAGTAGTACCTACCTACGATTATAGTATTCAGGAAAATTGTTTTTTTCTTGTAATTCCGATGTTTACAATAATTCTATGACATTCAAACTAGCTGATAATTCTGTTTATTATAGCGATCATGATACGCAAAGGTGCTACGCGATGCACGGTGATTACGATACGCCGTAATGAAACAGATGTGAACCCACCTTAATAACGTCAGTGCCGGATTGAACCAATGACCTCTGTGGCTGCTGACCACTGTGTCGTGTGGGTTTTGTTAATGAGGGAATATGGGCAAGTGGCTTGGGTGAGAACTTGTTAATTTCATGTAAAGACAGATACACACACAATATCATATTACAAAGGGATATATTCAAGGGAAACTCATAAACCTCATCCGTGACGAGTCTTCCAAAAGGTTTTATGTGTTTCAATTTCAAGTTGGTTGTGATTTTGTGAGGCTAATGTTATTTTGGCTTTCTCTCCCTCCTTTCTTCCTTCTCCACTTTGCACCAAACTTTTTATGTTATACTTTAAGGGATGCTGAAAGATTAAGAAATTTCTTAAAAAAGAATTTAGACCAATGAAAAAAAAATTTTTTTGATCCTTTCTCCAGAATGGGGTAGAAATGAGTCTTGAGCTTCGAACTTCACTTTACTGTATGTTTTTCTTAGACTTTTTGTAGCTATGTGCTAATACTGCCAATAAAATGCAAGGTCGTTCATAAGCGCTTCGCTCTTTTGTACATCAAATACCCGTCAGTTTTAAAAAATATATCAATTGCTTTGAAATTACCTTTTTGTGTGTCAATCTGAAAATATAATTATAGTAGCTTTCCGCCCGCAGCTTTGCCTGCGTGGACCCCAGGTTATATCGTGCAGGAGGAGACCCGTGCCCAGCAGTGGGATCAAAACTAGCCTGTGGCTCTCTACCATGAGTTGATGCAAACTGTTTAACTATCGTTTTCTCTCTTTCACTCGCATTGACTGTGAGCAGTATATATATTATTAGAATAAACCATATCGGGATTTACACCATGTACCTGTTTATTTTTGAGACTCCGATATTTCGGCGCAGTTGCATGCGCCATGGTCACGGAAGAACAATCGATTGCGTGCGGGTAGATGTTATTGGCAGACAAATCGATCTACCCTCCGTCTAAGTCTTTTATTATTACGCTCGATACCGTACCGGTATCGACTGTCTGCAAACTCACTACTCACTCGAATCTGTTCACGACACACGACACTCACTGTATCTGTACGCGAAACGGCGCTTTTACATTTCATGTTGTTTTTATACAATCGGATTACGGGGTTCCAAACACTCGACAATTTAAACCCATCTTCACGATTGAAATTTTTGTATTTGGTAATTTTTTTTATTAATTACCAAATACAAAAATTCGTCAGAAACCATGGAAATTTAAAACATTATAGTATATCTGATAGTTTACGGTAGCGTAAACAGTTTGCATCAACTCATAGGGCCACTGTATCCATCCCCAAGGTCACATCTTTAACCATACAAAATTTTGCAAAATCCTTATCATAATTTTAACAACACACTGATTAGGTATAAAAAGTTTATCGCATTTATAAATGTAGCGTCAGCTCGGACTTTGTATCTAGAGCAAACTCACACACACTGTGTTAGGTACATCCAGCTGACGCACATACAATAATATGTAATAATTTAGTATATAAGATGTACAAATAAATAAACTTAGTTCTTAGCTTCTTAGCGCTATAGCAACACTGGCTGTTTGATTCATCTCCCAAGCTAGGAGCCAAATTGGTGACCCCGACGTGATTCTGCTGGATTTCTCCGTGATCGCACATTTCAATCGGCCTTCCACAAGCGGATCCCACCGATTGAAATTTCAAAAGGCGTATAATCACGGAAGTCCTTCGTCGACCAGGGAGACAAACAGATCGCAGCCACCCAGTAACCATCAAGCAAGAACAAGCTGAGGAAAGCGCAGTCACGCAGTCTGACGTAACTGTTTTCGTCGTTCGTTTTCTAGCGGATCGGTTTGGCTGGCCTCCCACAAGCGGGTCTCACCAGTCAAATTGAGAAGTCGCACATAGATTCGAACTAGACAGCACAGTTGCCTCATAGACATAGACAAGCGCTATATCAAGCTAGCTACACAGCAAAGCCCATCTTCAAAACAACAATGGCGTCCATATCACCACAGCTACCAGAATCCTTAGAAGAACTCCTGTCGAGAAGAGTGGAATTTCTTGCGCGACAATTACGCGAGATGCGCCAATCTCATCATCATATGCCGAGAGAGCAAGACAGACGCAAATCGAAGTCCCACTCCCACTCCAGGAAACGTTCCCGAAAACTCAAAGACTGGATGTGCTGGTACCACCGAAAGTTTGGAGATCAATCGACGCGATGTACAGATAAGGCTCGCTGTACATACAAAGCGCAGCGAAATACGCCGTCGGAAAACTAACTCCGACACTAACCGCGGCGGGAGTTGGTGTTGACGGAAAAAGTTACCGTCTATGTGTCACCGACCGAAAAAGTGGGACACAATTTTTAATAGACACCGGAGCAGACATATCTGTACTCGCCCGCACAAAGGAAAAGCCCACAAATGCCGATTACGCAATTTATGCCGCCAACGGAACGCAAATAAAGACCTACGGATTTAAGACAGTTTGCATAGATCTGGGACTACGAAGACCATTCACGTGGACATTCGTCATAGCCGATGTGCGCAGATCAATTCTCGGAGCAGATTTTCTCGCTAAAAATCAACTAAACATTGATCTAAGCGAAAAGAGATTGATCGACAAAATAACGAAATTATCGGTTGCCGCGCGCACAATGCACTCGAATGACTCATCGGTCCGCACGATAGATGTAACCGGACCCTACGCCGAGTTATTACGTGAGTTCCCTGACGTAACAAGGCCGTCGACGCTGAAAAATGCACCTAAGCATAATGTCGTGCATTATTTACATACGACGGGGCCGCCGATCTATGCAAAAGTTCGTCCATTGAACCCAGCAAAGTACAAAGCCGCGAAACAGGAATTCCAAAGGATGATGGAGTTAGGCATTTGCCGCCCCTCCAACAGTCCTTGGGCAACGCCGCTGCACATCGTCACAAAGAAAAATGGCGAATTAAGGCCATGCGGCGATTACAGGCGATTAAACGCCGTCACACTTCCTGATCGCTACCCTATACCAAGGCTTCAAGACTTTATATACTTGCTGCGTGACAAGACCGTTTTCTCCAAGCTGGACATCCGAAAATCGTTCCATCACATCCCAATTTTCGAAGATGACATACCAAAAACTGCATTAACAACACCGTTCGGACTTTTCGAATTCACGAGAATGACGTTTGGATTACGTAATGCCAGCCAAACGTTCCAACGTTTCGTCGACATGGTATTTAAAGGGCTCGATGTATTTGTTTTTATCGACGATATCCTTATCCCATCAAGGACAAAAGAGGATAACGAGACCCTACTTCGAAAAGTCCTGGAGAGAATGGACGAATACGGCATCACACTAAACGTGGAAAAATGCGAATTCGGCAAAGAAGAACTGGATTTTCTGGGCTACCACATATCCAAAGATGGCATACGTCCGCTGGATGACAGGACTGAGGCAATATCGAATTTTCCTCTGCCTACGACAGTCCAACAGCTGCGACGTTTTCTTGGCATGGTGAATTTCTACCGCCAGTGTATACCTCACGCTGCTAACATACAAGCTGAGCTCAATAAGTACCTGCACAACTCCAAGAGGAAGGACAAAAGCGAACTAAAGTGGACACAAACGTCAAAAGAAGCATTTGAGAAGTGCAAAGAAAGCATAAAAAGCGCTGTTGCACTATCTCACCCATCCACTTCCGCTCGTCTCGGCCTAATGACAGATTGTTCGGCCACATGTGCAGGAGCAGTACTGCAGCAGCACGTGAATGGAAAATGGGAACCTCTATCCTTTTTCTCCAAAACACTGAGCGACACACAGAAACGGTACAGCACGTACGATAGAGAACTACTTGCTATATACATGGCAATAAAACATTTCCGTCACATGATTGAAGGAAGAGAATTTACGGTTTATACAGACCATAAACCGCTGACGTTTGCTTTACACAAACCAGCGAGCTCATGTGACACGGAAAGAAGACTGCGCCAGCTCGACTTCATCTCACAATGTTGCTATGACATACAACATATATCCGGCAAAGATAATGTTGTTGCTGACTGCCTATCTCGAGTGGAGGAGATTACCTTCCCTTCACCCATCGATTATGAGCAATTGTCGGCGGAGCAAGAAAAAGACAGCGAGCTGAGAGAATTGCGAAACAACCCGCACTTGCAGTTTAAAATGTTTCCCGTACTGAATAGCGACAAGGTCATATTGTGCGAAACATCGACGCGCTATATGCGACCATACCTACCGCCGCTGTACCGACGAAAAGCATTCGACATCGTGCACAACATCAGCCATCCTGGCGTCAGAGGAACACGACGCATGCTAGCGCAACGCTATTTCTGGCCATCGATGACTACAGACATCGGAAAATGGGCAAAGACATGTCTATTATGTCAACAGTCCAAAGTGCAACGTCACACTGTTTCGCCGATCATGCACTTTCCGCCGGCCGATCGATTCGCACACTTGCACATTGACATAATCGGGCCGTTACCTACGTCCGAAGAATGCAAATATTGCGTAACGATGATCGATCGCTGCACAAAATGGCCAGAAGCGTATCCCGTCAAGGACATCACCGCCGAAACCATCTGCCAGATTCTACTCAGAGGTTGGATTGCCAGATTCGGAACACCGACGACGATTACGTCAGATCAAGGACGACAGTTCGAGTCCGAATTATTCCGGAAGCTGACAAATAAGCTGGGCATCAACCACATCCACACCACCGCTTATCATCCGCAAGCGAATGGACAAGTAGAACGCTGGCACAGAACACTCAAGGCCGCGCTGATGACGAAGTGCAACCGAGTAAACTGGGTCAAAGAATTGCCCATGATCCTGCTCGGACTTCGCACCGCAATACGGGACGACACAAAAGTGAGCGCAGCAGAACTGACCTACGGCACAACACTACGACTACCTGGAGATTTCTTCACCACCAGGACGACACCTCAAGACGAGAATGGCATGTTACAGCAACTACAGCAAACGATGACGTCACTGCTATCGACACCGAGGAGACAACATACTCAGCGTAACATCTTCGTACATGACGAGCTACGAACTTGCTCACATGTATTCATACGCAATGACGCAATGAAGAGCGCACTTACACCGCCCTACAACGGCCCGTATAAAGTGCTCGAACGTCACGAGAAGTTTTTCTCCGTCGAGTTGCCAAACCGAACAGCCACTATCTCCATCGACCGTCTCAAGCCAGCCTTCCTACTTCACGATGAGCAGAGTGGCGAACTCAGCGAGGAACAACCGCAGCCGCCGCCCGTGATGAAGCCTGGACCATCGACGAGTCCTGAGGGTCAACAGCCAGCCAAGGCAAACGTGAAGACAACCCGTTCCGGCAGAATATCTAAGCCAGTCGTCAGATTTAAATTCAATTAATCCTATGCACTGAATGCAATGATTAATTGAATAAAAACAAATCTATTTTTATCGCCGCGAGTATTTTGCCTATACAGCAAACCTCGGTCAGTGAACAGAGTGTCATTTTACAACACCTGTTCATTAGTAATCGTAGTTTACTTTAATATTAGTAATTTGTATTTTAACTTTTAATAGGCTTAGGTAAATATACATCCTTTATTTCCCTTTTCCTTTATTTTTAGGGGGGAGTGATGTAGCGTCAGCTCGGACTTTGTATCTAGAGCAAACTCACACACACTGTGTTAGGTACATCCAGCTGACGCACATACAATAATATGTAATAATTTAGTATATAAGATGTACAAATAAATAAACTTAGTTCTTAGCTTCTTAGCGCTATAGCAACACTGGCTGTTTGATTCATCTCCCAAGCTAGGAGCCAAAATAAACACTGGATTTTATTCATTTGTTAAAATTGAGAACAAATTGCTACGTGCCCATGATTGATCATCAAAAAATTGGAATGCAGCTGTTAGTTGAACCGAATCAAATATGCTAATTATGATTAGTAAAATCAACAGCTCATTATATAAGAACGCTGAGATCATGATCATTATAGTTTATACCGCTTAAGTGCGCTATGATTGGCGGTGGAAATAGCAGCCAAATTATGTTATTTATTACTTAAAATTGATATATACTGTTGTCATTAATCAAAAATGGTGGTTTTTGCTAAACGAATGCGATTGGCTCGTTAAATTGTTCAGTGATACAAGAATTATTGAATTAACCTTCGTATGTTGAAATTTGCGAAACTTTAATTGACTTTGATGATCTATTAGCTGTTCTCGGACCGTCAGCTGTTCATTTGATCATAGCACAAGGTTTTAGTTTTGACAGATTAATATTTTACGCATAATATTTCCATGTAATAATATTAACATTTGTAATCAACACTAATCAGTTAGATCTTAAGACAGATGATTTGGGTTTTATTTTTTTTATTTTTATAATTATTGCGAACGTGATTTTTACATCTTCTCCACAGCACAAGTGGATAAACGGAATGAAAATAAAAAGCTCCAATCCAATAAAAAGTAGCCATAAATCCGCATATCAAGGCGGGTCACAGACTGATAATTATGCATGGCAATTTTTTGTCACGATATATAACATCCGTTCGCGGCCCGTCGCCGTATAAGTGCCCTATGTTTTAAAAATAACGAGGGAAGATGCGCGTGCGCAGCGGGGTGCGCCGTAACGACCCCTGTATAGATCACAGAGTAAGTGTATTTCGTTAATAAGCCCTTTGAGACATGGCTGTGTGAGGTCACATGGATATATCGATAGGAGTCAAGGTTCTGTATGATTAAGTTGATTTTTTTTTACCCTTTTAAAAAAATCGACATCGATTTCGAACAGCCTATAGACTGAAGAAATGAGTTTTGAATTTTGAATCACAAACACCCAGACCTGAGCCAATATAGAAAAGTTTGTTTTCTACATTGATACAAACGGGGATCGAACCCGGAACCTCAGAGATGGTGACACCTTGAAAACCGGTGTACAAAGCAACTCGACCACGGAGGTCGTCATATAAGAATAATCATATACTTATATTATTATATTTAAAATTAAACATCTACGGTGATACTTCAGCCATTTGTTAGGTCATGCGCTGTGCGGCGGGCGCAGGAGAGGCGCGTGCGCTCGCGTCGCGCGTCGGTCGCCTCGACCCGCGGGTCAGACTCGACTCTTCTGCCGACCGTACCGACGACGTTGCGTCAATCGATATGATTGTTTATTTATTAGTGTTTTGCTGGCGACTTAAGACAACACTTTAAAGCTTGCACTGTTGCAATAAGGTTTTTGGGTTCTGTATGAGATTTACGTGGGACTATTGCGATAAGGACTGATATATGTTTATTTAAACCAAACTGTACATGTAACTGGTTGGATTAGGTCACTGAATCAAAATATTACTAGTTAAATAAATATACGTTGTTCCGCCAGCTTCAACCAAGTTAACTTATATTTCCCGAACTATCACAAAAACTCGCTTTTATCATAACACAAAATATTAATATATTAAAATTCTACATAGATCTACAACTTGTCACAAAAAACCCCTAAAGCCGAATATAGTAGATAGTACATTTGTATGCAGGGTACCCTATACTGACACGCTGAAAACCGCCATTAATTAAAAAAAAACTATTCATGATAAACTTGAATTGTGTTTTGCTTTTGCCCATAAATGGGATTGATGATTTATGTATAAATAAGACTATGGAAGCTAGGCTGTGCCCTTCTAGACACAAGTTATATCAATACCTATATTCGAAATAAATAAGAAAAGTTATTCAAATCTTTTATTTAAAGGCGTTATTTAGAATAGATAGAAGCTTTCGCTTCTACTGTATATTTGCGTCTAGGGTTGTCAATTCGCAGTTTTTCATACAAATAAAGATCAAAATTTTACAGGTTATTATAATACTCTGTATATTCGGGTTAGATTACTTAGCTTGGCTACGGAACCGGCATTCAAGGAAAAATCGCAATCGAGATTCAATCTTATTTCTTTAAACCTAATATTATGCAGATCTTTTTGGCGGATTTACATTTATTTCAATATTATCATGTAAATGGTGAGCGGTGCCCTCATAAGCTAAGTCTACTGGAGTAGTAAAACTCTAAAGTTACCGCGTAAGATCGGATTACAACCAGTTCTAACTTAGAAATTGGTCTAGAATCCGGATTTTTTATATTTTTTATGTGTAACCTATGTTATTTAGTGTCATGGTTCATTCATAAGTTTCCGAGCTGATTATCCGTGTCTTGTTAACATGCATAATTAAATTAATTTAACATTTTATTCATTAGTTCCGCGGTTAGCTGATGATGTCAGCTAAATTTATCTTAAATAACGACGGACTGACTGATTTATCAGCACAGCATCATATTGATAGATATTATGCTGTTGACTTTCGCTAAGAAAGGATTAAAAAAAACAATGGGTAGCTGGGTTGAAGTTACTCATGATAATAAATATTTTATACAAATGACACCAACGATTATTACCTAAGTAGTTCAGAACTGAACTGAACTAGCGTTTGCTACTGAGCTTAGTGACGCATAGAAATACATAAATATAATATGAACACCTTACACTATAACTCTCTAGTCCAAAAATTCCATAAAAACATTTTGCTTGGCAACTAGCCTTCATTTGGCTTAAGTTCCTGCACACAAATGTCTTGGCTCCAGACCATGAGTTGTTCATTAAACATCTTTAATTGTCCTAATTTTCAATTCAGAGCATAATTTAAGCGCAAGATATTTCACTTCCCCTTATTGACGAGCTCATTAAAATTGCATCACCGCTCAGCCCAATAGCCTGACCCTTCGATCTTCACATGCTACAGCCCATTGTTGCCTGCATGAATCAGGCAGTGAACCCAGGACCTCAGACCAAGAATCTGTAGACTGGATACGGTGATAATACCTGAGGCAAATATAATGGATATATTATACAATTTTAGCTCTTTGTCACTGTATCACCTTTGCTAATATTGATATGAAAAATATTTTTTTACTTAAAAGGCTTCCACTCAGCATTTTGTCGCGGTAATTATGATTTTGAAGCCGATTTTCAGTGGTCGCCTGGGAATGGATCCATTTTTTTTGTATGCCGAAGAAAATGCATTTACACATCCCCCCCGCAGGTGAGCGAGAGGTTCGTATGTGGGAATAGCCAGGAGAGGACCGCAACATTCAACGTTGCGACTCCCTCCACGACTGCCTCCCGTGATCCGACACAGCCGGGTGGCTCGGTTGGACCTCGGGAGGAGAGAAAACCCACTAAAAACTCCGGCACTTGCCCTCTCGCCGCAGGCCGGTTGGCCCTGAGGGACTCTTGTGGGATTCTACCTCATTGGACCCGGCGGCCGGCCCGGATATTCGGGCCTCCTCGTGGTTGGGAGATGGTTGGGCAAGTTTAGCCATCTCCCCACTGGGAATGGAACCCTGCTATGTGTAGTAGGTTGTCTATGCTTTTGATTGCATTTTTAAATAAGCAGTGTCTATGCCTTACGAGGGTGCAAGTGTGTGTGTGTCGACTCTATAGTATTCTTCGTCTAAACCTGGACCTCACGACTGTGCAACAATTGAATGAAGAGGGTCACCTGTAATGGCTCACTCGTGGTAGAGTTGCCATATGGCAACTTTATTAGTGCTGTAATGGTTAAATGAGGATGGGAACACAGATTATGATGTTTTGATGTTGTTTACACGTTTAAGGAAATATTAATAATTATCGTTCACTGCACATCGTAGGCCTTCTTCCGTAGAAGGATTTTGTGACAATCTCCATGCTTGGTAGACAGGTTGGTGATCGCATTGTTGGATTTCTTTAACATAGCATTTTCTTTTGTTTTGGATTATGAAACATGTATTTTCGTTTAGATCGAGTCAAGAAATTGAGCTGGAAATAGACGGCAATTAATAACGGGAGCGGGGTCAAATAGGTAAATTTTTATTTTTCTGTTTCACTAAGCAGCCTTGGAATAAGCTATTTAAAAACTAGTTCATCCAGAGGTTAGTTTTGAGGCTTTAATAGAAATAAGGTTCTTTAATGTAAAGCAATAATCAAAGTGAAAAGAAAATGTTCGTACATCATCTTTATTTCATTATAAATAAGATATTTCTCACTTAGTGTAGGTTTATTATTATACAATTTTCCGTTATTGTAGCATGTCTATAGAGACTTATGACAGTGATAAACAAACTTACAGCCTTGCGGAGTTCCGTGTGGATGCGAGCCAATTTCCGCACTAGCTTCTTGTATTGTGCCAAATTTACATAAAATATTGATAAAAATATTGTAAAAGAAAACAATTCAACAGTCCGTAAGAATGGGGCATGTCTGAAAACAATCAAATTGGCTTAATAGAAAAATGTTTGAGAGTTATGGGGTGGGTGGATAAATTTTTCAAGATTAAAAGTTACTTTGTTTTGCAAACTTACAGAAATAACAGTGGAATAGAGATGATTCCCTTGCTATTTACTAATCACCACATATAAAAAAGTCTATTGGTTATTCCAAGATCTAACACATATAAGTATTTTTGAGAATACCAATCATGAAACTCACAGCGGATTCAGATGCGAAGTTAACAATGAGATCTTACAGAATTACACTGCTGTACTGTAATGTGGAAAAACTTAAAAAACATTTAATTTTCTAAATTTTTAAGGTGATGGACTTTAGTTTCAGGTTTACCAAAACCTACTAAAGAGAGCGCCACACGTGAAAATGAAAATTAGATGAACTCAAATCTTTTAATTACCTACTATTATAATTCTGATCTTCGGCAGCAGCAATTATGCATCTATTTATTTTTATCTAAGGTTCACGCAAGGATGTACCTATGTAATTTGTCTGTTGACACGTCCGCTTAAGGATGTGCGAATGAAAGGCAGCGCTTTTGCAGGAGATGCGCTTGGGCACGGGTCAAGGCTCGCCGGCCGGCGCGCGCGCAGCCCGCCCGCCGCTATCAACGCAGTCGCCCTGTGACTCTCGAGCTGAGAGCACGTTTGTTGGATATGGAATTATTTTTTATTTATAGACTGGGTAGGAGTATGGGCCCTAACCTGACCCTTGCACCTGAATATGGGCCCTTACATGAGTCAGGAAATTGAAGTTTTCGTTATCATAATACTACAATCTGTGTAGCTCTTTTTGAGTTATTTCAAGAAAATATTTTGCTAGTGCGTTAACAGTAAGGACGATATATTTTTTAATAAACTGTCTTAATATTCTTACATAGGTCCGATCCGCGGCAGAAGTCGCTAAAGATTTTAGTACCATATCACATCAATATTGTTCTATTCATATAATAGTGCTACAATTAACTAAACAAGCTCCGTAGTTGGAATAGCATAGTACTAAAATGTTACTGAGGCTGACTGTTTCTATTTGGGGGTATATAGTGCTCCGTTTGTTCTAAGATCACATGATTTTATCAGCAAAAATCTTAGTTTTGTCATCTTTAATCCTGCTCCTCAGTTCAGCCAGACTCATGTGGTCGCAACGAAATGGTAACTCATCATAACCGGCCTATGATGAGCAATGGGCCCTCCACATGCACAGGCTTGGCCTGCAGGATCGTACGGAGAGGCGCGGCCTCCCGCGGCCTTCTGGTTAAATCTCAGCGTGTGTGGGTGAAAGCGCGGCCTCTTCAGTCCGGAGGAGGCCGTGCCAAACCCTAGGTCAAGCCGGGCCTGTGCATGTGGAGGGCCCATTAGATGAGTTACCTTTTCCTTAGGACATTCTATCTGTCTGAGTCTGTTTACTGGATTTTGTTTTTCAAAGTGTCAATATACTAGAATGTACACTGTTATGTTATCCTTACTAATATTTTAAATACGAAAGTAACTTTGTTTGTTCCGCCTTCACGTCTTAACTACTAAACCGATCATCATGAAATTTGAATGACAAAATACAGAGTAGGACATAATTATGGTATCTTTCATCCAGAAAAAGTACCGTTCCAAGCAAAAAATCTTTCCGCGCACACGAAGTCGCGGGCGGCTGCTAGTGAGTAATAATATTGACAAACACAAGTAGCAGTTTATGCATATATCGAGAAGACGCCGGCGGTATACTTATGATTTTATTAGCGTCTGAAACCATAAGATGGCCCTCGTTCTCATTAACAGCCGCTTACAGTAGGGTAATTTAATTACCAAGTAATTCCTACATATTCTGTTATAAACAGACAGATAACATTTATAATTCCAGTTCTAATTGAATGCTCGTTAGCGTATTCGTTTTATTAAACAAGGGACAACATGCGCGAGCGCTAATAAATAAAAATACAATTATTCCGAGTGCATGAATATTTTATTTTGTACGTCTTCATGGAATGCATTCATTACAAACATCACATCTACGTAGATTCGAGCAACGATACACTATATACAACGGACACACGCAGAATTACATGAGTATAAAATGTTCACTCGTGACTAATTTCACTACTTGAGTACATATAGCGTGACAAACATTTGAAATATTGAGCAATTTCATAGGAATGCTAGTAGAGTATATACTTCATTAAGTACAGATATCGTTGTATCACTTTAATCATTAGATAATTTAGATTAACATAAACTTAGGAAATCGAAGGCGTTAAAACAAAAGCGACAGTTACAATGCACCCGAACATAAAACAATTTAAATCCTCAAACAACACATCAATCAAAATTCTACTAAGTGGAATAAATTATATTGAATTAATACAAAACATACGGGCATTTCTTATCTTAATGGAATGTTGCAAAACCCGGCTGGTTTCGTCGTCGAAAAAACCACTAACTAATATTAACCTAGCGCTTACACTATACAAAATAATTTAATATTTACATTCGATTTGTACATAAGTAATTATAAACCGGGCTTTGAGTACCATTAACATTTTAACTAGACTTAAGTAAAGTTACGTATTTGGATAGACTCTTTCAAGCGATAACAATTCACTAAACAATTTCGAGATAGTCTTTTCGATCGTCCTACTTATTTTAAAATCACAATCCGATTTACTGGCCTTAATAAATTCACTGACGGTTTAATTTTATTAATTGTTTATAACAAGAGCACTAGAGCGTCTGTGACGTCAGACTTTGGTGGTGAGGTCGAGAGGATGCAGCTTGATCCTTTTGATTTCTGAGTATGCCATGTCCTCCTCCTCGCTGGCGGAGCCACCCGCGCTGCCCGATTCGCCATCGTCATGGTCTGGCGCTATCACTTCACTGTCGTCCGATCTCCGCCGAGCGGAACTCGATCTGCCGTCAGATTTCACGGACAAGTCCATTGGATTCTCCTGCAAAGGAGATTCCGATGTTCTCCTCTCAGCAGGAGGCGTGGGCACGAACTCGGCTTCAGAAATCACGTCTTCCTGAGTCGTCGGGGGTTGCGAAGCCCGTTGTTGTTTTAAGATTTCGTCTAAAAAGAACCGCTTTGAAGAATCTGCATTGTGGTCATCGATTCGCACGTCATTGTTATTCTCTGCGGCTTGTCGTAGAGCTGGGTGGTCGAGAAGATGTCGAGAGTATAGTGGATGGAAGCCAGGAGGGAACAGAAGCGGATGGTTGTGGGCAAACGGGCTGAATGGTGGTGGTGGCAGGAACGGCGAGTGTGGAAAGTGGGGCAAGGAGCCAATGTTGGCGAGTTGCAGCGGCACGAATGCATCACGCGGCGGAGTAAGGGGCTGCTCCGGTGGCCGAGACTGCGTCATCTTTGTCTTCTCATCTAGTTTTGGAGACGAGCCACTGTGGTGTGAATCAGGAGATCCAGAGCAAGGCGGCTTGAAGTCGTCTAGTCCTAATAGTGCTAATTCCTCTTTCGTCCGCGGCCTCGCAAGACCTGGAAAGAGATGAGGGGGAAACGGTGGCGCTAACGGGTGTGGCGTCTGCGGCACTCTCGGAGGTGACCGCGACTGTGCAGCTTGCTGCTGTTCCTGCAGCAGGCAGTGTATCTTGAACCAGTTGGAGCGGCGGCCGTAGCGGGAGCCAGACTTGGACATGCCCACCATGAGGCATTTTCTCAGTCGGCACGCTTTACACGCGGTTCTGTTCTTTTTGTTGATGACGCATTCGCCGTTGTTTTTGCACTCGGTGATCGAGTTCAGGTTGTTGTACGACCTCCCGAAGAATGACTGGAAACAAAGAGAAGAAATTCGTTAAAATATAGTTCCGTTAAGGTCAATGTTCATTGTTTTAACAAAGGGGTATTGATTTTAGAGCAAATACGTTTAAATTTATTTAAACAATGAAGGAGATCGGTCGTTTAATAATTATGGTGCCGGTGTAGTACCAATAGTTTAGAAAGCACTCAAAAACTAGCTTGCATTAAAAGCTCTGTACTAGCTCAAGGCGTCCATGTTGGGAGAACTATACCCGCGATGGTACTTATATGGCTGAATAATAAATACAAGATAATGAAACAAAGTCATTATAGAGATTAAAACGAGACGGTTTGTTGCACTGTCGCTGCGTGGGTTTCTATTTAACTGTAATTAAACGGTTAACGTCTCGTTATTGTCCACGCCGACATTCCAATAATGTTGACTACAATTTTATGCAAATGGAAATCAAGTTAGTCTGCTAACGTCGCATTACGGGAAAGACTAGGCCCGGCACACTTGCTAAGTTATTGTTTTAATTGGCCAAGATGTTTGTACAGATAAAAGGAAAACACTGCATAAACATTGTTATGTTATTATGGCTGTATTTTACTGCCAACAAAAATGATGTAAGTCATGCAGTCTTTATTTACTTCTTATAAGATTTATAATGCACAGTCACCAAGTTCTTGTTCACATAAAATAACAAAAAATTTATCAATTCTATGTGAATCAAGCACGTGAAAATTTACTCAACTTCTTGAAACTCTTTACACTAAATATATCGAGTAGTTCATGGCAATCTAATTAAGTAACAGAATCTTATTGTTTTCAAACAAGCTCGATTGACCTAAAGCGGCGTTTACACGGCCAACTGCTTGCATCTAGAGCGGATAGGCCCGATAGTGAAAACCTCCTTAGTGCTCATGTCAAAACGTCACTTCCGGTGGACCTGACCGCGGCGCGGACGCAGGCCGGTTCCGGTCTGCTACCTCCGTTCAACTATGGTTTTGTTTTCGACTGACCTTGGGATTTGGCGATTTGTTTACGTAAGACCCTCTATTGTTTTACAATTGCTGGTTTCGTTTCGAACCTTTGGTAACAAGTTAACTTTATAGTTTTACATTGTAAAGCTCTCGTTATTAATGTTGTTACTTGACCTATTTGTACAAATAAGGTTGGTTTTGTTTCTTCAATAATTTTATACTGATTTACTCCTTGTCATCTGAAAATTTTCTTGGATGGGCAGGGTAAAAATTTGTATGATTCAATACTTCTATTTTAGTTCAAAAACGTTCATTCAAAATAGTACTCGTGTAAAGCAACATGTATGTACTACGCGTTCACTTCGTGATTGCCGCTACCTCCCGGCCCGCTTCGTCATACCGCACCCCCTGCGTCGCCCCTTTAGTACGGTTAGCAACGCAAAGCTTAATTTTTGTACCTGTTGATTTACTATTTACGTTCGTTATTTCTGTTGCTATAATGAGTAAAAGAGGAAAGGTCCTACACAATGGCGAACGTCATTAGTTATATAAGTTAATGACACTCTTTGAACAAGAAAAAAAAGAAAAACAGTTGATAACGCCGTTATGACATTCAAAATCTTAATATCAACCAAAATCAATTAATTACAGCGCCACCCCGCTCAAGTCTTCGCACTCAAGTTAAACTATATCAGATAAAAAATATGATTAGTTTTTTGTTCACAGTACCGTTAACTGTGACGTCACAACAGTTGACAACGGTAATCACGAAATGAACGTGTGACAAAAAAGGGATGACTTCCCTACTTAACCGTAAAACGTTTATTTATTTAAACTGACAGCAATACATATCCAACATTCACTTATTTTTGTGATCAATATCACTCATTATATGCTTGCCACTTAGGAGTGTACACAGCATTATACACAGCAAGGTATACACAGCAACGTTTATTCTTATAAGTCCATATATTATAAGAATTTCTATGGGAAACTAACGTGAAATATAATATGTCCCCGTAATCAATCTTATTGAGACAGTATCGGTCTGATAGTGCAGTCAATATAATATATTCATGTCACTATAACAGAAGGGGTCGTTAGTTGCCAGTTGCCAAATTGTTTACAAAACAGCGCGCTAAGGATTGAATGGATTAACATTCAATTGAATATTAAGCGCAAATCGTCCTAGATACAAAATGCATACTGACTCTTCTTGAAATTCCACCAAATAAATTTTGTAGAATTATTAATGGTTTCAAGTTTTAAGTTATTCTCATAAGAGCATTTATAATATTTGTGTATAACTATAATAAGGAGGTATTTTATTTATAATTTGTTGTTATTTTATTAATTTGTTCCCAAGTTCAACCCAAGTTCAAACGAAATCAGAGTGAAATCAAAATGATTTCTTTTCAATATGCAATGATAACTTATAGCCGGCAAAAATAAAAAAGAAAACTAAAATTTCAATGAAATTTAATGAAATGATTTTTAATATTTATTTCAAAAAGACTAACAAGGTACCCAGTACTTTTGAATTATTTTAGTGTCATTCAAACAAAACTGAAATATTGAAGCTATTATTCCTTACATATTAGGTATATGCTAATACTAGGCTAAAATAATTTCCAGAATAAGTATTAATAATATACTTAAGTATAACAAGTTTAAAATCATCTTTATCCATTACAGTATTACCATTATTTATTCCGTGGTATTACCTCATAGTGTAGCTAAGTCTAAATCAAGCACGCACAATGTCCCATTAGCGTCGTACGCTCGCTCTTGCCGAATAAGCGCGCGCGCACCGAATGCCGACGGACGGTGCATCGCGTCATAGTGCAGGAATTTGGTCTACACAATAACATGTTGCGTGACGCGAATTTTAGCGAGTTTTAGGATATTGATTTATATTTTAGGATCTTTGGATATGGATAGATTTGACAAATTCTAATCGTATTATACAGGTTTTGACACGGAATGTAAATAGTGGGATTCTTAAAAGTGATTCTTTAATTACCTCAACAAACATATTCATGCCTAATAAAATTTTTATAATTTCCTTTGTGTTTGTAAAGAAATATTGTAAAGCTGTTTAAAAATACATTAAAATTTTTATGTAGTTCTACAAGTCGCAAAAAATGCTATTTAATAAGCTTATCGGTTTATCAATAATGAAAAATTTAACGTAAATGATAATAGATTCGATAGTTAAACTATAAAAACAAAACTTTACGAAGTAGGTACCTTAACGTAGTAACAAAAAGTCGCGGGCGCATTATAACAAATTTGCAATAATTAAGAGAGTTCGAGATTAAAGGCTGGAGTTAAATTAATTGACAATTAAATATACAAATGTCGCATTAAGCATTCGTTTCTGTACAAACAGGGTTGAGTAATTAAAGTGTGGCCGGGTGCGCCTGCATCGCTACCGCTATGATGTTATAATTAATTTTAAAGTTGGCTGGGAATCGAGTGGCTTCTCAGTGTACTTAAATGTCGTATTGCATTATGCAAACTTGTGATTTATTGGGTGGAGTACTTTTATTTGCATAAAAAAGTTATCCATCTACTTAGATTGAATATCTGTTAAATATATTTTTTTGCATATAAAAGGTTATTGATTCCTAAGCACTAAGCCTGGTTGATAACGAGATGCATAGTTTTACTATTGCACTAACAAAATGAAAAGATCAAAGAATTCAAACTCGATATCAACAATTAGTATCGTCAAACTAGACCTTCTGTAAAGACTAGATTCACGACACAAAAATATATGAGTTAAAAGTAAAAATATAAACTCTATTAATAAAAAAAGTAACAAACAAAATATAACTGTTGAAGTATATCTAGTGTGTTTCACTTAGTATTTCAGTGTTGCGGTCGCTTCCACTGCAGCAACAAAAGCGTCCAATACTGGTTACGGTCGGGTCAGAGGTGGCGTTGCCCAACGATTTATGCCCGCGCACGGTAATGACGGAGCGGCGCGGGCGCGTGCGCAACGCACACTTATCATTGATTTTATTGTCGTGTGCGCGCTGCGGTGCGCTGCTAGTACCGTCAGCCTTAAAAATTGCTGTACACCTTAGTCACAGAGCAAACAAAATCTTCTGTGAAGACCAGAGAAAAAACTTCATAGAGTGTGTCAAAGATGTTGGAAATTAAAAACTAGCACCTCACTCAACGCGTCAGTTCGTACCCCAGCAGGAGCTGGGTGGTTTACTGATTTTGCTGCACTTAACATACAATAGTGGCACTAGTTGTGTGAACAGCACAAGTCACAATTATAATTCAGTTAAGTTGTGGGTTGTATGTAACACTACAGTTTAATCCGACTAAAAGCTGTGATTACCAATTTTTTAATTAAGACATCAATGGATGCGCGCTGATAATAGCTATCGAATGATGTAGAAAACGTTATATTGTGGCCATTTTGTTATATAAGCGACGATATATATCTTGCTTATCTATCCAAGGCCTGTGCTCCACAAGAAGGAAATTAAAATGGATGACGAATCGTCACTGACGATGAGGAAACTGATGAACATGAGCAAATTTTGAAACAATTACATTTCCAAAGTTTTGCAAGCAAAAAGTTAATGCAAAGCCCAAAAAAATCTACTGTTCCTATAAATTGAAAACTAATGAACATAATTAGATATAAATCTATTAAGTTTCCCAAGCTATCGGATAAAAACTGTTCATGGAATGAATTATAATTGAAAAAAAAAATGAATTATAATTTTAAACATTATAAACTATAGTTATAACTATACTATAGTTAAACTATAGTTATATCATATTAGCAGGCAAACAAAAATATGGCCGTTTACGTAAAATCCGATAAATTGATGAATTCATAATTTAGTTCCTGAAAGACATAAAAACTTAGTTTAACTACATAGTACAAGTTTAGATAAATTATGAATTCATCAATTTATCGGATTTTACGTAAACGGCCATATTTTTGTTTGCCTGCCAATATGATATAACTATAGTTTCCTTTGTCCGGCGATGGCCATGGATCTTCTGCCGCTCACTTTAATAATTATTAATATTACTCGAAATCGTTTCTACTAAATGATGAGTCAGAAATGTCGCTTAAGTGATGAAGGCTTGGCTTCTATTCTGTTACTTATAAATAAATTTACGTTTCTATTTTTTTAAATTGCCGGTTTTAAAAATCATGCATTTTTAAAATACTCATATGATTAAAATAATGCATGAGATTTACGAATAATATTGCAAGAAATAAAAGTGTGTGTTTTAACTTACGTCGTAGGTACCGATAAATTACCGCGCACGACAACGCCACCACCAGTGCGTGTATGTACTGTAAGGTCCTAGTAACACCTTAGTAGGGTGTAGAATATTTAAAATAATATTTTGTGTTGATATAATTATTTATATATAATACTAAATAATATACTAGAAAAAATAGGACTCGCACCAGATCATGTTCTCGGACGGGAATCGTTTTTTTCTAGTCGGAATTTTTTCTTAAATGTTATGAATGCTTAAATCTCAAAATTTCAAATAATAATTATTTATTTTTAGCCTCTTAATACTTATTTGTAATTCACACAAATCAATATAATATATTATGTCGTCGTCCATGGCATTGCACGGCGTGTCCCTTCTTTTCGTATTGATCCGAATGCTGTGCATTTACGCACACATAACATACATTTGAATGTACACAATCGTACGTGAATAAATTGATGTCTTTAAACACTGATAATTTATAACGGTGCCTTTCTGAAAATATTCCTACTTATACAACGTGTATACAACCTAAAGACCCCAGAGCCGAGCTTACCCGACACTATACCGAAGATATCCCGGACGTCAGCCTGAATTAGATTAGTATGGCTCTCAAACAGCTGAAAAACAACAAGGCGGCGGGTGACGACGGAATCACTACAGAACTTCTGAGAGCGGGCGGTAAACCGATACTTAAAGTCCTCCAGAAGTTTTTCAATTCCGTCATCGTGAGGGAAAAAACGCAGAAGACTGTTCTTTAAAAAGGGTGACAAGTCCCTCTCAAACAGCTACAGACCAATCTCACTTCTGTCTGAGCCATGTTGATAGGTTGATTACGAGAGTCCTTACGAATCATCTCGCTCGCAGGTCCAACGACGTACAACCTCCCCAATGCCGGGTTCCGAAAAGACTTTAACATCATAGACGACAACCATACGCTGTGGCAGGTCATATAGAAAACCGAGGAGTATAATCTGCCACTTTGCTTTGCGTTCGTGGACTATGAGAAATCCTTTGATTCGATAAGGACCTGCTAGAGGTGCTAACATACTTATACGATAAATGTCACCATGTCGATCCGAGTACAGAACCAGAGTACAAATCCCATCCAACAGCAGCGAGGTGTAAGGCAGGGAGACGTTATTTCTCCGAAACGGTTCACAGCTGCATTACTTGGCGCCAATATTAAATGGCCAGTACTTAACACACCTTCGTTTTTCCGATGATATAGTTCTTATGGCTGAGACCTTAGAAGACCTGAACACAATGCTCGAAGATCTCTGTCACTACTCTCAATTGGAAAATATTTAGCAACTCTCTCTAGTTTTGAGTATTTACCAGTAGTAAGTATAATAAAATTGACTATGGAAGATTATTTGATTCAGTTACATGTATATATGTACGAGAGGTTATGTACAATTCGAGGTTATGTACAAGTTTTTCCGGTACGGGAGGTCAATGTGGTGGCATTATAATGAATATCGCTTCTCGATGCTCGCGTCTAGTCGGATGTAACGTGCGATTTTTTCACCTTGACTAATTGTTTTAAAATAACAACGCGACTTTTCAATCAGAGCTATAATAAAATCACGCCGCGCAAAACAAGCGTGAGAACATTACAGATAACATTTTGAACTTTAATTTTTGACCTTTCTCCGTCGGCAGTATTATACGCAACGTTAATGTTACAATTCAAAAAATAACACAATCGCTTCTTCCCGTCTTTATGACTATAAAGAAAAGAACTACTTTGCTTTTTATTTTTCTTGACTGCTGGTACGGTTAAGTTGGCATCGAAGAATGCGAGCGCGTGTCATCCCGCGTTTGCGTTCGGAAGCGGTGACCTGCACACTATACCGATGTTTTGATTGTGGCTGACATTCGAACACAATCGATTATTTGTGTAACCTGACTGGATGTTCGCTCTGATGATCGATTCAGATTTGAATTTAGAACATTTTTTGATGCGAATGATTTTCTTAGATAAAGCGGTCCAAATAACTGATCTTAGACTGTAAACCTTGTAACATTGCGTTTTCTTTGAGATTGATTTAGTTAAATGAAGAAGTAGTCAAATACGTTAGTTTCTTACGTATGCAACATTGTATAACTTATTATTACAGACAGTACTTATACAGAAAATGGAGTCCAAACTAATACGGAAGAGGTCGCGATTAACTGCCCAGCCAAAACCGTTGAACGCATATTAAAATTACAAACAGTCCTTAGCACAACGACAACCGTATAAATTATGCAACTAATCGTACGACATGTCGGCCGGACGAAGCAAAACGTGGCGGGAATAAAGATTATTGACATGCTCCAATAAGTTGATCGGTGTGCAAGCGGGGTTGCGTCGCGACCGTTTCAACACGGCCTCCGTAGAACAATGACAATCATTAATCAGTTCAAACAATTCTCGACCTTACGCGGCCGACACAATTATCTTTAGGGAACCATACCAAAATACCGTCGGTTGCAAAAAAAACAGGACCGTACGCGCAAAATGGAGTGAGTACAAATTCGAATCGATTGCGGACTCGAATCGAGACTAATCGATTCACCCCGTGAATGGTATTGCAAACAAGCGGACTATTGTTTCAATGAACAACCGTTGCGCCAAATCAAGTGGCGGGTTTTGATCTAATTTTTTAATTAGAGACTTCGAAGGCCATATTTAGAAGACAGAAATTCTTGTTAAATATCAGAAGTAATCGCTTACTGTTTTAGTTTCTATACATTTTATGGTTAATGAAATGTGTCGTTTCGAAGGTAATTTAACAAACTTAAATTGCGTTTCACGATATTAATGACGCGCTTTATCATCTAGAAAACGCTAATTGCTAACTAATCGTTTTGTTAAATGGCATCGCTTAAAGCTCGACACCAATTACGTATAAAATAACAGTCCAATTAATTAACTTACATTAGAGAGGCCATTAATGGCGCGACTTTTGTTTTGTGCGAGGCTATTGGGTTGACAAATTACGGGCGGCGGCGGCGGCTCCTTTGCGCGCGCGCAGCCCACAATGGGCCGACTCGCGATTGTCCCAGCACAATACCCGATTACACACACAGATAATTCTTTCCAGAAACCTTTAAAAGCAAATTAGTAGCGATGATTTATTACAGGCCAGTGTTACGAAACAAAACGGTTAGGTTTAACCCGAATATCTTTTTCCGTTGAGCGTTTTCCGTTCGCGTGCGTTACCGCAATTTGAATGTGCTCCAAATTTGAAAATAATTCGTGTCGGATGGTCGTGCGACTGATCTGGTGTTGCGAGATGTATACTACTGTGAAACGCAAACAAGAGGTTGCCATTACAAAACAAAAAACGGAATCATCAATCAATCAAAAATTGTAGCTAGGATGATGCTCCGCCTTTAAGCAGTATCAATTTTTTCTCACGCTCAAAATATGTAAACACCTACGATCTTATTTGTATTTTATACTAATCAGTAGGTAATATATTTTTTAAACTAGTAGTCCTTTCATATTTCTTTCAAATCATTTGTACAGCAAAGGAAAAAGTACAACTGCGTGTGAAAAGTGCGACCTTTCAATTATATATTTTCAGCTTTGCTTTGCAAGAAAAGTTAATGTCTAAGTCCACAAATGATTTACATTCAACTGTCCGTTATTATTAGTAATATCTTCTTAAACATATTCCATCGACATAAACACAGACACATAATCACGATATTTACGTGAATCGTATCGCCGCGTTACGCAAGGCGGCGGCGTAGTTCACACGTTTTTGTTGACGGACGGTCAATCTCGACCGCCATTACGGATAACTACTGCTTGCGTACTCTTTTCAATCCGGTGTCGACCCTTGAGACAATTTTATCTGAACGAGTATATTTATGTTAACCTAGATTTAGAAAAGCACGATATGATTGTAGCATACGTACATAACTCCTTATTAATGTAACTTAATTATACAAATGGGTTATGGTGAGAATAACTATATTTGTTATTATTATTATTGTTTAGATCTAGATTAACTGTAGAAGTTAAATGCTTTAAGTATATGTCTCCGTTAATGAATACCTTTAACCCATCAACGCCCGGACAATGAGACACAATAGATATTCCATTGTTGTCCGGCCGCTTTCGGCCACTCGGGCGTTGATAATTAAATAAGCATCAAGCTTTATATCACCTTTATATGGGTCGTGAATAAATGAGAATGAACGTTGTTAATTACGAATTGATTAACAAATTTTTACTACGAATACCAACAATGTATGCATAAATAGTAATATTAAAATAAATGTTATACCTTGTAATCGACACGAATAAAAAGTATATACTACATAATGTCACCTACTTGCTAGAGGATATAGGAGAAACTATTTGTTTGAGCAAGCGTGATGTCACTTAGGAAAACAGATGCATTATTTGGCTCTATTACTAATGTGATAAAGCCAAATAATGCAAATCTGGTCCTAATGGACCAGAAAAGAAGTTATCACCAATAACTTCACATCATCTACATAATTCCACATGACAGATGAACATAAGATGACGAAAATCAAAACTCACTACTTAGTCGCCGGCGCCGGAACTTAAGCAACACTGGCAGTATCAGCAAGACTGCAAACCCTCGAGTGACACGGCCCATTAACTATAACCATGCCAGCAGAGGAGCTGGTCATGGTGTCTGATCGTTGGGTAACGCCGGCCGCCGGAAAATGACGGCAGATATCGAAACTGAAGACTTTGAGACAATTTAAAGTTGTGCAAAGATAATAGTGGCGGAATGAATTTGGCAATTGGAGATTTCCAATAAACGGGATTCATTCACAATTTAAAGATGAAGAGGAAGAAGTGTTGAAATCTACTCTAGTTAAGGATCAAATTCTTAACCATAATATACCCACTTCTGAGAATCTTTAGATAATATTAAGGTTTTTAGGGTATCCAAATTTCTCAGTTGAAAACAAAAGTTATTTAAATGTCACTCGACGCAGCAAAAAACACAAAGACATTGAACAACACGAGAATCTAAATCGGTATTTAAGACGATCATTAAAGGGTCAATTTGAAGTACATATTAAGTCTACTCCCGTTTTGGTTCGGCAAGTATCTACAATGTTAGAAAATAAATTCAATGGTCAATCGCTAACTAAGCTTGTAAAGTCAATCCAATGAGAAATTTCTTCAGAGTCTTCAGCGCAGCCGTATCTGGTGAACAATTACCACTGGCGCGTCGCATTTACATACAAACGGCAGCGCGGGCCGACGTTAATTAGCCCTGCCAGACAAATCGGCGCACACGCACACGCATTGTGTTGGCGCCAATAAAACGCGGGAGAACTCTGTGAACGTTTCGATTCCAAATGGGAATTCTACTATTGGCGTTAGTTTTTTATTTTTGTTGAATGATTCGACATTCAAACTTTTTGCTTTAAAAGTTTATTGCAATCTTTTTTGTAAGGTTATCCAGAGGTTTTATTATGCCATGAAGCCTAGACAGCCTATAGGTTCGACAAGCAACAATAAGATCGAGGTCAGGACGTTACGTCCGCGTCCAAAGACAATTGTCGTCCAGCCAGTGCATCCTGCGCTTGCGTCAGCCATTGTCATTCGGTTCCACTTGCTCTGGTTCCAGTGTTACGTAATGGGTCACATTGGGTACGATTTCTTGGAAACAAACCAAAACACTGTGAATAGTGCATTTGAAATAACGTAAAATGAATATGAATATGAATATTTGACAACATCACATACATTGCTCCAATTCCAAAGTAAGTAGCTAAAGCACTTGTGTTATGGAAATCAGAGACAAAGGTGGTATCACAAACACCCAGACCTGAGCCAATATAGAAAACTTCATTTTCTAAATTGACCCAACCGGGGATCGAACTTCAGAGATGGCGACACCTTGAAAACTTGTGCACTCGACCACGGAGGTCGTCAAAAATGAATAAATATGAAAAGGACGAGGTCTAAATAACTCTAGATTCATTGATAATAATAATAAGAATTAGGAGCTAGATATTTCTGATCAAGTTGAAATGTAAAATTATTAAGAAGTAAACAAAGATACAATATGGCAACTAAACAATTACAATAATTTGTAGTTTCATAACAGTATGCTTATAATTATACAGACATTAATGCTGTTGTAATATCGTAAACTCTAAATTTGTAGTTACAAAACAAACATTTTTAGGAGAGCTCACTCAACTTGCGAGCCGTAACTAATGCGGATCCAACAAAAATTGTCGATTAGTGATAAACACGCGATATACAATATATGAAAAAATCGATTCGGCACCTATGAAAAAATATATAACGGAACTTTTGCGTGATGATCGAGTTATTCGAGTGGATCTCCCGGATACACTATCGATATCTACGCATGCGCATTGCTGCAAACGAATACATTAGAGAGGCCAAACTCTTAAACTGTATTTCCTTCTTGAATTAGGATTGTTTTGCTTAAATTGTTGTAAATTCTAATGTACAGGATAAATGAAGTACGAGGGAGTAATTATAACTATAGTCGCGGATATTCGTGATTATTAATTGGAATGGCATTTAATTTATTGATTTTTGAAATGATCTTTCATTGAAGTTGTATTATGTTTGAATTGATTTACATCAGTAGGATTAATGTGATTTACAAATAACTTTATAGTTAGTTAAATCGCTAAGCGTATAGCAATTATTTCTAACCTAAATAAAATAATTCATCATAGTTTTTGTAAACAAACTAATATTAAGGTTTTCAAATAACGCAATGAGATTCGTAACTATTTAGCCTAGATTTTCAATGATCGATTTAAAATTCAGTTGGCTGAAATTGTACTTGAGTCGTATTGCATAACATTTCAGGCCAATTATTTTTACAGATTTGCTATTGCCTTTATTTTATACTGACGTTCTTATTCAACTCTCAGGCTTTCGCACTAGACACGAAATAAAACACTTTTTAACGGATACTAGCGCAGTTTTATTAAAAGACAGCTTGAGACCCTATAATTCACAAAACACACTGCAGGATCTAATGACACAGTTAGTTCCTTTTGTAAATAAATACGGCAATCCTCTCCAAGTTTTCGTTTACTATTTCTTTTTGGAAGGGCCTCCCAATTTTGTGAAATGGTGGTAGATTCAGTAGATTCTCTCTTTTAGCATTAATTAATTCACAAAATTGAATTATACCATTTTCATGAACCATTTTTTTTGTTTAATATAAATTTATAAATAACGATAAATTTCTGAATATCTTTATGAATTCATCGTTTGAGGGTAGGCTCACGAGCAGCTTCAGTCCCCCGTGACCACGGCAGCTGCAAAGGTGCCGATCCATCGGGAAAATAAAAAATGAAAACAAATACCAACTAATTATCAAAGTACTTTCTACAAAACCGCGCTAGTATCCGTTAAATAGTGTTTTATTTCACTGACGTTCTTGTAATAAATTTTTTCGAGGATTTTTTGTTCATAAAAATCATAAACTCTCAGGTCCCGCAAAAGTTTCTGATTTTCACGATTTTCATGACAGATAATTTAAAACAATTTCTGTTCTATTTTTAAATTTAATCAAAACATAGGTGATCCGGAAATATGAAACTGCCCTTAATTGAATTACTATAGTTTCATAATTAGTGATTTTCTTACCTTGCACCCTTCACATGTGAATGCACCGAAGTGAAAGCCAGCCGCTGGCTCTCCACACACTTTGCACTTTTGGTTCATCTGAAAATAATAAAAAGAACATTTTAAATAACTTATTTTTAACATAATTGTTCACCAAAGTCGGAAAAGATTGTCTAGACATCAATGTTTGATTAGAAGAATTCTTAACTTATAGTCAATAATTTGCGACTAGTCTTCCCATGACAACCCTTGGATAGGTGCCGAATCATCGGGAATTAAAAAAAAACAATAAACGAACAACATAATTTTAAAATTAAACTAAAATATCAAAATAAGCGTTGTACTTAATCTGTCAATTGAAGAATTTGAAAAAAAAACCAAGTAAAATGATTTTATTACAATTTGCGCGTGCGCCAATATAGTTGCGCTTATCGTACGACTACCGACAGAAAACTCGGCACAGAAACCCAATTTAACGTTAATACAGCGTAACCGATATCTACCATTTTCCAATCAGTCATTTGCTTGTTAATTTCGAGGACCATGGCGCATGTTATTGGTTCCGTTCGCGATAAATCGTTTTGTGTATCGATTAATATAGTTACGATGTATCGATTACTAACTATTTCAATGCAACCATGATGGTCAACGTAGACGGTCTATTTTAGAATTTCATTCAAGAAATTTTTTTTTTTTTTTTAAAAGAATATTTAAATGACACTTTAAATAATTATTACAACTTGAGTGATAAATAGCTTATTCTGAATGAGACTTAAGTGTATAACATAACAATTTATAAACTCTTCCATTCTAATCTCAGCAGACTTTAATTCGTCAAATTAATCATAAATCAAAAGTTACGATTCACGACTAATATTTTCAGTAAATACATTTTTTTTTGTAAATTAAAATTTAATATCTCTTCATCAATTTGTTTTGGTTCTCTTTTTAGAATCAAAATGACAATGACCCATTCTTCATACAACCATCTTATTTGAATTTAATCTGTGACTCAGCCTCGGTAGCCCTATCGTTAAATGCTAATATGACAGTGATACTAATACATTTTAATGGCTACTCACTCATGACAAACAACTTGGTTTAGCGACACAAACCGATAAATCGTAAAGGTTAAAATAAAGATGTTTTAAATCAAGATTTTATAAGAAGTTTTGGTAGCAAATAAATATGAATATTACTATGATTTATGAGACGTAACTCGGAATATTTACGACGAGTTTTATTATTTGAGGCCATAATAATATGAGACAAATTTAATTTTTTAGTGTCTATTAAACATCTGAATACTAAATGCCTATAATTAATAGTTGTTAACTAAAAATGATAATTCAACGGTTACTTAGAGGTATCTTAAGATCTTGACAATTCATCCTACTAATACAATAAATGGGAAAGTTTAGAAGTTTGTTACTCTACCACGCAAAAACAGTTAAACGGATTCGGATGAAATTTGGCATACAAATAGTTTATAGCTTGGATTAAAACATATAATAATTTTTATCCCGGTCAATGGTTCCGGACCCTGGTAAAAAATATTTCCGAATATCCACGCGCACGAAGTTGCGGGTGAAAGCTAGTACTCTACAAAACAGAGCGATGTAACTAGTCGATATTGTTTTCTGGAAAAACATCTTTTTTGATATTTTGAAATTGCATCCTTTTTTCACTTACAAAAACTGCCCCGAGTCTTTCTACTGAAGAACTGCTTTTCAGAAGGCCGAATACTGAATTATTTTCAACGGGATATTTATGTTTGATGAAAATCCATTTGATGTAATATCATCGGTTTACCATCTTCGGTTCCAGAAAAGTTTCATATACTTAATATTAGGAATATTTTAATGAGGGCTATACCCTCATTAAAATATTCCTAATATTAAGTATATAATTTACATTTCATTTCTGAAACCTAAAAATGTTAAAAATATTAATCATATTTCACAAAATGATTTACAAAAACACTCACGTAAGAGCTCGCTACCGGGTCTGGTGGACCCAATACTAACTTTATACGCCCTTGGCCTTCGACTGCTGCATGCCTACTGCCTGAAAATGTAGTAGCAGGAAGGTCACACGTGTATTTGTAGGTACTAAGAGCAGTAATGTCCTACAATAGGTTTTTTTTTAATTTTAGAAACTTTCACCTAATTGGGTTTAAAAAATTCATAAGTAAGACCCTAAAGTGTTAAGAGAGATACACTTTTATTTTTCTCCTACAGTATGTACAGATTACAAAACATATTTCTTTTATATTCTAGTATAGCACCAGTGTATAACAGTTCTTTGCGCGAGCACCCTAAAAGGCGAGAATTATGAAGGCAACTTCATATCTTATGAGAAGCAAGTGTGCTCATTACGAGTAATATGTAAATGTGCGCAAGCGCCTGTTCATCACAGCGATAGCGATCAACGATTGTATCGCCGTAAGATAGGTCAAGTATTTTCGGATATTACATCGTTTTTATTTGTATGATCATAATTTTATATCGGACCTCATTCGCTTAAATATTTAAGTAGGCATTTAAAAAGTATCGATGTGAATAAAAAAGAGGAGCTGTTTTCTAAATGCTAAAAGCTTCGATCAAAAACCAATAATTCCAAATTAAAAAAAAACATAAACATAAATCAAGGAAACAAAGAGTTTCTTATTGCTTTATAGCCAGACTCCAGAGTTCAAACATGGAACGTTACAAACAAAAAGAGAGTAAGATCTGTTAGGAGGTAGTCCATGGTAATCCTATCTGTCGGCCAGTCGTCGAGTCGCGAAGTGATCGTTTATCAGCGAGCGTTCGGATCAGTCGCACAGGTGCGCTGCGCCTAGTGACATCCTAGTGCGCGCTCCCATGCAAATGCGCTTTTACAAACTATACTCAATTATATGAAAAAAGTTATTTCATATAATTTTTAAGGGCGAAAGTATGGTTCAAAACTACAAAATCATGGTTGAATTCATCCATGATCAAGTTTGCTGGGAATACTCTTAAAAGCATTTTTTACCTATTTCTATCCAAACTATGCTTCAGACTAATAATTATTTTAATATAAATGGACTAAAAGTAGTTATAATATATTAGGTATAATTTTCGCAATTTATTATTTAAAAGATTTTAAAGATGTTTATCGATCTATTTTTCTTTGCTCTTGCTTAAAATATAACTCGACTACAATTTTATAAATGGATTTTTAACGTTTCTACATTCGGTTACTACGCGAGCTACCAGAGCCAGCCCAAGAGCATTCGCTAGGCGAACTCCGACTCCGAGAGCCATTAGGCCAAAGAGATTGCTCAAACCGCATCGCGCATCTGTTAGCAAGTGCGCAGTCTCGGCGCGCGGCGAGTAAATCACGCAGCGTGGGTCCGCCCGCTTATCGCTGCGCTCATCAACCCGCGCCCGCTCTAAATTAGATCCGACACGATTCCGTACAAGCGCGCCGTTGTTTTTAAACAACGATGTCGCCAATGATTTGTCGTTTTTATGATATCGCTGAGCCGCGGTAGGCTTTTTGCTCTTACGGTACACTGTGTAAGTCGTTAACTGAACTTGTTAGTGTTCGGTTTACGTTTAATGTCGTGTAATCGAAAACGGCTTAGCAATATAGGGTCCCCTTTTTAATGATGTGTCGTACTGATATGAATCAATTAGGGTTTATTCACTAACTAATATCCTAGATGTCCGGTGTCGCCATCTCAGAGGTCCAGGGTTCGATCCCCGGCTGGACCAATTTGGAAAACAATTTTTTCTCTATTGGCTTAGGTCTGGGTGTTTATAGTTCCACCGTTGTCTCTGATTTCCATAACACAAGTGCTTTAGCTACTTACTTTGGGATCAGAACAATGTTTGTGATGGTGTCTAATATTTATTTATTTAATATATATAATTTGTACTCAGATAAAAATATGAATGTGGGGATTCGAATTTCATAATTTCGTTTCACTTTTTGTTTTGATCGTCGGTGCCACATTTGCGAGCTGTTTTAGTTCGTGAAGCGTTATCTAGGATATTTTTGATCGAAGAGTAGACTCGTAGATACACTAGCTTGATTGGAATACATTTTATCCAGACAATCATTACTAAAATAAATACAAATGATTTTAATACTTTGTAGATTATTGAAATCGTGACATTGAATGAATATTGAATGAATGTAGTTGTGTAATTTGAATTTAAAATTGAAGATTCGAGTGGTTTTATTTTTAAGGAGTACTTTAATTAATGTTTCGTTGCATATAAAGGTCAGTGGCCAGATACGCAAAATCGTGGCATCCTCAACTCGAGCGGTGTACCCGAGCATGTAACTCGATTCAACAGATCAATTCTCGGCTTGTATGACTTAATTAATTTGTCAGTTGCAGTGCCATTTTAGCAGTGACTTAAAAAACCATTTTGCGCTTTAAAGTTCATTATTTAAAGTGTAAAATCGCTCGATAATTTTAGGTCTATCAAGCGTAATACCAAAAAGCTTATGACAAGAAACGTGCCCCGAAAAATGGCAGACCTAAAGGTTGGCGCTCGCGACCAATAACTTATCTGAGAGATATCTTGTCAAATAATTATCATATTAATTGTACCATATTTTTGAGAAGATTGAAAGCGGCAGTCAGAACTTTATTCAAAGCGATTTATTTGTTTGATTTATGGCGAGGTGCTGTGCGTCACATTATAAATCGTAACTTACTTTTTATTGAATACATTTGTTTAGGTCTACTTAAAGATAAATGTATTTAAAATATACGGCATTTTATGAACCAAATATATTTAAGGATATCGCTTTAATGACGTCCTCCGTGGTCGAGTGGCTTTGTACAACGGTTTTCAAGGTGTCGCTATCTCTGAGGTCCCGGGTTCGATCCCTGGTTGGGTCAATTTAGAAAACAAACTTTTCTATATAGGTCTGGGTGTTTGTGATACCACCGTTGTCTCCAATTTCCATAACACAAGTGCTTTAGCTACTTACTTTGGAGTCGGAGCAATGTATGTGATGTTGTCAAATATTTATTTATTTATATTTATTTATAATTATAGGTCATCATTTTTCAGATAGAGCCAAATTTTTTTAGCAGCAAAACCATTTATTTATTCTAATGTTTTTCTGACGTTAGTTGATACCCTATAATATAATTTTTGAGAATAAATAAATAAAAATTATTGTTGCAAATCAAACCTTATTTATTAATTGTTTATGGTTTTGACTCTTGTTTTTAATTATAATTTCGCTTTTTTTCTAACTCTGTCATTGTGTTTTTCTTTTTGTATGAATTCAGCAAATTAAACAGCAAACAACCAGTCCTCCCGTGAGGGACCGTGCCCCTGGAAAAGTGTCGAAACGTCGGGAATTCCAAACGTCGGGAAAACCAATAAATCCAAACTAAATAATGATAAAATAACTAAATTCTAAAAATAATAATATACGCGCTGTAATCCGTAAAAAGTGTTTTATTTCTAGTAAACAACAATTTATTTTAATTCCACTTAAGTACCTCACCCACATTAGCTACATGCGCACGCGTCGGTTACAATTATTATGTTTACTGTTTAGTTTTGATAACTGCGGCACCTTCTTAGCTGCTATGATAATCTCATGACCACGCTCATTTTATTCAAGGAAACTGTACTAAAACGAAATAAATTGGGACAACAGCAGCAAAATCAAGATCTATGTAGTTACTAAATGACACAGGGCAAATTTGCTTCATATTTGAGGCTGACAATCATAGAAATGTAAGGCTTGTTAGGTGCAAATCAAGCGGCGCGGGCGGCGGCGGTGCGCGGCGTGTGAAGCGGCCGCCCTGTCATTTGCGTGCCGCCCGTGGGAACCGAGCGTCCCCGCTGAGGTCACACACGTCATAGCGACCTGGATGAAAGAGTCAAATGGGTACTAGATCCTTCTAGCTCTTGCACTGCAAAAAGCCCAATATGTAGAGTCACTAACCTAAATGATTATGTTATAGTAAAGATTTGACAATGAAAGAGACTACAGTTTGGTTTGCCGAATTCGTTCGATAGCGTAAAAAGATATATTATCCTGTACATACATATTTTGGAACTCGCTAGTTTAGTGGCTGCGGTTACATGGATACTGTTTGCTAAACGGCGAACCGGCATCTCAAAAACATTAGGAACTCTGAATTCGATGATACGAGGTACATAACAAGTTGATTTATTTTATTCAGAAGTCGTATTAGAATGATATAAGTTCTTGAACTCCATATCAACATCATGGTTGCGGTTTTTACAGCCTCAAGATTAAAAGTAACTAGGTAACCACTTTGGTGTTTTATTGCATCATTTTAATCTCAAACTACTTAATCCTAGTTATAAAATGACGATAAATGTTCTGCGTAATGGAAATAATTACATCCCTCTTATCTTCTAGATCATCGCTCTAGGTTACATGCGCGGGCGCATTAATTTAGACTTACTAAGGCGCAGTGAAACGTCATAGCAATGTCAATTACATTACTCTGATCTGATTACAAATGGCCGACTTAAGGCCAGTGTGATCGCCGTCCAGTTCTGTCACTATAACATAACATTATTTAATATAGGTACCTTCATAAAGAATTTTAAGTTAATGTACTAGGATCATAATATTATATTTTATTTTTTGTAACAGCCTAGACTGAATAATAACTATACATTTTGAATTCAGTTTGAACCCTGTAAATTTATTATAAAAATGAGCGAATTAACTAATGTTATTTATGTATTAATCTATGTTAATTATAACATATATTTGTGTAATGTCTGGCAACGATATACTTGTTTGTAAATATCGTTCCATCTGATAAAGCGGATAAGTTTTTTGCGCCCATTTTTCTTGCTAGCTAAAAGACGTCATAATGGGTGGTAAAAATGTTTATTATGTGAGTTTTTTTAAAATAAAGAATTTCATTTAGTCAATCATTCATTAATATAATTTATTTCATTCTGTGATTAACATAAACATAGACATGTCACAAATGCTACATAAAAAACTTCGAATGTGAATTCATAAGCAGGGGATCCACCTAATTATGTTATTTTTTCAGCAAACATTAAAGAAAATGTTAGTTAATACCTTAACGCGATTGGCCCCTTTCTAAAGCTTTGCCAAAGTAAAAGTCGAGTGAATCCCTGGCCTAATGTGAGCCGGTGATCTGCAGTTCTCACAGCGGCGTAAGTGAGCGCGACCAATGTGTAATGCGCGGGGAGCAGCCCTGCGACCCTGGCTGTTGCCATGCAAATCGCACGCCAGTGGGTACCAATAATGCTGGCGATTCCATTCAATTGGATTATGTTAACTTTCAAGTACTGCTTTTTCAGAAAATCCGTCTAACTTTATCAACAGATTGGACGTCAAAAGTTTACGAGATATTTATTAAGAAATTTTTGAAATTATTAATCAAAGACATTGTTTATATATAGTTAGTCTAAAGCCATACCTCCTAAAAATACTTCTTTCTTGACAAAAAATCAAACTGCTTAGACAAAGTTCCATTGTAAGCGAAAACTAATGCATATTTAGCTGTTTCCTCTATTCCACTGGACATATTCTTTATTATATTATATTATAAACCTTTTTAAATTTGAGATTTTAGCATTCACAATGCTAATATACAATACTAAATAATACTAGAAAATATACTACTCTCACCAGATCATATTCTCGGACGGAAATTCGACAATGCCACTAGTGACTGACTCGGTCGGTAGCTCAGCGGTAAGAGCATTGGACCGGACATCAAAAGGTCGCGGGTTCGATTCCCGTTCGAGATTATGATCTGTTGCGAGTTGTATTTTTTCTAGTATTATTATTTAGTATTGTTATAAACCTGTTAATCCAAGACTAAGTACATTTTCACCAAACCATTAACACCAATCATAAAGAGATCCATCACAGGTGGCTTCGAGCTAATTTGCTGACGGTACCGGAGCAAACTCTTGATTTCGTTTTGATGGTCGATAATTTGTTATGCTCTGTTGCTCTAACCATATTACACATTTAATCCTGAACTAACGAATATTATTGTAATTTCAACTCTATTCGTTTCACTTTAAGGGTTATTGTTGCGGGTTTTGTATGAAGTTTTTCTCAGTTAAATAATGTGTCCCATCTGGTAGGATTATCCTGCATTATTTAGTTTTTCTTCGAGTTAGAGTGTATTACAACACATTTTGAGATATAGTGGTGGCCAGATAACTAAGGACACCAGTCGATTTTCATACACAAGAGGTAACTTTAAAGCCTTGGTTCTCCGACAAGAATTGACCTAGCTGTGATCTGATGATGGCGATCCAGGGAGTGAATAGAGAAGATTCAGATCGCTATACACATCCAACTGATCTGATCAACATGCTTAAAATGTATGGAAATCCTAAAACTTAAAACCCTGATCCTTATATATCTTAGAGTGCTGATCAGATCAGTTGGGTGTGTATGGCGTTCTGAATCTCCTCCATTTACTCCATGGATGGCCACCATCAGGTCACAGCTAGTTCAATCCTTGGCGGAGAACTAAGGCTCCAAAGTAACCTAGTTTGTATGAAATCGACTGATGTCCTTAATTATATGGCCAGCACTGTATATTCTTATGACTAGTATGTTATGTAAAGCATGATCGCGGGAAAATCATGCTTTGTGCTTAAGTTTAGTAAGTTATTAAATATAAGCTTGTACTTTAAGAAAATTCGCAGCACCCAAATTTTCCAAACATAGTAGCGTTTTATTAAACTAAATTTTATTTTAAAATTAATATTTTTTTTCTAAGAATCTATCGTCCCATAACGTATCGTATCATAACGAGAAGGTCATACGAAACAAATTGATTTATTACTGTGAAATACGAATCACAGGTATGCATCAAAATTGTCACTCATTACGGTGCCTCGAGGCGTCGCAGTGATATCCCGGAGCAATAAATATCAGCCGCTGTTCCTGTCACTCTCGACCTCGGCCCAGCACGTCTGACGTGCGCGGGCGCTTGCTAGTGATGCTACATGTCGATGTTTTGTAAATAGATAAACCTGTAGTCGATATTTCGTAGATGTCATTATCTAGTCATTTCACTTATGTGAATACGATGTTTGAAAATAGGTGAAAAGAAAACTTCTGTTCCAGTAAGGAACGTAAAAAGTTTCTTACAAGTAGATGCATAAATAATTATGATTTTACTAGAGAAATAGATAGTTGTTGCCGTTTCTATAATTTTATTTAAACAAAAAGATATTAATTTCGCAGAAAATATTTAGTTACGATAGCTAAGTTGCACAAGTATTGTTTGCTAGTTATTTCCATACATTCACACACACGCACACGAACTCATTGGAAAAGTTTTCATTTTCAAGTCAACTATGACATGGAAATGTTTTCAATTCACAATTAAGTATTATGTTGACACATATATTTTCTATATTATATTTTGATTCTAGTTTTATTTTGTGAAATACTTGTCCACGGACAAATGTTTTGTTAACATGCACCTTTACATTTTCCTCTAATAAATTCTGTATCTTTTGTTACGTATTTCAAAAATATCAATCGATTGAATAAATCTATCGATAGGTTTCTCGCCGGCAGCAGCTCGTAGCACACCACCAGCGATAACACCGTCGGCGCATCGCTGTCATTACGCTCTATGGGAACCATCAGTGACCCGCGACCTCGTGAAACAGTGATTCCATTTCGAATCACTCCACCAGAGGGCGCCATATAGCCCGGACATGTCTCATTTTCGAGGTATAATATATTCTGAGAATTTCATTCTCATCACAGTAAATATAAACACATATATGATAATATTTAGTCACATAAATGATTCAGTTTTGTAATAAGGTATAGATAGCTACTAGAAAATACCCATATTATGAAAAAAGTTATTTATTATTAGAAATGAAAAGAAAATAAACAAAGCACACTCTTTCACTTTTATTAAATTTTGAATTTAATTTTTATTTCCGGAAATGTAAAATCCCTCTAAACATTTTTTTTTAGCTGTAAATATTTTGAAAGTATCCAGCGATGCATACAAAAAAAACAACATAATTAGCCTTTTCTAAATAAATAAATAATTGCTTGGACAATTTCACTCAACCGAGCGCCATCTAGCCTCCACCTAAGCAAAGCTTGTAATATGGGTGCTAGACAACTGATATACTACTTATATACTTCTTAAATATATACTTATTATACATAGTAACAACCAGACCCCGTCAAAGAAACTAAAATTCAACATTTTAATTTCTGCCCAGCCTGGAATCGAACCCAATACCTTTTGCGTGGTAGACCGGCATGTCGACCACTGCACCACTCAGGTCGTAGGTCGTTTTCTAATCAATGTAACTTTCTGCAATAGCCTCGTGTTCAGTATGCCCGATCAATGAGTCTGATTACTTTAATAGTCCAGCACTAATTATTTAATAACTGCTCTTTAACGCCGCCGTTAACTCTTAGTTTGATATTAACCGGGCGGTTAATTAAGACAATATGGTGATCGATGATATTTCTGAGTAGAATTCTGTAAACCTATTCCCTTTTTTAATTATAATTTACAATTTTAATAAATAGTGGTTTAGATTTTATAATTAAGTAAGTAAGTAAGTAGCAATGTAACACACAATTATACAAGGTGTTACAAAAGTACCCCTAATGCCGAATATGGTATATAGGGACCATCAAACTGAACAACTTTTACTATTGGACCAACACTGAAATTAATTTTTGTATGAAACAGCTGTTTTTTTACGATTTCAGAGTTGGTCCCATAGTAAAAGTTGTTCAGTTTAATGGTCCCTATCTACAACATTCGGCATTATGTAACACGTTGTATATATCCTAATAATATTAATGTGTAAAGCTTGTGAATCTGGATAATAATAAAAAATAAACAATGCTAGAAAGCATTACATTGCTATAACTATACTTCTAGATGAGTGTTATAGATTTTTGTGTTTTTCCTAATTACTAGGAAAGTTTTTCGATCAACATAATTATAAAATATGTAACTATGTTTTGTTTTACTAAGCGTTTACAAGTCGGGTTCACGCTTAGTTTAATTATTTAGTTTAGTTATGAATGAATGAAATTATTTATACAAATAACCTCACATAATAAGCATTTTTAAATCGTCAATTCTTCTACCACCCATTGCGACGTGATCGCTGACAAGAAAAATGGAAGCAAAAAACTTACCAGCTTCATCAGATGGAACGATATTTACAAATAAGTATATCGTTTCTACACATTACCATTAATATATTTTACAACTTAACACACATTACTTTAGAACATAGATAAATAAATAAATAACATTATTTAGTTAGCTCATTTTTTAATGAATCAATTTACAGGGTTCAAGTTAAATTTAAAATTCAAAGTCATATTTCAGTTTAGGCTGTTAAAAAAAATGGAATTAATACAATTCAATATGCGTTAAGATAATAAGTCAGAAGCAGACCCATTCCCACTGGCAGTTAGACTAAGATATTTTGTATTTATAGACTGAATTAACAACTAAAAGTAATTAGCACAATTTCTTTTCTTCTATTCATTTCCTTCTTACAACTCTATACGAACACAATATAATACTATAGTGTCTATTTCTTTATATCACAAAACAATTAAACCCATTCTACCGTGTAAATATCTCATTAGAGAACCATCGATACCAGTAACACTTGTTAGCTAATGTGGTATTTACACGGGTGACTAAAGCCGCACGACTTTTGCCGCACGGCGAAAATCGACTGTGTAAATGGCAATTCGGTATAGGCCGCAGGTGACTAAACAAACTTATCTGATCCGGTGGCCAACTGGAACTATGTGTTATTTTTACCTAGGTTACGCCATCGACTACATTACCGATATGTCACTTGCTATTCAATTTAACAAACGACTTGATAGGTGTCTAAAGTCGATAGTCACAGGTGACTAAAATCGACCGATGTTAATAGCCCGTAAACAGTACGTGTAAAACAGGGGTGCGGTTACACGTTCAATTTACCACTCGGTATCAGGGGCAGAACCCGTGACGCCTCACTTCTGCGCTGATTGAAATGGATTAGTTAGTTTAGTTAGTATCACTGAAAAAAGGTTTAAATTGATTTGCATTTTAAAAAAAGAGGTAGCATGTTTAAATATAGGAAGCAATGTCCCAAAGTACTCATCCGATTTTCACAATTCCTTCACCACTAAAAAGCTTGGTTACTTAATTGACATAGGATATAATTTATCACTAAAAATTTCAGGGAAAATCGCGGGCGGAAGCTTAGAAAAAAAATGCAAGGGACCATAACATGGTTAGTTAAGTTAGTTAAGGTTATTATATTTATAAAAGTTAAATGATAAAACCAACGAGTTTTGTAAAGAGTTAGAAAAACATAATATAATCTTATCAAATTTAGTTAAAATGCTGATAAAGCTTATTACTATTATATATTTTCTGATATAACTTTCATTATGAATAAATTACGCATTGGGCTATTTTGGCGTTATTATTTTGTCGTTCTGACGAATCCATAGATAAAACAGGCAAATCCACTGGCTGATGTCCACATAATCCGAAAAAAAGAAAACAATTATCTGTCATTAAATGTCAATATGTTGTAAAATAATGTGAAAGCTGTCAATTCAATCAGCTGTTATGCAGTCGGCCATGTTATTCACTAAAATAGGGATAAATAGGCAGCACCATTCTATAACTTTATCAAAAGTTTATAGAGCGTTGGTCGCTATTGAGCGATTACGAATAATGGTTTTCAATAAATTCCTTACATCAAACTTATAGGTCTTCCATAACCTTTTATGAATAAGGCGGTTAGATTAGAAATAATTAATATACATAACTCTTGAAAAGGTATGTGTTAAAAAGACGAAAGTAATAATAACACATGAAACATAAATAAAAATCATAAATATTATCGATGTCTATTAACTGCTAAGCCTGTTGAAAGCCCTTATTCGATTATAGTGAATGGCAATAAATCATCAATAGTAAAGTTATAAAAAGATAAGGACTTCGAGTATTAATAAAGCTAAATCATAAACACTTAAATATACAAATATATACTTAATTATGTACTCGCATCTATGAGCCAACGGCACACATAATTCCATACAAATGATTGTAATTAATACTACTTAAGTTATAGCAAATGCAAAATTACAGGGTGGACGGCGGCTCGGGCAAGATCATTATTTTAAGGTTTAACTGACCTCATCCGATGTTTTGATCTGTTTACTTATTGGTTTCAAATAGAGGATGAGAGGTATAACCATATTTTTCAAGCTTACTGATCAAAGAATCTACATCTCGCGTTCAGTTCGTTAAAGATAAAATACCAACAAAAGGCATGCGCCTTTTTGAAAAGAATATCCTTTTTAGAAACGATTATTTGTCATCCGATCTAACCTTTGATCTTAAAGGATTCCGTTATGCCATCTATTATCGATCACTTCGGATGATTTATTATGCCTAATTGATATAATTCATGTGGCGAGCCCCCGGGACGTCCAAACTAAGAGGCTCGTCACCCTGACTCGCAATTTTGTGTCAGCCCGTGACAAATTGTTGTGACAAAATATTTCAACAGTTGCGTCAATTTTGAAACAACCATCCGCCATTTTGTTAGAATCTCACGCACGAATCGAAGAATATCCTTTGCCTTTGCATTAATTTATAACAATTCTTTTTTGAAACGATCAAACGGTGTCGTCTACAAATGCTCCATCATCCGACATGTGTAACGCAGGAACTCATGACGACGCATTCTTTATTCAAATTTTTGAAATATGAATGAATGGATTCGCATTCGAAAATTGTATTCTTGTACAATAAATCGATTTGGTAGATGATTCGACGTTTTGAAGTCTCGAACACATGCTTATGGTGGCTGTAATTTATATTCAACTAAATTATGTTCACATAATAATATGCATAATGTTAACCATTTATTGGATGCCGCATTGCATGAAATATGCTTGTTAATGTAAATAAAATAAATCAATTTTAATTAGAAGCTGAAAAGGCTCTGGGAGTTCGATTAAAAAATAAAAAGTGGCATAGACAATTCGGAAATTACTATCTGACATACGTCACTCGAAAGTAATAATTGTCTACGGTATCGATTCTGTTGAAATCGAATGCTGTCTCCGGTTTGAATTTGTAGTCAGTCGTTTGACAAAAGTATCAAATAAGTGGTATTAGAAATGGAGTTTAAATAATATAGTGGATTAGAGGCGAGCGACCTCTGACCGCGGCGCGTCGATGACTGGTCAATACCCTAACATAATGGTCCTAGCTATCACTTGATTTTTTTTTAATAGGTACGTGTATTGTTTATTGTTAGCTTCACTTTGCACTCTATTATGTGAGCGGCCGTTTCTGAAGTGTACATGAGCGAGTTTAGTCGAACAGTTATTGTATGCGTATTCACGACTTGACTGGTAATTTAAGCGGCACCCAACATTTTAGTTCATGAATTATTTTAAGTTTTTCCACTATTCCTGGAGCTTTGGTTTCGAAGTTAATAGCTGAGTTCCTTAGTAAGACTGTTAGCTAGTCAAGAATACTATTGATTATTACAAATGTTTTTAATAAAAATTCTTCTAGAAAATATTCACAGATCTCTGATACGTTGAAAATGATTTGAATGAATTTTATAAAAAATATTCCTTTGTTTTAAACATTAATAACCATTAGTACAATACTTTGAAATAACAGCAAAACCATGAACATATTTTGGATTTCTATACTTTTCTGTATCTATTCGTGTGTATGAATTTCATATAAAAAATATTACATACTATTTTATGAAAAATACCATAAAATAAAACATCTAAAAAATTCTATGATTTATTTTGAGGCTTTTCGGCTTCGCCTCGGACCTCTAATTACACCCTCTCTCCTCTTCAAATTTCGCTCAAGTTTCGTTAATACATATTAAACCTCCACCAACTGCAAACATACAATAATTTCTAATATTTTCAATTTATGATATTTAATAGGTTAGTATTAATTTAATAGATAAGTATTAGTTTAATTTTAAAATACAATTTACACATGTAAATATACTTAGCGTAGCTTATATATTTATACATAACTTACACGACAAAACTCAAAATAAAACTCCAACAAAACTTACATGGCACCTATAACACGCGCTAGAGCACTCCCCGATAGCGCACTACACAAAGCAAAGGATGAGCTTTGTGTAGCGACTTCTGATTTTTTCAAAATTTAGCCATCTCGATACCCCGAGGGCTTTTTAAATTTTTCGATATCGCATTTAGTTTTCGAGATATAGAAGAATTTATGACAAAGAATGGAAAAAAAGTGCTCCGAATTTTCACTTTTTTTTTTGCAATTTTGTTGTTTTGTCATCTTGTAGTCCTCGTTACTATGCACCTTTCGAGATCTCTTTTTTTTTGATAGTTAAACGTGATAAATCGCCATATAAATCGCCATATCATATTTCGGTGATCATGCTAGGAGAGCAGGGCGATATCACATTCTGAGCGAAATTGGGGGGCTATACTGAAGCGATCGAAAAAACATTTTCAATGCTAAAATTAGGTGCTACTTATGTACAATACGATCAATTTAACAATTCACAACATAAGTGGCTAATTTCAGAGAGCTTGCGGTGCAAAACGACGTATTTTAATCTGTTTTCTCCTTGCCATACATTCACGAGTGAAGTTGCAGCGGATCTGTATATTGTCAATTTAATCACATTGTATATTTATCTTTACTATAAAAGACAAAGATAAATATTTCACTCTCAAACCAACTTAGTTGAATACCGAACTCGCTGTCATATTAATATGTATTGATGTGAGGTTCTAATGCGGTCAAAAACAATGCCTTATTTGCATGTATTGTTACGATATGATATACTTAACATGATTCACGGGTCACACACAAGTGCCTTCCAAGTTGTAACTTGAGCCATAGGTACTTATAATTGTTGCTTTAAATACCGTTTACTTCAAAGTATTGTGTACTTCAATAAACTAAATAAAATGAAATATCAAGTGATAACATATCAAGTCCCGACCTGGGCCACGTCTATGTACACAATCTGCGGAGAAATATTTACTGATTCTGAGAAAACTTGAATTAATTTTATAAAATGCACGGTTAAGTGGTTATTAAATAAAAACAAACCTATTGGTTATTCGTCAAAGATGGCAACCTACGTAAAAATAGTGTCACGTCACTGTCATGAGTTGAGTCTAGTCTGTGGTTCTGTTACGTTTTGTTTTTCGTTGTCTTTAGAGTTGAATTTTGCAAAAATAGAAATGTCAAAACTGACAGTTAGTGAATGACAGGCAGTGACAGACATTATAAGCATCAACATGCAATGCAATGCATCAATCTTCCGCCATGATGTATTTTTGTAATGTTTGCATTTTAATGCACAAGTTATTTTGAAGATTAGAAACTGTTTATGGTGTCTTAACCTATTTTTTGGTATATTGTACATGGACGTGGCCCAGTTTTCTTACATTTTGGGACATCTCTTTTGAGGTAACCATTAAAAGCCACGTTTAAATTGTAAATACCTACCTATTAAAATAAATTACAATCGGCACAGTACCTAGATTAGATCAAACTATCCAAAAATGAAAAACTTTGTGCTGATCAGATTTTTTTTTTCTGAAGTATGATATAGTCTAAAAAATTATTAAAATAAAAATATCCTCGTAACATTGTAAACAAATACTCTGCTCTGTACTCAAACAGTCAGCGACATCGATTGCCTAAACGCACATGAATATTTATTTCGTCGCCACATGAAGCCGTCAGGGGCGTGGCGCACATTGTCGCGATCACAATGGCTTCTGAATCGATTTAAGAATACAATCGATACCTACGCGAGAATCGAGACGCATCTCATATAACCTCGCTAATAAGGTAGCTGGCGATCTTGGCCGCGAAGCTGATTTAGATTGTGTTTTGTTACGTTATTAGATCTTATTTTATGAGAATCAATAAATCACCACGATCATCTTCCAGAATATTCTTAATAATGAACTTCCAATTTTAAGAAATTTATAATATGGCAGATTATATGTTATTGATTTAAAACCCATTTATAAAGGATTATCCTTTTTTTAGAAATGGCAATATGATCAAATACAAATATTCAAAATGGAGCTTCACCCTTAATAGAACAAATTATGTTTTTTCATGATCATACTTTAATTACCTATTTTAACAAAAGTTCTTATTTTACTAAGGATTTTCCCGAATATTCATGCGGACGAAGTAACGGGTTGAAGATAAAAGATAAAAACACAATTATTGATTTACAAAATGTTATTTTAATCATGTAATATTTTAATAATCTTCTTTACTTTTAACTATTATGCCACTATGTAAGACATCAATAAAAAGCGATGTCTGCCCACCCAACTTTAAGCGCCAAAAACAAAAAAAAACCGGACAAGTGCGATTCAGGGACTCACCCACCGTGGGATCCGTATAATTTTGTATTTGAGGATTGATTACGTACTTTAAATGAAGATTACATTTTTTATCATTTAATTACAAATGTATAGTTGTCAGACTTTTCCCTGTACTTGTAGTATAAGACGATATTACTTGCCTTTCATAGTTCTAGGTCAATGGAAAGTAACCTATAAATTTTAATTCCCTTGAGAGTGTCGAAATATGCGTTTTTGCGGCATAAACGGCCGTATCTTTTTGTATGTTAATATGAAGTTTGATTTTTCACAGCTGCAATGGACTGCAGACCTGAGTATATGATTTAATTTCATCTCGATACCTCCACGCGTTCTTCAGATAAAGGGTCTTGACAGACAGATGGACAACAAAGTGATCTTATAAGGGTTCCGTTTTTACTTTTTGAGGTACGGAACCCTAAAAATGGAGAATAGTCAAACAATTTGCATTAAAAAGACGAACAATAACTAATTGCGCTCAAGAAAAGATAAAACAGCAAAAAGTGTTTTAACTTTTTGTTTTTTTTAAAGGCGGCACATGAAAGCAAAGACCCATACGAAACAAAAGCGCTCGTAAAATCAGACTATTCGCAGAAAAGAAATTTTGCGCAAAGCTCGGTACTGTTATGAATCGATTTTATTGCCTTTTTAAAACAAGAATGGCGATAGAATTATAGTATGAGCAGTGAAATTTGCAATGTAATAGTTTAGAATTGTTTAGTAATTTTGTAAACGTGTTTTTGTTTTTTCTAAAAAGGAAAAGGACAAAACTTATTCCGGAATTTAAAAAGGTGGTATGTTTTTTAAGTCTTTTAAACTGTTATGTGTTTTCGTTTACAGCTAAACTAGTAAATAATTTGAAAAAGAAAATTAGATATTTTTTTGGGTTAAGCCTCCGTTGCAAAAATAATTACAAAATCAACGTTGAAGAATTTTTCTTTTCCATAATATGCGCAAATAACTTGCAAGTTTACGTAATTAAATTTAAATCTTAAAGACTTACACAAAACACTGAACTACAGAGTCTAGTCTGAGGATACTACGATATAAGTTTCATAGATATGGATACAAAAACTAGACTCGTAATTTGGCGTAGAAGTAGGTTAAAAGGTGTGTTCGTTAGGTGGCGTTTGTCGCGCATGCGTCGTTCGCGGGCGGTTATTGGCTGTCCGCGCCCCGCCTCGCGTTACGTAACCACTGACTGATACAGATACCGTCACTTACGCGTATAATCTGTGCTTGTATATAGAGCACAGATTAATCGACGGAGGTTGGTTACAGTCACGGGAAAACTTTTTGATTTTTACTTATTATTGGTACAATATTGTGTAATTTAATGGTTTTGATGAAGAATATCAGGATGAGATAAATGATTATTTTTGTGAATGTCTCTAAGCAAGAAATTTGTTTAAAAACTTAGTTTTTGGTTTGATACAACTGCACAAAACGGTAGTATTTGAGCTGATGTCGAATTAAGTTTAAAATTCTTAATATCAACAAGAAAAATCCCTTTTCTATTTTTCCATATAAAGAATTAAACTTACTAGGCAAAGACTTATGCAATTGAAAAAGTAAATCAGTAACACAAATCCAATGGTCCAAATCCCATTCTAGGCCACATGCCTTACTGTTACAGACCGATAGGGTCATACCATGTCTTTTTATGTAAACGGAAAGTTTGTATAAATTGCCGTTCGTCGAAAAGGAGATTTTTTTATGAGACCTGCCAAGTTAAACGGGAAAAACTGACGGAATATGAATTGTAGAATACATTATACGAATAGGGAGAGACACATACCGAGTGATTGATATACGCCACCGCGCCAAACTCTGAATAAAGTGATAACATTTTTGTGCAATAGATCCAATAAATCAATCTAACATTCGAATATAAAACTTATAGCAATCGATATAAAATTCAAAATAACCAGTGCAATTTTCCCGGTTACCATCTCACAAGTTTCCAACGATTTGCACATTAGTGCAAAAAATCTCCAACATAAACAGAAGTGGATCCGAGCAGGAAATCAAAATGCAGTTTGTATAGAAATAGATCTCGATCTAGATCAGACGGCGCCGACGCAATAACTCATAGATCTATTCACCGGCGATCGATGGATCAATATGGATGAGGCGCAAGCGCATTCAAGTGTCACAACCACCGTCCGCGCGGAGATCGCTCGCCCGATAACAACTTTGTCGGCTCTCATAAATTTATTGGATTGCTCATTTTTTCTACTTTAACACCTCACTGCGTATCCATTTGTTTGTAAAACAGCAAAATAAATATACTTGTCAATTTATTAATTAATATTGTGATCTATGGCATTGCAATGAATCGCGAACAAATTATTAATGGCGTCGTAAAAATATTTTTGAATATTTTTTGTTGCTAAATAGGGTATCATCAGACAATCTTGTCTGTTTTCGTCAGCTGCTTCGAATAAAGAGTAATATTCAAAAATTGAGGTCGCCATGTTACGTCACAAGATGGCGGGACGACCTTGTCCGTCCATCCTTCGGCCTTCCTTCTAATAACGACTCATCAAATTCGTATTATCTCCGAACCGAGTGTCGTCGTACACCAAACTTCTTTGCAAAAACTCCGAAATAAATTGACTTTGTTGTACCGGAGGTAAAAATCTACGATGTAACTTGCAATTTTTAGCCTAATTAGCCACGTTTTAAGGTCAAAACTCTAAATATACCTACGATAAGCAAAAAACAAGCATTTTAATAAGCTTTTGGTAATAAACGATACTGGCGGGGCCGTAAAAACCATGTGGAGTGTCACATTAATTAAGATCAATTTGTATCGTGAAGGAATGGAAACAAATAAAAAAAAAAACGGTCAAGAGCGAGTCGGACTCGCTCACCGAGGGTTTTCGAGGGTTCCGTACCATCATTCTGAAAAAGTTTACTATTTAGAGACATCGTTTTATTTTTCCTGTAATCTTTACATAAACTTCTATCACATAAAATAATTTCAGATTTTTCTCTATGCAAACATCAAAAATAAGGGGGAAACGGTATTTTTTATTTACATTTTTCATCAAAAGCCGAAAACTATGCGGTAAAAAATTCAATTTTGCGAATGTGCAAGCGGCGCACTTTCATTATGCTACCCCATATGCCCTAGTAGCCTCACTTCGAATTTTTAAGACCTCCTTTCAGTCTCTGTTGCAAAAAAATATAGGTATTTTTATTTCCCTCTTATTTACAAAATATTAGGGCAAACGTAATCTAAAACTATTCCAAATTTCAAGTTCTCGAGATATCCAGCTGTGACAGACAGACTGAGTCGCACCACAAGGGTTCCTATTTACCATTTTGGTACGGAACCCTAAAAACGTAGTGTGTAAAAATGATTTTATGATGTTGGAAGAAGCTTCTTATACGGCTACAATGTTAAATCTTACCTTTAATAGTTATTTGAACTGTTCATTTTTCATGTAGTTTTTAACCTAATGTCATTGATTTTAAATAATATTTTGAAGACAAAGATTTAGGCGGGGAGTGAATAGAATTATAGTAAAATAATAAAATATTTTACCTGATCATAGTGTAGTCTCAAAAAGTGCTAATCGTTTTTTGAATGGCAGTCTCGGAGTTGTTAGAGTTTCAGTAATATTGCGTGCACTAAACCACTTTTGTTGTGAGAATTTCAACAGCTTTAGACTAGGATTATGTTTTTTTACTAATGATGGATAATATTACACAAAAAATTTAACCTCATCATATCAGCCACATGATATCTACTGCTTGCCTTATATATTTTAATCTACTCAAAAATCTGTATCCTTTCTGATCGTGCATCATTTCAAACCTCTTCTAATAGGTACTTGAAATTAACAAAAAAAAAACTATACTAAATAATATACTAGAAAAAATTAGACTCGTCACCAGGATTGTCTAAGGCGGGAATCGAACCCGCGACCTTTGGAAGTCCGGTTCAATGCTCTCAACAACTGAGCTACCGAGTCACTTTATCTCTTTAAAAAGTTTTATCTCGTCTTTCGCTCATGTGTCTACGAAAAATAAAGTAATTGAAAATTCGATTTCGAAATTTGAAAACCAGCATAGTCGATGTAAAATAAGGTTTGCTTAGCAATAAAATCGATTTGACTTTGATGAGGTATTAGCCCTGCGGTAGGATGTATGCAATGATGATACCCTTTTAAAATGATCATACAGCAGAGACAATCCGCTTCCGATTGCACAAGACGCGTTTCCGATTAGTTTGGCAGCCATTATGACTTCGTCCGGAGTGGCGCAAATGCTAAATTGCACGTTAGTGCACAGACACATTGTGATGATATCTATGTTTTTCCTTAGTCATTTTAGAATTCAATTTATGTTTACTGATACTTAAATAGATTATTTTGTCTTCACTAATTTAAGAGACTAAATTTTTTTCCATATTCCACCTTGCTTAATATGTTTCAAGCAGCGACACAAAAAAGGACAATAATCAATTATAATTATTAAGATTACCAATAAGGTGGAAATAGGAACTTCTTTTCGAATAAAATTAGTTTTTGTAGATTAACAATAATAAATTACTGAATTTCGAATCCGAATCCACTGAGTTAAAAACTCCAAAGTCTATTGTTTCCCTATGAACGTTTCTCCTTTATCTTTATCTACTCCGTTTACATATGCTTCATAAAACACATTATTGCTGCTGCCTTTTTAATATCTTTCGCTGTTGGTAATACCAGTATTAATATGAGTATGTTGTCTGTATCGTAGATTACGTGCCATATGCGCACGCGCCACGGCGACGAGACGGCAGTGACGCTGGCGCATGGCGGACGTGTGGCAACAGACCGATGGTCGTGGCCGTCAAATAGAACGTCAACCAAACGGTTGGCGTTTACCCTACTTACACTACCACACTTGTACTGCCTTCATCTGTTTTACGTTAAATTAATATAATAGAAAAAAAAACTCGTCACCTGCTCCTCGGGAGTTTTCATTATTTTCTTTTGGTTTGATGTTAACTCGATTGTCCTAAAATGTTAGCTAATGTGTTCATTAAATGAAATTGAATTCTAGTAGCAATAATGCCGTTTGGTAAACTAGAACGCAAGCGCGTTCCTTAAAATAGATCCACTGATTGCCTTATAATTTTGGTATTCTTCAGATCCCATGTCTCTATCAAAAGATGCTTGAATTCTGCGGTAAGGTATAAGGACTATTTTTCAATTCTTACAGCTTTAATTCGAGTCGAAACATCTTTGCTCAATTCGTTAAAGAGTAATCTAACTAAAACTGAATACTAAAAATATTTAAACCAAAACTACGAATGAAATGGATCACCTATATAAACACACTTGCGATTGCGACAGAGCCAAATGTCTTCATACCAAAAGGTTATAACGATATTCAGACGCAGGCGGCATTACCGCTACACTTCATGTATCAAGTTACCAAACATAGTTCTTCATAAATAATTCAGAGAGCACACGAAAGTCCCCGTATAAACTTTAGCCGTTCTCAGACGCCCTAACTGATCGGTGCAAATGTCTAATGAATTCTCTTTAATTCCGACTCAAAATTGCTATTACCTCAACTAGTATGCTCGGGGTTACACGAGTCAGACTTTCTAGTGCATAACATCTCTAATACTTACCTCTTAAAACGTTGAAATAGAGTTCACATTCGCACCGCACTTTTACTTTGGGTTTCGAATATTTGATTAGTTTTAATAGATTATACGTTTTAGTTTCTGTGGGGTAAGGTTGGTTTTTATATGCACGTGTTTGGAGGGGTACGCTACTAAATAGTACTAAGGCGCTTTCTGCGCAGGCGCAGGTCGCGGGATGCGCCCAACCTTTCACGCGGGTCCGTTCTACAGTGGGCGCGGTTGTTTTATGATATTATTGTTTTGGTGGAAATGTTGGTGAATGTTTGTTTGTTGGGAAATGAGGTATGTTTGTACAGGCACTGCTTCTTAAGACAGTTAAAAGTGTAAGTTAGTATTAAAGAATGTGAAGTACCTAGAAGGAGATGTAAGTACCTATGTAAATCCGTTGTATTAAACAAAATGCAAATCCGTTATAGGCATTAAGCTAAGTTTGTAAGATAATTATTTTATAAGTATATTATTTAGTATTGTATAAAAATAGCATTCTTAATGCTAAAATCTCAAATTTAAAGATATTTTTTGTAATATTTAAGTGCTGTGGATTTTGTGTAAATAAATATCGAAATAGGTATGTATATGCATCTTCCTGTCATAACCTTATCATAAAAGAAATGTGTTTACAGACAGAATTATGTATGTATGCTATACCTAGAGACACAGTATGGTATTTGCGATTACATAGCTGTCATACATAATGGTAAAATAATCTTCACATATTAGCTTAGAATCACATTGGTAAAAAAGTCATAATATTTTTTATTCCAAAATGTAACGTCATATCCCCACTGTGGCAGGCTCCCCGTCGCATTTCTCTCATCGCGGCGTGGTGTTGCCAGCATTTATTGAAATGCTGCTCCCCGGATTGTATGGTAATTTTTACAGCGGCAGACACCGTTCCACATTTGCCCTTTCAATGGATATTATGATGTAATTTTCAACCTATTTATTGCCTTCCGTATTTGGTTTTCTGGAGCAGTGTAACGGAAAAAGTGCTGGTATTGTTTATTCGAGAACTTTTTGAATGAAGTTTGGTCAGAATTTTTATTTTCAATCAAATTCTTCTTTTTTAACCTTTTTATAAATTGTTAATAGCTTTTCGCTCAGCTTTTGAAAGTAATAAATTCACGTTTAGTTTAAACATATTGCTTCATGTTTTTTTCAATGAAGCTTTAGTTTGAACTAGGATAGTCGTCTTTTTTGGAGTCCAAAAGTAATTCCAAAACCTAATTGTTGCCATATAAGATAATAGACAACCGTTAGTTTCTAAATAACGAATAAAGCCGTCATAGATTAAGTCTCAATTAGCGGATGACATGTATAGTAGTGACGCATAATTATAGTGTTCTCCGGAACACTGTTGCAATATGCAAGCTGTGCATCTTAACTTACTATCTGTTTAGGCTGGGACAGTAATGATACTGTTCGATTATCTTGTTATTTCTAAGCAGCTGTAATATACAAGTAAGGGTTTTAGTTATCATCAGGATCTTATTTAATATCGTGACAATTTGTCAATTGTCATGACAATTTGGTTTATATATACACTTCTAAGAATTTGGTTTATATTGCGGTGTAGCTATCAGTAGATGCAATGGATATAAAATTGTCATGACAGGTGACAAGTTGTCACGTTTATTAAATAGGACCCTGGTTTTACGATCGATTCCTGAATTACAGTGTAATAAATAACCAATTTAATATCTGGGACAGCCAAAAATATCTCTGGACTGGACGAAAATGGTTGAACTAAATCATATTTAAAGAAATAAGTTTTCAAAGTTTCATTGTAATATCAGTAACATTAAAATATATCCCAAGTCCTATTTCCTTTTCAATCCAAAGTGTTTCCACTCTGCTTGTTTCAAAGTTACTCCCATCTTTACACAGAACCACGAACAAACTATGAACCGGTACCCTTTAAATTTCATATATATCAGTGGTCTTGTACGCGACTGCTACGAAATAATTGGCCAAAAGATTTACAATAAGTGCGGACGACCTGCGCGCGCGCAAACCAGCCGTAATGCTACGCATGGCAACGCAATCTTACATCATAAACATACTGCTCAGCCATAGATTAAGTGGTGTTACAACTTCTGGGATTCTTCTTACTCTTGTCCCGTGTTAAAAAAACAGGACATTTTATACAAATTCAAAATTTAAAAAGAAAAAAAATAATTTTTTTTATGCAAGAAGGCCACGGAAATGTTTCAAGTAATTGTTTTTGTTTGAATTGTTTGAATTTTGAATAGATTTTGTTTACCTGAAAATAAATGAAAAATAAGAGACGACAAAGTCTTCTTATATAGTGTTGGTCATTGTGGCTGCAGTCTTTAAATGAAATGGTTTAATTCGAATTGTTTATCGGACCACGTAAAGTATTTTCACAAGAGACGAAGCTGAATTAGGTCTGTCTTTACCAGTAATAAAGCCAAAAACACGACTGCAAAGAATTTCCTTACGGCAGCCGGCGGCTTTTAAGTGAGTGCCTGTTAACCGAGCTGACATCCAGAGGACAATTCGTGTGTTAACTTTATTGCTACTTACGTACAAGCGCAGTGATGAGAAAATGCGGCTACAATGTTTAGAAGAACATTTTTTCAATAATTTAAGTGATAAAAAAACCGATCGAGTTTTATGAATAAAGCTATAGCGTACCGCACTCCGCATTGATTTATTTTGCAATTATGTACGTACTTATCGCAAAAGAATTAAAACATTCTGTCGTGTAAAAAACACTACGACTCCAATGCCACAAAACAAAAAAAGTTGATCCCAAAAATGGTGACGAAAAATTATAACCCTAACTTAACTAAACCCGCATTGTACACTAATTCTTAACGATCCACGCGTCAATTGTTTATTTTTATTTATTTCAAATTTCATCGCGATATTATTAAGTTTATTGCGATTACGATCTTGAGAATTCATTTTTGACGTTTTTATTCGTATTTATGGGATTCCATGCAATGGAGCGAGCCTCGCTTCGCAGACCGGATTGATTTTGCAACCGTATCACATCTAGAATATGGTAGATAATGGATTGACACAGAACTTTGACACGGGCAAAATAAATTGTGGCGATGTGACGTCGTGTGACCGCTCGCTCTAAGCTTTTATTATAAAAAAATGTTATTTTACTTTTTGGATCTGCTAACGCGCGCAGCGGGCGGCTTTAAGCCTTTTTTGAAATTGTATCCTAAGGCCATTAAGATGAAATACATTTTCGGTTTGCCACTTTAGCATGCCCTCATAAGGTTTTCAAGGAATTGCATCCCGTGTTTTACTTCTCAGCTGGACATTGATATAATCTAGGCTGCTGTAGGTTTCACATTGCAGTAAAACAGTTAATTATCTGAATAAATTTAATATACCAAATGCTTGAGCAGTTGTAGGGTTATTTGTGCCTGTAGTTTAAGAAAAAATTCACATGTCCATTATTGCGGATACTTTGTCTATAATTAATGTTCTTTATTCCCGCTTATGTATCAAGTCATTCTTTTACTAAATGACTAACTCACAATCACATTTTTAACCCTCTAGGGCTGGAAAAACTTGACAATTAGTTTTATAATAAACAAGAATATAGATTAGATATAATAATTATTAAGGAGGTGTAAATTTTAAATAAGGTATTGTTATAATGTTATGTTAAGACAATTACTTACACTAATTGGTATTAGGCTTCCCGCCCACGAGCGACTTTATGTAGCCGCGATAATCGTGGCGTTAATTGCGGCGTTTTTTTTTCGCTGGCTAAGTAAACCCTTTGTCACTTTTTTCAGTGTCATTTCGCGGAGTCGCTGAGTTACTTTTTGTAGCTCGTGGACGTTTACGTATTGAACTCTGTATGTTCTGAATAGAATTTTCGGCGAAAAAAATCTCTCCGCGATTATTCGCTCGTGGGCGGTGTCGCTTATACTGCTAGAATAAATATTGTCTGTGTTTCATCTATAGGCACTAAAATATAATATAGATAAAGTTGAACATGGCAAGAGGAATGTTCAAAAATTTTATGAGGATGTAAAATGTAATTAAATTATAAAATCTATGGAGCTGAAGAGGTGCTAAATATTAAACACGATAAATATTAATATTCTAATTCCGGTTCAATTCATATAACTCTTAATCGATTGCTGTTGTACGACACATTAAAATATATCATATCGATATTATTGATAATCGATTTTTTATGAAAAACCATAGCTTGTTTAGCATTATAAAATCGGTTACATTGATATTAAGATCTCAGACCAAGTATGTATTTATGTAAACGATTTGGAAATGAGTTAAAATTGTTATTAATTTTGCAATACAATTTTAGGGATCATCCCCAAAAATTCAATACTTGTTTTCAGTGGTATTGAAATGAGTAAGTGAGTAAGCCTTTTAAGAATAATAATTCAATTGTTGGTAACTTTTCTTCCATTTAATGTTCTACTCTCATTTAATTAAGGGTATTCGATAAACTCATGAAACATTTATGATATTAAACAATTTAATGCTACGGAACTCTAGTGCTAAAGTTCACTCACCCACGTAGATCTAAAATATTTTAAATGTAGCGTTTATTGAGATTGCCTCAAACTGGTGAAATACTGGTGAAATAGCTAAGAACCCGTAGATATAGTCTGTGTGCCTATGACAACTCGTAAACATGGTATGAAATTAAAAACGGCGCGATAATGATCGGGGTATTCGGGGTATAATACCATATGTTTATGGCCAGATACTATCTTTAAAACTTTTATCTATGGTACGGAATATACTTGACTCCTAGTTTTTCTTGAACTTGTTGAAATGATCTTGTCTGAATTATTAATATTATTTTTATTATTCAACCATGGGTACCATACATTACAGTTATAAATGTTTGGATTAATTAAGATTGTGTTGTTAAATTTTATAGTATGCTACAGTTTTTAATGGAATCAACCTTGATAGAATGCTAGAGACAGTTTAATATCAGAGGTTTATACTGCTGACGTAAACAAAGTCAGTGCACTTCTCCGATTGCAAACTTGGGAGAATTCCAACAAAATAAATAGTTTCATTAACACTTCTAACTTTAAAATATATACTAATCAAGTAACTTGTACGCGCCGCGACAAAACAGCGAAAACGGGTGATTCTCAAAACGCCTGGGAAACCGCGTTCGCTGCAAGCGATTCGTGCTATGTAATGACGCACGACCAACCGACTAATGCGACGGTGTATGGGAAACTAAAGCAATGTAATTGGGACTTCTGGAACTATTAGTAGACGGTGTTGACTCACGATAACAGTTTGCTTTAAGCATTCCGCGGTTTTCTTCTTTTTGAGTGATATTTTTTTTTGAGTGAATATTGAAGGCATTTTTTCGTTCTCAGTGACTTACTTTTTTCGTTTAGGTTAATTATTTATTGAAATCAAAATTATAATCTTGAAAGTGATATTTTAAAGCGATTGAGCTTACCCTATTAAATTTGTTAGAGTAACTAGCTGTGAAAACACAAAAAAAACACAACCTTTATTAGATTTCATCTATCGTATGCCACAAGTCCGCAACTATTGCTATGAAATTTAAGTAATATTAAAATTATCATAACCGCTATCCATTTTATCCATATATAGCTTTAAGTACATTAAATTAAAAGTGTCCATCCGCAGGATTATCCATGGGTCATATTCATAAAGTTGGTTTATATTAATTAGCTATAACCAAGTTGAATACCAGGCCACTTAATGAGATCAATAGTAATATTAACGCGACATAATACTAATACTTAATACTACTATAAAATTCAGCTTCTGGTCGTCTATAAATATTATGAATGTCCTAGTTTAATTATTCTGAGAAAGAGTTCATTTCGCAAAGAGTATTTAAAGCTAATCTACTCTAGACATTTTTGCTATAACCGTAATCTTGGTAATTAACAGCAACACTTAGGCTCTGAGCTAAATAATTAATTGCTTCGAATCAATTCCCGACCAGTATTATTACTTAGGTTTGAGTTTAAGCTTGATAGTTAAGAGTTAACGCCACCTATCGTGAATGGACAGATTATAACTCAAGATAAGGCCATAAAGATATTAAAAGGATACTTGCCGTACAGTTTTCACCGCTTTGTAATTAAACTATTTTGCAGTTAGCCTGTATATGGTTTTATGTTGTGACTTGAGCTGGAATTATGCAGAATTCGTATTTTTTTGTCTTAGGTTTGTCACCTGTTTAATTATCATTTTTGTATTGCTATAAGTATTTTACTAGTAAACAGTTCAGAAGAAGATTTCAAAAAGTCCTCATTTCTGCATTACGTGACATTAAAGATTAATAAAAAAATATAAAAACCTAATACTTAATTGTTGATAAAAATAGGTCTAGATTACCATTACCTTGTTTGATTTATAACCAGTTGACTATTATTTAATTATTGGCACGAGCCGATGGGAAATCTAAATTGCGAAATGTAAATAATTGTTCAGTGCACAATAGATTTCAATGTGCAAGCGCATTGTGATCTATAGATCAATATTAATCACTAATACTAACCTTCTATATTGACAAGTTTGGTTTGCTTTTAACATTTTAATTGTTTATATGTGGTTCTAAAGTGTGCAATTGGCTAGATTTTTTAAAATAATAATTATTATGCTACTACGAGTATCTGCTTATAATCTCAAGGCGTGATTATGCCACTCATAAGCAATCGACGAATAACGGAGTAATGCAGGATTAGCGAACAGTACAATATGTAAAAATTATGTGGTATTTACACGGGTGACTAAAGCCGCACGACTTTTACCGCACAGCGAAAATCGACTGTGTAAATGGCAATTCGGCCTATGCCCCAAGTGACTGAACAAACTTATCTGATCCGGTGGGTGGCCAAAACTGGAACTACGTTATTACATATTGTTACCTAGGTTACACCTGCGACTACATAGACGACAGCGACGCCATCACCGATGTGTCACCTGCGATTCAAATTTACAAGTGACTTGCTAGGTGAATAAAGTCGACCGTCACAGGTGACTAAAGTCGACCGTCACAGGTAACTAAAATCGACCCATGTAAATAGCTCATTACGCAGACGTGACGTCGCACTACGATGTGATACCTATTTTGAATTATTGTAAAGTTAAAACGTCCCACTTAACCATCCACTATAGATTGAACTCACTCCATTATTTCTCATTCAATTTGTTTACAATCAAAACAAGTGTTAACCGGAATGGCTATTACAAACAAAAGTTACAGCCAACAGCGACAAAGGCGTCATAAATAATATTATCGTTAATAAGACGCGCGTGCGTAGGTGTCTCCCGTGGGAACACAGTCCCGGTGCCTTCCTATTAGCAATTCGTATATTCCAGATTGGGAGATATCGCCCACGTAACAGCCCTGCCAGTGTGTGACGTCCAAACGGTTGATGAAGAAATAAAAATGCTTATTTGCATGAAGCGATGTAGGTACGATCACTGTTCACCTTTAAATAGGCTATGGCACTTTGAATGGGGAAGAGACGAGTATAAAACTATCTCTACTAAGTGGTTACTTGGTAGTGATTCTGTGATGGTTAGGAACACAGAATATTACGTGATTTTTAACCGACTTCAAAAAAAGGAGGAGGTTCTATGTTCGTCTGTTTATTTGTTTTTTTTTTTTTTTTTTTTTTTTTTTTTTATGTATGTCCACCGATTACTCGAGAACGGCTGAACCGATTGACATGATTCAAACGCCACTTTATTAGGTTTGTTCCCCAGGTGGTCCCATTTTTTTAAATTTTAAATCGGTTCAGTGGTTTTCGAGTAATCCTGAAAATACTGTAATTTTTTAGGTAACTTTTGCACGAGTTTCAACGGATCTTCAGACATAACTTCTTTGTTTATAAACCGATTGAGATAATTCTTGTTTTGTTAGAAAGAGGATACTTTAAGGGTGTTTCCATTAAAATTTCCTGCACATTGGACCTTGGACTTCGAAGATACACAAGAGAACTCTTCAAAATCAAATATGATAGTGTATTAGTGATTACTCTACGGTATTGGAAGGTTTCGCATCAGCCATTTTAATTGTCACTACTGGGGCTGGGATACAAGCCTTACTTATGGGCTGATGAATAGGATGGACCATAACCCACCGCGCGGGCCCAATGCGGATTGGTGGGTGTTAATGTGCAAATGTAGCTGGAACTAACGGCTTAACGTGTCTTCTGAAGCACGGAGGAGCTCGAGATAATACACTTTGGTCACCTACCCCATGTCTGCCCCTTGCTTATTAACAGTGCGAAAAGTGGATATTGAGTTACTAGGTGTATTATACCATTCAAATGTGTGAAATATGAATAAAATATATTTATATCATCGCTAACATTTACTTATACATACCTACCACAAAAAAGTTAAAAATAAAAAAAACTTTTAAAAATTAAAAAGAAAAACCTCCTTCAAAAAAACCTTAAAAAAATTGCTGTAAAAAAACAGCTTCAAAAAACAGCAGCTCTAAAAAGCAAGAAATAATATTTAAATCTGCATAATTACTATTCAAGTACCTACGCATATCTGATATTAAAAAAACGTCTTATGAAGTCGGGTGGGGCTTTAAGAATTAAAAAATCAAATTGAGAAAGAGAAACCACGATAATGATTAAAAAAGAAAAATATCTTTAGCCCCACCCGACTTCAAAAGACGTTTTTTTAATATCAGATATGCGTAGGTACTTGAATAGTAATTATGCAGATTTAAATATTATTTCTTGCTTTTTAGAGCTGCTGTTTTTTGAAGCTGTTTTTTTACAGCAATTTTTTTAAGGTTTTTTTGAAGGAGGTTTTTCTTTTTAATTTTTAAAAGTTTTATCAAATTTTATTCTATGATTAAGGTCAGTCACCGTTTATATAAAAATGTGTAAGTTCGAAAAAATATGATACGCTATTGGGACAGGTGATATGAAGTTTACTGCTTCGAATTATGCTAACTTCATGGTATTTGGAAAACCCTTTAAATTTTTGGCCCAGGTTTTGGCTTGTAATGTTATGATCATGATGAAAAATATATTCAACAAAATATTAAAATGTTGCCGTACATCAAGACAAATGCAATTTATATCTTTTCCTTTTCAAATTGAATTCAATTAAGTGTACAGAACGAGACTGAAATATGGATCTATAAACTTTTAATTGAACTCATATTTGCTTTTCATTTCAGCTTATTTATTTATCCGCTTTTAACTAGTTATAGTAAATAGTTAAATAAGTGCCGCAATCGGTGCAATTTGAATTTTATGCGTTTTATTCACTTGCTAATGAGTCGTTCATTATAATTTTGTGTATAATTTTCCCACGTTAATAAAAATAATTTTTGACCATCAGCCATTTAATGTCCCCACTTTTTTTTTTGATTACGCAGGGGTACTCGCTGGGGCACAGGCCTTCCTTACGGGTGGATAAGGAGGATGGGCCATGACCCACCATGTGGGCCCAATGCGAGTTGGTGGGTATTAAAATAAAAGTACTTTTTATTTTTACAGTTAATCTTTTCGTTGTAACTTTTACTCAAGTACGACAAAAAGCTGGCAACTTTTTATACGATCATCACGATCATCATGTCCTTTTAATCTTTACATCGTGACCCAATATATTAAATTACATAATATATTGGACAAGCAACAATTCCAACTCGTAACATCACCGGAGACAATCCGAGTCATTACCAAGTTGCATACAATTTATTTGTAACGTAATCTCTATATTTTAGGATCAGAGGTCAATTTACAAAAATGACAACGCGAAAGGCTCGCGAAAGAGACATCCATATAAATTAAGGTGAGTACGAAGGAGACACAGAATGCCGTGGCAAGCGCCCGGGGCGCCGCGCTATCCGCGATGATGATATTACTGTAAGATGGGCCTTAATTCTGACACCTAACGTATCATTTAAGTTTTATCACCTCTATTTGGTGGGGTTTAAGGTTTAAATTGGCATATGCTCTAGTGTAAAGATATCTTGGCGGGCACAGAGCTTTAGTTTATTAACCGACTTCAAAAAAAGGAGGAGGTTCTATGTTCGTCTGTTTATTTGTTTTTTTTTTTTTTTTTTTTTTTTTTTTTTTTTTATGTATGTCCACCGATTACTCGAGAACGGCTGAACCGATTGACATGATTCAAACGCCACTTTATTAGGTTTGTTCCCCAGGTGGTCCCATTTTTTTAAATTTTAAATCGGTTCAGTGGTTTTCGAGTAATCCTGAAAATACTGTAATTTTTTAGGTAACTTTTGCACGAGTTTCAACGGATCTTCAGACATAACTTCTTTGTTTATAAACCGATTGAGATAATTCTTGTTTTGTTAGAAAGAGGATACTTTAAGGGTGTTTCCATTAAAATTTCCTGCACATTGGACCTTGGACTTCGAAGATACACAAGAGAACTCTTCAAAATCAAATATGATAGTGTATTAGTGATTACTCTACGGTATTGGAAGGTTTCGCATCAGCCATTTTAATTGTCACTACTGGGGCTGGGATACAAGCCTTACTTATGGGCTGATGAATAGGATGGACCATAACCCACCGCGCGGGCCCAATGCGGATTGGTGGGTGTTAATGTGCAAATGTAGCTGGAACTAACGGCTTAACGTGTCTTCTGAAGCACGGAGGAGCTCGAGATAATACACTTTGGTCACCTACCCCATGTCTGCCCCTTGCTTATTAACAGTGCGAAAAGTGGATATTGAGTTACTAGGTGTATTATACCATTCAAATGTGTGAAATATGAATAAAATATATTTATATCATCGCTAACATTTACTTATACATACCTACCACAAAAAAGTTAAAAATAAAAAAAACTTTTAAAAATTAAAAAGAAAAACCTCCTTCAAAAAAACCTTAAAAAAATTGCTGTAAAAAAACAGCTTCAAAAAACAGCAGCTCTAAAAAGCAAGAAATAATATTTAAATCTGCATAATTACTATTCAAGTACCTACGCATATCTGATATTAAAAAAACGTCTTATGAAGTCGGGTGGGGCTTTAAGAATTAAAAAATCAAATTGAGAAAGAGAAACCACGATAATGATTAAAAAAGAAAAATATCTTTAGCCCCACCCGACTTCAAAAGACGTTTTTTTAATATCAGATATGCGTAGGTACTTGAATAGTAATTATGCAGATTTAAATATTATTTCTTGCTTTTTAGAGCTGCTGTTTTTTGAAGCTGTTTTTTTACAGCAATTTTTTTAAGGTTTTTTTGAAGGAGGTTTTTCTTTTTAATTTTTAAAAGTTTTATCAAATTTTATTCTATGATTAAGGTCAGTCACCGTTTATATAAAAATGTGTAAGTTCGAAAAAATATGATACGCTATTGGGACAGGTGATATGAAGTTTACTGCTTCGAATTATGCTAACTTCATGGTATTTGGAAAACCCTTTAAATTTTTGGCCCAGGTTTTGGCTTGTAATGTTATGATCATGATGAAAAATATATTCAACAAAATATTAAAATGTTGCCGTACATCAAGACAAATGCAATTTATATCTTTTCCTTTTCAAATTGAATTCAATTAAGTGTACAGAACGAGACTGAAATATGGATCTATAAACTTTTAATTGAACTCATATTTGCTTTTCATTTCAGCTTATTTATTTATCCGCTTTTAACTAGTTATAGTAAATAGTTAAATAAGTGCCGCAATCGGTGCAATTTGAATTTTATGCGTTTTATTCACTTGCTAATGAGTCGTTCATTATAATTTTGTGTATAATTTTCCCACGTTAATAAAAATAATTTTTGACCATCAGCCATTTAATGTCCCCACTTTTTTTTTTGATTACGCAGGGGTACTCGCTGGGGCACAGGCCTTCCTTACGGGTGGATAAGGAGGATGGGCCATGACCCACCATGTGGGCCCAATGCGAGTTGGTGGGTATTAAAATAAAAGTACTTTTTATTTTTACAGTTAATCTTTTCGTTGTAACTTTTACTCAAGTACGACAAAAAGCTGGCAACTTTTTATACGATCATCACGATCATCATGTCCTTTTAATCTTTACATCGTGACCCAATATATTAAATTACATAATATATTGGACAAGCAACAATTCCAACTCGTAACATCACCGGAGACAATCCGAGTCATTACCAAGTTGCATACAATTTATTTGTAACGTAATCTCTATATTTTAGGATCAGAGGTCAATTTACAAAAATGACAACGCGAAAGGCTCGCGAAAGAGACATCCATATAAATTAAGGTGAGTACGAAGGAGACACAGAATGCCGTGGCAAGCGCCCGGGGCGCCGCGCTATCCGCGATGATGATATTACTGTAAGATGGGCCTTAATTCTGACACCTAACGTATCATTTAAGTTTTATCACCTCTATTTGGTGGGGTTTAAGGTTTAAATTGGCATATGCTCTAGTGTAAAGATATCTTGGCGGGCACAGAGCTTTAGTTTATTATGTGTTGAACAAAATGAGGTTATTTAAGCTCTCGTAATGGGTTTCAGGCCTGCATACGCTAAAGTATTGATTTTAACACGCGTGTCCATTTTTTAATTAAAAAGGTAGTATGTAGTTCATTTGTACATCTAGAGATTAAGAAAGAACAGGTTACTTAAACACAAATCGGAGTTACTTCAAGAAGAATAAGAAATATTTATTCTGCAAGTAACATGGTACATAACATACATAAAGATCTTAATATAGGTAATATCCGCTACACGTTACACCAGTGTCAGGCAAGCAGAACGTGTAAGCCACTAAAAGTTGTGAATACTATTGAGTTTACAATATCGACTAATTTAATGAGTAACCAAAAGTTGCATTGCCAAATTATATGGCTTAAAAATCTGTTTATATCATATAAAGAAGCAATACCTTTCCATATTATAGTGGACAACATGTAACCAAGCTTTCATACCAAATGGTTGTAATATAATTTCATTTGCGTAAGTGCATCAACGGCTGAAACTGGTCGGCAGTTACTGAGCAAACACGAAAGCAATTAAGGTGCACTTTTTGTTGAAGTGCAATTAAAATATGGACTATAATCGGGCTTAATAGACTAAACAGAGACATTACGATCTGCCCGGGGCGCACAACTTCATATAGACGCGAGAAGAGCTTTTGATCGTAACATTTAGAATAACATTAGTAGTTAATAAAGTTAAGCCTTATTTGCCATAGCGAAAGTCGTAAGTGTTGCTAGTGTTTAAAAATCGAATCACAAAATTAAGTCTGAAGATTTTCATTCAAAAGCTTACCTTTACTTAAGCTTGATTAAGGGCCACTGAGATATGATACTTGTTGCATCAGTGCAAATAGTTTTTAAAGATTGCATTTCGTGAGCTTTCTGCGTTTAATCGTGGTACTGAAAACGAGTGACTAAGGGACTTAGATTGCATCGCGTTTAAGCAACTACCTATATTTATATTCAGACGTGGAAGGCTGTAGTATTCGGTCGCCGAATCTAGCTTCCGAGAAACTACTAAGTCGTCGACTACCGATGCTAAGAATATCGTGTCGTGTGTAATGTTCCAATGTTTATTTGAAATATATCTTTTTTTTTAAAGGGTTCTTATAATACATTTGTATTTCTTTGTTTCAGACAATTTCTTCAGCAGGTAAGTACGCTCCATATCCCTCTTCAACCACGCTCAATCGTACGTCATATAAGTTCGTAACCAGTTCATTCGTAACCGGAGATATTAAATTACGACCAGCCGCGGGTCACAGGCGATTGTATGCTATTACATCTTGATTGCAGTTTAACCTTTGGTTAATTATAACTGTTTGGGAGATTCTGCTTTTGTATTTTGATAAGTGAATTCTTGTTTGCAGAGTGATTCTTTGATAGTATGTTTATTATACACAGAACTACAGAATGTTATTACAACGGTTTGATTTTGGCCTTTAGATCTTATTTTTAACTCCCGACGCAGTGCGAAGAGGGGTGTTATAAGTTTGAAGCCTATGTTTGTGTGTCTGTACGTATATTCGTAGTGATCAAGCGATTTTAATGCGGTTTTTTACTTGAAAGCTAAATTAATCAAGATGGTTCTTAGCCTCAGTTGATGGAAATCTATCTAGCCATTATAGAGATGGTCAACTGCCTGCCAAAACGGTAAAAGATACAACAATACCAAACAAACAAAATGGCGGCAATAAAAATGGCCGCCAAAAATTAAGTTTATGTTTTTTTATTGCACCTAAATTTTAAACGACAAAACCAAATCTAAACCGTTGTCACTGTGGGTGGTTACGTTTATAAGCTCTTTTGTTTTAGGCTTTACTTAAATTGTTAAAAGCGAGTCCTTGGGTGTCTAAAATGCTAGTGACAATGATACTACTAAACAAAAAGTTGATAAATGTAACCGGAAACGGAAAGGCAACGCTTTAATTTTCACTTTATTGATAACACTTAGTTGGCAATCTTATCTTGCACACCTTTGCCTCGCTCCCATAGGAAATCAAAATGCATTATACCTATTGTAAGCGCGTATATTACCAATAAATTTTATGTTCGCAGCTTACTAAACTTTTAGTTTTCAACTATTACCTGTAAGATATAAGAGAAAATATTTTACAAATACTTTAAAGATTTGCCGTAAACTCAAGAATTTGATGAGTTAACGGGACAGAAACGTGTCAGATCGGCTTTACACTTCGTTTCGCAACCGTAAAAGCGAACCAATAAAATCGATACCAAATCAACAATGGAGACGAGAGATATAATTCTTTACACCTTCTCCTTAAAGTTATGTTTGTAATTTGTTTTTTATATATTTAAAAAGCTTTCATTACTTGTTATAGGTTTCTAGTAGTCTCGTTTTATGGTAAGGTTTAATGGAGTTTTTTACAGTTTGAAGTACTTTCAACACATACGTAAATACCGAATGCTTCATGTTCTATCCTAAAACTATCTAAAGACATGGTTTATAATATTTAGACACAACTTTTGTTATGAACTGCAAAAAAGGAGCTTTTTATTTCTTTCGCATTCACCTCTATAGTCTAGTCTGTTTATCCTTCTTTAGCCAACTCTTTAGTGAAATAATCATTTATAAAATACAACAAAAACTTTTCCACACAGATTACGAAGGAAATTGTTAATAATTAATAACAATTTGATAAAGTTACTAATTTATTTTTAAGTAACGATTTAAGTATACAAGACTTATGACAACTGTAAAAACTGATTGCTAAATAAGACAAGTAAGAATAAACAGATTATACAATAAACAATTCTAAAGTTTTATTACTTCCTAATATCGCAAGGACTCGCACCAGATCATGTTCTCGGACGTTAATCGAACCCGCGACCTTTGGATATCCGGTCCAATGCTCTGACCGCTGAGCTACCGAGTCACTTCAATATATTTTATTTTGACATCAGTGCAATACCAGGACGAGGGATTTCATAAAACAAAAAATGTATACCACCTCTTCTTCACGCTAAACCCGATCCCATTGTTATTATAAAACGATTTGCTCCGCATATTCATTCATAAAAACCTTCGGACTAGCTAAACAATTGGAACATAATTCTATCGCTGACCCCTCCGCCCATCCTCACAGCTAATAACTAACACCCTGTCCAGAGCTACGCGCGTATTAGATGCGTTTCGCTATACAATGTTCGTTTAGGACCAGCGACGTCAGTAACGTGTGCAATATTAACAGCAGTGTAACAAAAACCGCGTGTCAAATCGCGACGAATTCGCCCTTTCTGAACAAGGTCTAAGCTTAGCTTTTAATATTACTCGATTCTCAGCTTAGAACAATAGATGGTCTTGGTTTTTATTTGGACTGCTGTAATAAAGTTGTGAATCATCTGATTATAATATTTATTTGTTCAAAATTTTGTTTATTAAAATGGACTCACGTTTGTTTTAGGACTAAAAGTAACACATACACTTCTAAGACTTTCGCGCGTACAGTTCATTAGAAATAAAACACTTTTTACGGATTACAGCGCGTATATTATTAATTCAGGTGTTGTTTTGGAATTATTTAGTTTGTATTTATTGGTTTTTTAGAATTCCCGACGTTTCGACACCTTTCCAGGGGCCGTGGTCACGGGAGGACTAAAGCAAAATAGGCTGCTCATATTTTTATGAAATTACCCGCTCGAAATTTTATAAAAATGTATTCAAGTTTGTTAAATTATTTTTAGCTGCGTTCTGATTTGATCATTATTACTGAATTAAATTGCATAAAGTTAATTAGAAAACAAGATCTAGCTACTGAATCTACTACCAGTTCACAAATTGGGAGGCCTCTGAGAGAAAGAACTGGCGGAAGAAAACTCAAAGAGGTTGTGTCGACCTCCCTTTGATCCCTATCTACAAAACGAACTAACTATATCTTTAGATCCTGCAGTGTGTGATTTGGGATGGGATTTTAGTTGATGAATTATGGGGTCCCAAGCTGGTGGTACTCTCCAACCATCATCTCTATTGAAATTTGGATGTTTGTTGATTTCAATAGCCTCGCGTAGCATTCTGGGAATGAATCTTTGTTCTTTAGAAAGTATTTGGGGTTTATCGAATCTAATGTAATGGTTGGGTCCCTTTGATGCATGTTCACACACTGCAGACTTGTTATCGCGCCTATGCTTCATGTCAGCTACATGTTCTTTAACGCGCGTCCCTATACTTCTCTTTGTTTGTCCGATGTAAGAGAGCCCACAGTCACAATCTAGTTTGTAGACGCCTGCATCTTGAAAGGGAATATTACACTTGACAGGTCGTAAAAATTGGTTTATCTTCTTCGGCGGCTTGAAGTAGGTCTTGATGGACGCACGCTTCAGAATACCTCCAATCTTGTCAGTGACACCTTTCATGTATGGTAGGATCCATCCCAAATCACACACTGCAGGATCTAAAGATATAGTTAGTTCGTTTTGTAGATAGGGATCAAAGGGAGGTCGACACAACCTCTTTGAGTTTTCTTCCGCCAGTTCTTTCTCTCAGAGGCCTCCCAATTTGTGAACTGGTAGTAGATTCAGTAGCTAGATCTTGTTTTCTAATTAACTTTATGCAATTTAATTCAGTAATAATGATCAAATCAGAACGCAGCTAAAAATAATTTAACAAACTTGAATACATTTTTATAAAATTTCGAGCGGGTAATTTCATAAAAATATGAGCAGCCTATTTTGCTTTAGTCCTCCCGTGACTACGGCCCCTGGAAAGGTGTCGAAACGTCGGGAATTCTAAAAAACCAATAAATACAAACTAAATAATTCCAAAACAACACCTGAATTAATAATATACGCGCTGTAATCCGTAAAAAGTGTTTTATTTCTAATAAAAGTAACACTTTGATTTTTTAGATGCGTTCACATATTTCAGAGATATGTATATAGGGTGTTTGGTAATAGCCTTATAGAGCCGAATATGGTAGATAGGGCACCATGCATAAAACCCCGGATAATTAATATAAACCCAAAAAAAACCCCCCTTTTTTGTGATAAACTGCAAAGTGGCAACCCTAGACCGATACAGTGTTGTTTTTGCACATTACGGGATTGAGTATTGTTGGCGTTTGCTAGTCACACCCAGGCAACATTAAGTAACGTTGTTAACTGTCAGTTGCATAAAATTTGAAAAACTTAAAAAATATAACATATCAGCAAACTACACCATCTCGTATTTATTCCACGCTCTGCCTGACTATTACAAGAAGTATCAAATACAATCAAAGTATCAAATACAAAGTCTATTTGCGTCTAGGGTTATCATTTTGCATTTTTCCAGACAAATAAAAAAAAACAAAATTTCTTAGCCAAGTGGTGGTTTTCCGTTATTAAATTCTCAGTTTTAAATTTAAAACTCTTAAGTTGTCAGTTAAAAAGATCTATTCCTTACTAATACCAAAAACTAATACCATGTTCAACATCTCTAAGATATTGTCAAAAATAGCTATCTCGTGTAAAAAAGCAAGGGTACTTACACACCAAACTTAATTTCATTCAGAATTGCCCCCCAAGTCGAGGGTTCTTCCCAGATTAAAACAGAGACGTACCTGTGAACAAAAAGAATAGCTGTTAAACAATTAATGCGATATTTTAATCTGTGCCATGAATGCTACAAACCTTAAAAAAACAAAGCTGTCTTTGAATAATCTGTCTTTTGTTTAGCATAAAATTTACGACCTTTTTGGTAAATATTTTGAGCTATCTATGGGTTTGGGTAGCAATGATGGGATTAAACCTTTTTTTGTGTGGACTGGATTTAATTTTGTCACGTTTTTATCGTATGCTCTTCTCAACTAAGTGAATGGCGCTTGGGAGATGAAATAATGTCTTTGTGAATAACTTACCGTTACTAAACTGTCTTTTGTTAAAATCTTGCTGTTTTTAATATTGACTTAAAGCGTAATTTTAGATTAAATTAGATGTCAATTTAAATTATGAATAATTAAAAAATATTGGTATTGTTTTTAATTTTGAAAAATTAGTATTAATAATGCTATTTAATATAATACTAAATAATATACTAGAAAAAACTCGACTTCTCCCCAGAACATTTTTTCGGACGGGATTCGAATCCGCGACCTTTGGTAGTCCGGTCCAATGCTCTTTCAACTGAGTTACCGATGCATAGTTGAAATTTCTAGTATATACTCTTTCAATGCGAGCAAGCATTATTTCAGCAACGTGAGAAATTACCCTCTACATCCAATTTGACCATTTGTCCAGATGTTTGACAATAGATAAAGATGAAACATTTAAATTTGAGATGTTTTGAAATGTTTTTTACTACACCAATAAAAACAATTCAGTAGCTCACATTTGTCTCCAGCACCGAATAAAAATAAATAAACATCGTGCCCACATGGACACCCACACCAGGGTCTAACATTTTAAGTGCTATGTTAATACGCGGGCACAATGCGTACGCGCCGACGAGACGGTTAGCACAAAAATCGTACAAAGCGGTTATAGCGGCGTTAATAGGCCGGGCGTGAGGCGGAATGTAGATGGGTGGCGGGTTCGAGAGCCGGTGATGTAAATGAATGTTATGAAGAAGGGGATGGAGCGTATCTTTAAGTTCAAAGTATTCGAGATCGAATTTATAATTTGCCGAAACAAGGAATCAAGGATGCTATGACTGTAGCAAGTTCTTGTACGGTATTGCTAACTGGTGAGCCTGGTGTACCAATTTTATTGGTTGAATTTAGATTTTATTTGGCATTGTAGCTATTAAGTTATGTTTAACAAATTCAGATGATACATAAATGAATGAAATACAACAAAAAAAAAACAAGAAGTTGTCATATAATATCTATTTCTGTTAAGATTTAATTCAATAAGTTAAGATACCGTTTCGTACATTGATTTCAAGTTTACCTACTAAATCGTAAATTTTTATATGCAAACAAGAAATGACTTTTATTTTTATTGGATCCATTGGCACCTCCATTAGGTCGCACGTCCACTGGGCCGATAATCGCCGCGCAAACATCGCTAGCGAAAGTTTGAGTTTCCAAATTAGCACTTGCGATAGAAGACGATTTTGATATAATGGACGACATACATAATTTGTGTTAAAAACGTAACATTTCGTGTGAAATATTGTAAGTCGTGATAACAATTTGAGTTGTGCTATTTAGTTAAAAATGTGTTATTAATATTTTTGTACAATATTATTGTAGAATTTCCATGTTCTTTAACTCTAGGTTGGAATAATTTAAATTATTAAAAATTAAAATTAATCTTTAGATGCTAAAATAATTTTGGCAACTTTACCTAAAAAATTATTAAGGACTATCAATCAATCTTTGACGACCTCCTTGGTCGAGTGGCTTTGTACACCGGTTTTCAAGGTGTCGCCAACACTGAGGTCCCGGGTTCGATCCCCAGTTGGGTCAATTTAGAAAACGAACTTTTCTATATTGGCTCAGGTCTGGGTGTTTGTGATACCACCATTGTCTCCGATTTCCATTACACAAGTGGTTTAGCTACTTACTTTGGAATCGGAGCAATGTATGTTATGTTGTCAAATATTTATTTATTTATTATTATTTATTTATTTATCTTTTAATCTCGTTTAAATTTCAATCACTGCAAAATTGACCATTGATACATTTATTAATTTTTCAACTGCCGTATTGTAACAGCCTCAACAAGGTCATTCGATCCGGGAACGTCGTGACGCGCGGACGTGTAAACAGGTGCGAGACGGGCGAAAGTCACCGCGTTTCCAAATTAGCGCGACCAAGTGCTGGTTTTATAGGGGGAATTAGCGAGTTTTGTGGACCATTGTGCGTGGGTAGGGCTGGCAATCACATATTATTTGACTTATTTGGATTATAGCTCCTAATAATATTCTTTAGGTCAACATTTCTGAAATGAAAAATATACAAAAACAAAACATAAAAGAGAGAAGTAGCTCAGTTTTAGGCGGCGTATGGTATTTTTGGATTTTATGTTGGCATAATATGAAAATTCATTAAGAACAATTTTGCGGTGTACTGTAGCAAAGAAGATTAAATCTAAACTTTGTTCTTAAACATTTTTTTTAAAGTTACCTCTTTTTCATTAGAATATTTACGATTTCACCGTTAAAGCATATTGTTCACTTACACTTAAACATATCAGGTAAATTTAATATAAAAAAATGTATTTACATTACTGAACTAGACTGTGTTAACCCTACATAACATTAGCGGCTAACTTTACAAGATGTTTCGAGCTATTGTTAACACCCACTTGGCCGTACCGAAAGAAACTGGTGCCTTTTGTACCGAGACCGCAATTAACCCGCTCGTGGTTAAATCATTGAACTCATGGGACGAGTAGACCCTGTAGACCACACTTTTGATTGAACCTGTTACAGTTCTATTTAAGGCCAAGCAGTTCACGAATTCAACTCTCTTTCACTATCTCTTGACAATATGGTTGATTATTGTATAGCTTTAATTGTCACTTCGCCAGAAATTTAACGAAGTACATTTTAATTAATTTTTGGAATACTGGGTTATTTATTAAAATCAATTAAAATTTATTAAATTAAATCGTTTATCAAGTCATGGTTTTCTTTATCAGTCTAAATATTTTTTGTGTTGTAGAATTCTACTCAATTTCCTCACACTGGAAGCTCAAACATCAATATTTCCGTCAGAACGTCGGATCGTGTTTTTGTCGTTTTGAACCCATAACCTATGAAAAATTTTTGGAAACCTCGAAAAGCCCCTTAATTTGTGTGCGATAGTCTTTGTGTATAATTTCATAAATTAAAAACAAAAGTACTTAATTATAGAATTTAATTTTAAAATGAATATTAAAATAGGTTCATACAGTAACGTAATATTTAAGACGTATTTGTTTCGATGTTCAAGGCCTTAAAACCGATTTATTGGTATTGTAATTATATAATAAAACACATATTTACTTTGACCCGCGAATTAACTCTATCTTAAGATCGATCTTGAACAATAATAACCTTTAGAATCTGTGTGAAATTTTAGTCAAGTATCACACTAAAGATTGCAGATAAGTTTAATAGCTTTTGTTTGATGGCTGCCTCGCTATTGAATACTGACCTCCTTAGACTAGATTAAGCTTATTTTAATCACTGTCTCTCCTTGACTGTTAGGTAAACATGCTTGTATACTACTTGTTATCAAGTGTTTAACAAGGCAAATGCAACCAGTACAACATTTTGTTTCTTTTGTAAGTTCAGGAATTGTCTATTAATTTTCCAAAAAATATGTAGATTTTGTCAAACATATAAACGTTGATGAAATACTGTTTTTTACAAATAATGTTGCGACGATTCAGATATTTTGACATTTTAGTTTAAAATGCAGGCATAAACATCGTATACTTTGTAAATAAGCAAGCGTTGGAAATATACAACCTCTTACAAAATGTAAGGACGTAGAAATAATGGGCGATATCCCAAACCATTTAACGAAGCGTCACTGAGGCATTCGAGGCGTCGCGAGTTAACACTCCCATGTGACCTCGGGGTCGCACTCCGATAGTGACGGCCTATCGCCGCATCTCCTATGGCCAGTCGCGTAATAGGCGCGAATCTGGTCTCCAATGGTGGATAGCAGGGTTAAATACTCTTTGAAACGCGACATTATTCTTCGATATTTGAAAACGGGACAACATTCAAAAATTTTCTGCCTTAAAAAGGATTTGATTGGGCCTCGATGGCGAATAGCTGATAGGCTTAAAAGTTTTTGGTACACGTTTTTAGTCTTCGATATTTGAAAACGGGACTTTAAGAAGATTCTACCTAAAAGGATTTACTGGGGCCTCGACATATCGAGCCGAACTATACGCCATAGCGTACAGGGTTAAATACTTTTTGGAACGCGACATTTAAAAAGTTAAGACGTAATAGAGAAGATGTTGGAATTTAAAAAATGGAACAACAAAATGGTTGGTTATTTTATTTTATCTCAAAACCGTAGACAATTAATATTAAGATGAAAAAATACGGTAGATGTTAAATTTTTCAATACGACAGATTGATATATTGTGTTCGCTTACCCCGCCCAGATGTTCGTTCGTAACGTAACAGTGCCATAACAACCGTGACATTTATAAACACACAGTCGCTTTTGTAAGCAATTAAGGATTCCCATCGATCGCCGAGCGATTGCGAGACACCAATCAACCGAGCACACAGTGATTGCGATATCGATATAATTATTCGATTATCGGACACACAATTTCACGGCTCCGATTTTCGGGCGTTACACGCGATAGCGTTCTGGTATTTATCTATTGTTTTAACATTTTAAGTGTTATATCGATTACGATTTTTAATTCTTGGGAACGAATGGTACGTTTGTTAAATAAACATTTTTTAAATGTCGACTTGTGATGTATATGAGTGTAATTGCGAACATAAATAGTGTTATTGTTAGTCAACATTAGCACATTTTGTGGCTATTCTTGGTTAAACAATACCTACAAGGTGTGAAAAAATTTAGTTGTCACAATATTCGGAATCACACCACACCCAATAACCTGTTATTTCTAAATATATATGTTTTCCGATATTTGAGACCTCGGACTGGTATCGAAAAGAAATAACTAGAACGATAAAAAGGTTGCATATCTGTAGTTTGGATATCCTATGAGTCGTTTTAATATTTAAATTTTGAGATTTTTTTAGCATTCACAATGCTATTCCTATATAATACCAAATAATATACTAGAAAAAATACGACTCGCACCAGATCGGGAATCGAACCCGCGACCTTTGGATATCCGGTCCAATGCTCTGACCGCTCAGCTACCGAGTCATTAGTGGGAATATCTTAATATAGATAAGACATCGTGTTCACAGCCATATTTTCAGCATATCAACACACCACCAATCAAGTCTTCATATGACGACCTCCGTGGTCGAGTGGCTTTGTACACCGGTTTTCAAGGTGTCGCCATCTCTGAGGTCCCGGGTTCGATCCCCGGTTGGATCAATTAAGATAATTAACTTTTCTATATTGGCTCAGGTCTGGGTGTTTGTGATACCACCGTTGTCTCTAATTTCCATAACACAAGTGCTTTAGCCGCTTACTTTGGAATCGGAGCAATGTATGTGATGTTGTCAAATATTTATTATCATTAAATATTTATAGAGCACGTCCCGTTGATCTAGAATCATAAAATTTGTCTAATTACAAGATCTCGTAACGCATGTCAATAAAAATATGATTAATCGTTACTCTGTAGTTTTTAGTAAACCCTGGATGCGCAAATAGACTTACTCTTGTCGGTTCATTACTAAACAATAACTCCAATAGATTTGCAAATCAATAGCGTAGCTTTTAGAATTTCCCAAGCACTGTAAAGGCGCGGCTCCTGCTAGTGTTTTTTCGAACAATAATTAATTATATTTTAGCAAGCTTGCACTATCACTTTTAGGTTAGAAAAATTTGCCACACATTATAGAAAGGTTGTGCGCGTGCGGTAGTTGTCAAGGAATAAAACAATCCCCTCCCTCTTTACCCGCGCAGGGAATGTTTTCCTTCGGCCGCGGAAAATAAAAACATTGTGTATATTTCGAAATTTTGATGTTTTTGTGTAATGTTTCGAAAAAACAGTCGCAGGAGACGCGACTTAACAGATACACTGTTTGCAGAGTACACATTCCGACACGTTTTCACACCGATCTGAACATAATGATAACTGATCATGAATCTCGCTCCCCTCATTAGATGCCATTAAGTACCAACGGATGAGTCAATATACTCAAAGTGTAACTAATTTTTGAGAAAAAAAAAACAAAGTTTGAACAGCAATTTGAACTTAAAGCTACTAGCAATAAGTTGAGTTTTTCTTTGGTTTTCATTAACTTAAGGTTAGCTCAAGGGTAAGAAGTTAATTTTGAACAATTTTCGAATGGGCTACCGAATAGCTTAGTTAAATAAGGTCATTTGATGCCATTAATTTTTGTATAAAAAGCTGATGATGAGTAATAAAATAGTGTTATTGGATTTTGCTCGTCGCGATTACGTCCGTTTGTTTTTTTTAGACAATGTGTCGTTAAAATGTTGTTAGTTTGTAATAAATGTTAAAATGGATTAGGTATATTTTACAGACATAAGGATGGTATAAAATGTACTTTAATTGGGGTATAAAAATCTTTTTATTCATTAGTATTTTTTACAAAAAAGACTACCGTCTTTAAAAAAAAAGATATTACAATAAAACTTAAATATAAAAATACAACGTCTTACAAAAATACCCCTAATGCCGAATATGGTAGATAGGGACCATCAAACTGAATAACTTTTACTATGGGACCAACTTTGAAATCGCGAAAAAAAATCAGCTGTTTCATACATTTTGATATTTTCGTAATTAATTTTTATATGAAACAGCATTTTTTTTGTGGTACATGGTAGATAGGGTCTATCATATTCGGTATTAGGGGTATTTTTGTAACACGTTGTATAAGAATCTATACTCAACATTGATAATGAACTCTAGCTTAACTGCACCTGAAATACAGATCTCCTAGTTCAGGTGCAGATGTTTTAAAACTTAAATTGTATATTGTTAAGGTTCAATCTAAATTGTTTTCAATTTTTTTTTTGTTTTTTGAAATCTTGTGTTAATAAAATTTATTTATTTATTTATATTGTATATTTAAATTAGCAACTGTATCTGAAGGTTATTAAAGGATTTTAAACAAATTTAAAATGTTAATTACAGTTTTGAACAATAAGTTTGAAAAAGAAGCTTATAAATAATAACAAAAAAAAATGGAATTCTCATACAAATTTTAAACAAAAATTTTGTGTTGAATATGAACTTTCCACAGCATTTACGATTTCTAATTTAAATCACAAAAGACCTCCTTAGTAGTGTTTTACGAAACTAAAACAAAGATACGATCTTCATCAGTATTAGTAACGTTTTGGGCAAACATAGTTGTGTTTGAGTTACTAATACTAAAATCCATGATTGAGTGTGTTTGTCTGTATGTGCGATGTGCCACGTTAGTTTCGTAATGAGGCTGTTTGTCCTAATAATTAGTATAAGTTCGTGTAGAGGCGGATCTTAGTCGGTTTAGCCACGCGTAAGATACGTGGGCTAAAAAGAGGTGAAAATTGTATTAACGAAAGTATGGAAAGACGAATTAATTGTTGTGTCAATATTTGTAGAAATAATAATAAGTCTAGCTGTTTATTTTTATATGAAACTTTAAAATGATACCTGTTGATTTTTGTAATAAGTATGATTTTATGTTGGAATTTATTTTGTTTTATATATTCGTTATATTTTTAACTTTATCTTACAAATAAAAAAAAAAACAGTTAAACATAACATAAATTAATCTCATTTCAAGTGAACATTGTAAGTTCTAATGAGAATAAATGTCTTTAAGCCTTAACCTAAACTAACTATCATAACAAAATCTTGTTTAAAAATTTTATAAGATCATTTAGAGCCACACTAATAATATCAGCTCTATCCTTCTAATTTCGCAATACGCTCGCGAATGCACCGTGCGATCACAGAGCGTTATAATGTTGCGATGATCACAAATAATTAGATCACGCGATATAACATTACGTGATAAGTCACAGTTGCGGATCGCGTGACCCCTGCACTAATCACAGGTATTTTTAGCACTGTGATTTTGGCGCACCAAGGTAATGTGTGCGATGAGACTGTTTCTAGATTGTTTTGAAATATTGTATTATTATGATGACGTAGTAATTGTTTTTTAAGTATCTAATGGGGTAGCAAAGTTGAAAACAACACAAACCAGTTGGTTTTCGCCATCTTTTCTTGTGCAAAGCCAATAATGATATGTTGTAGTTCACATTTTAAGAAAAAAAAACTATTTTTAATCAGGACAAGAGAATTAAAATATATTGATATGAGCAAATTATCAGATATCAAAGGGATCATGGATTTTTTGATCCGCCTGAAGCGGAAAATCAAATAGGTAATGGGTTTTCCGCTCCAGAGATCTCTCTAGAGCTCTACCAAGCCAAATATGTAAAGTAAAAAAATAAATCATTATACGAGTATTCAACCAAGTGTATCAAACATTGAATTAATTATGTTTTTAAGTAATGTAAACTAGTGTAACAACGAGTTACGCGCTTACTCTAGTGTAAAACAAGCGATCACGGTTAAAAGTGAAAAAATGCACGCCCCATTTCCCACGGGCGCGTAAGCGATACTTGACTACGCAACGTGAGCGAGTCATAAGAGGAAGAGATTTAAAACAATAATATAATATAGGTAATAAAGTTTTGATCATCGACCATCAGGTAGATCAAGATTTGGGTCTGTTTTTAGGGTTCCGTACCAAAATGAAAAAACGCTGTTCTCAATCATTTTTTTAGGCCGCATAGTTCGTATTTTGATGTAAAATGTAAAAAATATCGTTGCCCCTATCTTACATCCAAAGTTTGCATAGAGAAAAATCTGTAATTGTTCTATGTGATAGAAGTTTATGTAAAGATTACAGGAAAAATAAAATGATGTCTCTAAATAGCACACTCTTTCAGAAATCATCAACAAAAATTACATTAGTTTCACTATGAGTCAAGAGATAGCGCTGACCTAAACCTGCATAAATAAAATTATTCTATTAGTGTATTCATATTATGGTGGTACGGAACCCTTGGTGCGCGAGTCCGACTCGCTCTTGACCTTTTTTAAATACGCGTAGTTTGGAATAGAGGGCCAAAAAATTTATATACAGTAAAATTGGTCATACTTGCTTGGAATCTAGTCTTATTCAAATAACGAATGTTTTGAAACTAAAACTAAAGCTTCGGGCAAATACAGTGCGTCAAGCATAGGTTGGCGCGTACCTGGGAAAAGGAAACTAATTTTGACAGTTGTCACGGGCTTACTTAAAGTTTAGTTTTCAATAATATAACAATTAAGAACGCGTAGTCTGCACAGTAGTGTCGCCATTGGAAAAAAATCAAAGTGATTAAACAAAGACGAAATTGTGAATTATAGCTATCTGTAATGCACTCCGAAGAAGCTTTGTGGTACTTTTTATCGCTTAAACAATATTTTTTAGCCTGTTGTTTAGTTTAATGGAGTTTTATTTGCGAAATGTGGCCTTTTTTGGCAAAAAAAAAACAGAATTCAACTAAACGACAGGCTAGAAATTGGAGGTGCCATCACTGAAAAGTCAAGTTAATTTGGTCGCACCGCAATGTCGTCAAAAAATCGCTGCAGTCTGCGTCTTGCGCCGGGCCTTGATCTTGCCCGAGTGGTGGCGCGTAATTAAGTTCAGCAGTTGCTGGCGCGTGCGCAATGACGTCACACCGCCATTGTCGTCATAATTGGGTCGCTTAGTCGCGTTACTGTTGTGAAGTCACATTGATGATTCGATAAATATTATATAACTACTAGCGACCGCCCGCTTTCGTTTACGTGTTCAGTTATTTCTCTGTCCCTCGGGAACAATATACTTATTTTCGGGATGAAAGGTATGTCCTTCTACCTTATGTTTTTCTTTGTACCCCTGACAACGTGTATGCAATGATGATCGGTTGTGAAGGCGTATCAAACAAACAAACAAACTTACTTTCGGATTTATAATATTAGAAAGGAATAAGGAAGAATCGATAAAAAGCATTTATTTAAAAGATTATTGAATTGCGAAAAATATGAATTGAATGCAAAGGCAAACGCCTTTCAATTTATGTGGTTTTTGTCTTAAGAAAGTTTATATAATTGTTCTTTGATATTAGTTCTATATACTGTGTATTATCAAATTCAATATCCCCTCTATATTTTTCACTACCTAAAGATATATCTTTCAGAAAGCTCTCTAAAGCTTTGTGTTGACTCTTAAAGGTAAGAAGGAAGTGAAAACCCTTAGTATAGCATTCAGACTTTACAATTAACGATTTAATTAACTATAAACAGAAATCACCGATTCACCGCGCGGCCAACACAATGCGACAGGTGCTATTTGCGAAAATCAATCATGGCCACCACTCGGAGGTGGCGATAAAATTGAATTTCTACTGTATATGTCACTCAAGTTATTGCTACTTACTACGGTAAAGCACTTTTGTGCTTTTGAGAAGCTTTTACCGATACATGAAAAGCTAATGGAAATGAACGCTTTAGATATTGAATTGAAATATTTATAAAGATTAGAAGCAATAACGCTTTATGCAATCAGTTCGTAAGATGGTCTGGTCTTTAGTTGGCATGCCGACGAGTCTTCGACGACCGGTTGGCGCAGTGGTAGTGATCCTACCTCTTGAGTCAAAGTTCCCGTGTTCGAATCCTGGTAATGGCATAGTTTGTGTGATAAGCATAAGCACTTTAATCCCGAGTAATGGATGTTTATATTATTTATGTATTTCCATTCGTTATTTAGTCAGCAGCTTCGCTCAGTTTGGGACTAAAACATATTATTAGCGTGAGCCGTCTTGAACATTTATTTCATTTATATTATTTTAGTTAAAAATGAAAAGTTTCATCCATCATTGTTGTATGGCGTAAAAGCGTTCAATATAAATTCCATATTTTTTTGAAAGAGATCGTGTGTTGTATATAGGATTCATCATTGAAGAGACTCGAAGGCGCCCACAAATTCCTATAGTTTGAGAAATCCATCTGTATACAGCAAAAGTGACTTGGAAACGACTAACGGAGGTGACTTTATGACAGAACGAAATATAAACTTAGAATTCTAATGCACCTGCTAGCTGTATATTCGAGTTGTTTCATTTTCTTCTTACGTCAATAGCTTTTAGCTTTCCTTAAGCCACGGGAATTGCGGAAAATAGTCAATATGAACAAATGGAAGATTCTCACTTTTCACTTTACCAGTTTAACTCTTATGGCTATGACGTTTAAGTTCAAGTTTGCATGTGCTAGTAATAAACGATACACTGAAAAGTTCAGACGATATACTGAATAGGAATTCCTCTGAAGCCATTGTTGGAAATTGCGGCTTTGATTGTCATTGCCAACTTGGGTTGTTTTCAATGAACTTCGATGGTTTGCAATTAGTATAGTTATGACTTGTAAGATTGTATTTGAAAATTATTAGAGGCTTTAAAGATTATTTTCAATACAGTTGTTACAGCGTGCGGAAATTAGATTTTACCGCACGCCGTTCGTTATTGTTTATGTTTTTTTTCAATAATGAGAGTAAAAGATGTCGAGTTTATACGTACAAAATTAGGGCAATAAATGAAATGAAGCAATGTTTAATTGTCAACAAATGTTAATTACTGTAATAAATTACAAAAGATTTGAAATGTTTTTGGCCATTTTATTTTTTTAATCTAAGTAGTATAAGGCTAAATGGTTTGAAAGTTTTCGCCTTTCTTTATACTGAAAACAGACTTTTTGCATGTGTACAATATAATGTTTTCTCGCAAATGTATTGAAAAACGTCGTATTGTTTTTAAGGTTTTTTAAAACTCGTGACGGTTAATAAGACGTCAACTCGTATTAAAACCTCTTTACCATCCTTGTATTATAAACTACTATAGTTATCTATTTTTCAAGATTGTGTTAATCTAAAATCAATTTTCGATTTAATAAAATTATTAAGGCACTAAAATACGGAAATGGTTAACACGAATGCTGTATTAATTAAACTGATAAGATTTTCTTAAACAATTGAAATTATTAGTTTTCAAAATAATTCTTACTTCATTTATTTTTATTAAAGCTTACAAAAATATAACTTTAATATTTTAAGATGAGTAAAAAAATAACATTCATTGACTGAGTTTCAATGAAAAAAAAAGTTATTTTCTTTCGAACGTGATGAAAAACCATTGACATCAAGTAGCTTTTAATACAGTTGACATTTTTAACATAACAAAAACCGTATCCGGGTCGGTTAACATTCATTTCAGTAACAGTCCTCCAAAGCATTGGAATAAACACTTGTTTGAATACACATCGTCCAAGAAGTACGAATAACAAAGTAGGACTCTTCACAGACGCTTTCGACAAACAAAAAAAAACGTAACGCAATAACGAGTCTGTCATCGACTACACTGACAAATTAAATATCAACATTTATTTCCTTCTGAATAAAATGCGTCTTATACGTATTGTGATAAGGTTGTTGTCGGAGATCAGTATCGTCAAATTTTGCCAGAACATAATTAGAGATTGGAGTGACTGAGGGGTCATGCGAACAGAATCATAGAAACTGAGTATGGGTTTGTAGGGTTTGGTCCAAGCTATGAACTTTTCATCACATGATATAATTTAGTTTGCTGAATTCCAGTTCGTTGTAGGTACACTTTTTTCAATTTGCTATAGTTTTTTTTTATTGTTAAAGAAGATTATGAAAAAATATTATGAATTTATTAACTTGTAATATAAGCTAAAAAAATATAATCTATTGAATTATCAAAATAATATTCAGCTAATAAGTACTAAAGTAATTGAGTTGAGTCAATTAATATTTTTCTACTTATTTATTAATCAAATTGAGATTTGATTTACAATATCAAGATAAGATTTTTTTTTACTCACCTTGCTTGAAAGTCATATTGAATCCAAAGTATTAAATCTTAAATTCTTTTTAAAACTTGGACCACACAATAATAAGCTTCGTTTACCGCTAATTAAAATTAATAGTGGTTAACCGAACGTTTGTAATTAATGAACTATAAAACAGTGTGTCTGTTTGAAGGCGATGCAGTCCCATCCGTGTAAAGATTGCACGTGTCATTTTGTCATGACTATCAGCCATTTTTTTATTGTCCCCACTGCTGAGGCACAGGCCTTCCTTATGGGTGGCTAAGGAGGATGGGCCACCTACCACGCGGGCCCAATGCAGATTGGTGGGTGTTAATGACTGCAAATGCAGCCGGTGCCTTCCGAAGTACGGAGGAGCTCGAGATAATAAATTATTGGTCACCCATCCTATGACCGACTCTTGCGAAAGTTGCTTAACCTCCGCAATCGCCGAGCCAAGCGCTTAACCTTCTCTATTTATCACAACCACTTTTATTTTTTAACAAGCTTAAATGTCATTATAAGTACTAGTTTAAAATTATAACATTTTTATTTATTTCCATGGCAGTTGCAAAAATACCAAAAATCAGAAATCAAATCAAAAACCAAAGTAAATATAAAAAAAAACAGTTATAGAACCGCGCTAGTATTCGTTAAAAGCGTTTTGTTTCATAGTCCTAGAGTTTTGTTTAAGAGACAATCGTTGTTTGTCGTTTAAAGAAAAAAGGTTATAATTTATTGTTATTGATAGTTCGGTAGCCTTATTACAACTTGACAATCAATTTATTTGTGTAGTGATTGATCTTCCTACTTTCTTTTAAGCTTTTGTTTTTTTGTGCTAGTGTGATTTAATAATTTTATTACAATAGAAGTATCATATGAACTAAAATAACAGTCTATGACTAGGCATTTTCAACCAACTTTTAATTCACTGTATTGAAACTTTGTATAATTAATAAATATTAAATATTTAATGACATCACATACATTGCTCCGATTCCAAAGTAAGTAGCTAAAGCACTTGTGTTATGGAAATCAGAGACAACAATGATATCACAAACACCCAGACTTGAGCCAATATAGAAAATATTGTTTTCTAAACTGACCCAACCGGCGATCGAACCCGGGACCTCAGAGATGGCGACACCTTGAAAATCGGTGTACAAAGCCACTCGACCACGGTGGTCGTCATTATATTAATTTTTATTCTTACAACCAGATTTACAAGATCTCTACTATATGGTTGTCAGTGTTTCATACTTTAAGCGTATGAAATGTTTGAAAAACAGGAAAGCATTTTGAAAGTTCTAGAGTTTAAAAAAAAAAAAATTTCAAAAGCTCTCCTGTTAAGTTAGTTCATTCTGAGTTTAAACACTTTTCATCCGCAGAAGCTGTACAATTTTACAAGCAAATTTTTGTGAAACTGTAACCCATCAATGGTCGCATCTCTAATACCAAGTAAGTGAAGTAAGTCGCGGTTCGGATCGTAAGTTTGGCCCGGGCCGTGTCGCCACGACCAAATTGCGGGACAACATGAAAATATAAGCTATGTCTACGGTGTGCCGTTACACGGGACGGGATGTCGCTCCGTACCACTCGCTGGAAGGTTGCCACTCATGAGAAAATAAAACTTGATTAAGAAACTAAACTTTATACCAGAAAAAATAAACTTGTCTTTAATTGCTCAGGCGGGAATTGATTGGAGACGAGTTGTTTTACAACAGTAAGTTTTAAGTTTTTAACTTTGTTAATATCGTTACTTATTTATGTTAAAGCTGATAAGTATCTTGCGCCCGTTCTTATTGTCAGTTAAAAAAGTCTGGAACGTCTAGGAAAACATACACGATTCAGAACCGCTAATTTTTTTTGTCTATTTGAATAAATATGACTGTGGCACAGCATCCAATAAAACTAAATAATATACAAAAAATATAAAATAAGTTAAGGTTTTATAACATCTAATGTAAGAAAGCTAAGAGAAGCTTAAGTCTTTAAGTTATAAATAAGCGTCTAAAACTGTTGCTTTTCTTTAGTGATTCAGTTGTAAAGCATCACAGAGCAAGAAAATGGTTACAAGCAAGGGGTAAAAAAACAATTGTGGAAATGTATTTATACTTTTTTTCCAACTATGTTTTGTAAACTAGTTTCGAAAACTAGGATGAAATGGTTATAATGAATAACAAAAAATTCAGACTTGACAATATTGAAAAAATTACACCTACCTAACGAGTTTTTAAACAGTTTGCTTGTCACACAATAAAGAGGAGCAACTAAACAGTTATTTTTTCAAACTATCTAGATGCATTGTTTTGCGGACCTTACTGGCCACATCGAGTATCGACTTGCTCACGAACTGCGGATGAAGTTGTCGAACCGTCGTACTCACAGACTGGTACCAGGTCGTCTAATAAATTTGTCCTTTGCTCACGAATTCTCAGAAAGCTTTTTAGAGTACGAATCAATATGATTTTGCTTAAGATTTTGAGCATTTTTAACATTAAAGCCAGTTTTAAAAGTTAACAAAATAATGGAGTGAGTGTAATACAGTTAATAACAACAAAGCAAACAATATTTAAGACAGTACCTTAACTTTCATTACAATGGAACACATATTTATAAATAAGTAGTCTTACATATTTTATCTATGCAACACTAGGAAAAGGAATTATTCACTAATAATATTAAAAGATTATTAATAACGTTTCTTTTGAAAAGTTTACCTTTAAAACTGATTTATCAACTTCTTTTATAGGTACTGGAAAGTATCTTCTGAAAGTTATCAGAGACACCTCAATTAAACTTAATTCTTGGTAAAATTGTTAAATGTATATATCTTGTCATATAAGGCAACCAATGAGGCACAGCTAATAGAAATTTTCTTACGATGAAGGTTTTAAATTGTGCTACTGTATTTTTAATGACTTCTTATAATAATACTAAATAATATAGAAGAAAAAATTAGACTTCTTCGAATCGCATAGTATCTAATGCGATTATTTTTAAATGATTGAATGCAGTTCCAATTATAATTAAAAACAAAATGAAGTCTTTTTTCAGTAACATTGCCTACTTTCAATAATTAAGGTAAGTACTTTCATTCCTTGTGGAAAATTTTGGTACACTCTGTATATCTAATAAACGGAAAGACAAACTCTTAGCTTTCGTTTTGTCAAAATAAATTTTACTTAAACTAAAAAAAATCGTTAAAGCGACTTAGCTATTACGATAGCTTTTTCATTATACCAAATGAGTCACTCTGAGTTAATAACCGTCTCGTGCGACTAATTGCAGTTTACTTGGTTAACTGTAGCTGGTTATTACCACGTCTAATTCCTTACTTAGGATATGAGTTTATAAATCTTGTGCTAGTGTTAAATAGTGAGTATCTTACGCAATGAAGACATTAATACATTTTGAGAAATGAAATGTTGTCAAAAGTGTTTTGAGATATGTCCATTCAAGATTCGTAACCAGATAAAACTATCAGTCGATAAATAGGATTCGTTTAAAACCATCGGTTGATTAAAATCATTTGCCTGCGGGCCATTTTGTCACCTCAAGCGGCAGTTACCGGACCGCAGCCTACCGATAACCGCAACGTTAAATGTCGAAAAACGATTCGGACTAACGAAACGGAACTCTTTTAGCGCTAATTACTAAGAAATTCGTCAGTTTTGCGCCATTACCTTTTTGGACAGATTTGTAAGTATTTCGACATTAGGACTATTGTCGCAATCGCATTGTTCGGTATGGCAAACGGTGAAATTAGCTTAATTGATAAAAAGTGGGTTTCTTTGATGTGATTGTTAATTTTGGTAGAACGTAAGTACCTTGTTTTGTCTACTATGAAAACATATTTATATTTTTTTGACGACCTCCGTAGTCGAGTGGCTTTGTACACCGGTTTTCAAGGTGTAGCCATCTCTGAGGTCCCGGGTTCGATCCCCGGTTGGGTCAATTTAGGTAACGAACTTTTCTATATTGGCTCAGGTCTGAGTGTTTGTGATACCACCGTTGTCTCTAATTTCCATAACACTAGTGCTTTAGCCGCTTACTTTGGAATCGGAGCAATGTATGTGATGTTGTCAAATATTTATATTTATTTATTTATATAACAAAATATGTAAGTATTCGCTTTTATAATTTTGTATTTACATTGTCCATGTAAAGACACATATCCCTGTTTCCATGCCAACTTCCGTTTTGGTCAACTTATAAGATAATTTAGTAAATGCTTTTGGTTAATTGTCGTTCGCAAAAAAGATACAGATCTAAATTATCAAATGTGTCATTAAAGCGGTTTTTAACCTCACATAGTGAATAATAATTAAGTAATATATTCGTGAAAGTAAATGTTGTTAACGATATTACGTTTCCGATATATGATGCGTGTAATTTTTATTTGATAAAAAATAGGCACGGTGATTTATAAAAAAATAATGTTAAGAATATTAACGTCTATATTAATATTCGTTTACTAATCGGGAGTCAAACTACGTTACACACGCAATTTTTAACGCCAACTAATTAGATAGGCCTTAATAAATCTAAAAGCAGATTTGAGAAATGTTAACATCCTAATGTATTTCAAATTTTTATCGTCAAAGAAATCAAATTTATGGCCGTTTTTGCGTCCATAGATCTTTGAGAAAGGAGTTTCGACTACCCACGCATTGATTATGCGAGTATTTTTATTTTATGACTGGCAACACTCCTTTTCCGATGGTATAAAAAAATATAGTATCTGGAACAAGACTGAAGCGAAATGATTGGTCGCATAGGCAACCTTATTAGGAATATAAAGTACATTAATTAAGCTAAATGAGCGATCAAGTAAAGTAAGACTCTGAGCTATACTGCGCACAAATTTCATCGTTAAGTCTTTGCAACAAGATCTATTTTTTTTAAACAGTTTGCCCGTCGATCTATTTAAATTATTTGCTTAAGACAATAAAATCCATTTTAAGATTGTTGCCTTGATTTCCACGAAATTATATGGAATAAATGGGGAGCTGATCCATTATGCAAACTCCATGTGGTGTAAGGTTTTTATTTTGCAAACATTTTTAATTAAAGATGAAGAAGAAATAAAAAGAAGGTCTGCTTCAAGCGAAATAAGACATTTAATTTTGTGTGTCAAATATAAATGGGATTATAAATACTAATACATTTTGAAAAAAAAAACCACGCATATTTTTACGGTTTGTATAACTAAAGTTTTATTATTTGTAAACAGTATAGTGGTATGTTGACTTTACTATAACATAAATACTACATAGGTACATAGAATAAATATTTTCTTAGTCTTATTTAAAACTATTAAAATACTTTTTTTTGCAAAGTATCCTTAGGGTTCCAAGCCGCAAAAGGAAAATAAACGGAACCCTTATAGGATCACTTTGTTGTCCGTCTGTCTGTCTGTCAAGACACTTTATCTCGGGAGCGCGAGGAGATATCGAGTTGATATTAAAACCATATATTGAGATCTACAGTTCCTTGAAACGGTGAAAAAACAAATTTCTAAGTTAACGTAAAAAAGATACGGCCGTTGATGCTGCAAAAACGCAAATTTTGACACTCTCAAAGGAATTGAAATTTATAGGGTACTTTCCGTTGACCTAGAACTATGAAATTTGGCAAGTAATGTCCTCTTATACTACTATAGTATAGGAAAAAATCTAAACATTATGAATTTGTTATTTAGTCACAAAAAATATAGTCTTTATTTAAAGTACGTAATCAATCATCGAGTTTGTACAGAACCCTCGGTGGGCGTGTCCGACTAGCACTTGTCCGTTTTTTTTTTAATGAATTCGCCATAAAAGGTTTAGCTGGATAGATAACAATTAGGATGTAGCATTATTTTAATGCGTTTTACTACTTTTCTATCATGTTTAATGTTACCAATTAGATTTATTTGATTATTTCCTGATATCGTATTAAGGTTAGTAAAAACTAAAAACTGGTCTTTGTACATCATTCGTTAAGCACAGAGAGACGGAGTTACCGTTTATATGTGTACGCTAGGAGTGCAACAAGAAATTATCGTATGTAAAAGTCCATTTAGCCTTTTAAGTAACCAACTTACGTGTTAGTAATCTTAACTGCGATATATACAAGGTGTTACAAAAATACCCCTAATGCCGAAAATGGTGTATAGGGACCATAAAACTGATCAACTTTTACTATGGGACCAACTTCATACAAAAATTAAAATCGAAAATATCAAAATGTATGAAACAGCTGATTTTTTTTTCGCGATTTCAGAGTAAAAGTTGTTCAGTTTGATGGTCCCTGTATACCATATTCGGCATTAAGGGTATTTTTGTAACACCTTGTATATGGAAACTAAGTTTAGAAAAAAGTTTAGAAACATTTAACAAATACTGAAGATACTTTTAGAAAGAAAATACTTCACTCGTTTTAACTAACTTAAGTACGTGTTAGTATTTTTTACTGGGATCTACTCAATATTCTCAATATAAAAATTAATTTGAGTTGACGTTTACGACAAAATAAAAAGCGAGATTGATCCGGTAAAATAATGTTTGATTTCAATAAATTATTGATTGATTGAATTCAGAGTGAACAATTTTTGTTTATATAAAAAAATATATCTCATTTCCTTCTTATAGTTTTAATGACAGTTACAGTTAGTTATATTTTTTCTTTATTATTGAAATAACATTAATCATTTTCGGACTTACTTAATTTTTGTTTACACAAATACAAACCTATTAAAATTTGCAAGATTTGTCAAATAATTAGTCAAGTTGGATAGACTAAGGGCCTGTTCAAATTCTATATATATTTTTTAATAAACCAGAAGTTAGTGCCTAATCACAGATTGTGAAACAGGCACTAAGGCTACTATTGAATGCGCAGGCTGTGCGATTCAATAAATCTAATCGTTTTCACTGCGGGATGGCGCTGACATGTTGGCAAACGAGCAGAATTTCTCTGTAACATCTTGGCAATGTACAATAAACTGCGCCTTTCTCGCTTATACGCGTAAAACATATAAAATCTTCAATATAGTGTTTTAAGATAATCTTTTTTATTTTTCATGATTATTTTCACGCATTAAATCAAAATAGAATCTACGTATGAAAAAAACTTAGATTATAACTTTAAATTGTACTTAATTTGAGACTAATTCTTAAAAACAAGAAACGTGTAACCATGTTACTCATTAATTATTATTATACCTTACAATCAGCGACCGGCAACGTTCTTCACCAGACAAGCTTCAGCTTGTTACAAGCCTTATAACCAGCATATCGCAGTTAAAATTACCCCAAAACGAGCCATTCGTCCGTTTATCAGTAGCTAATTCATTTAACAATCGTGATTGTCTATTGTCGCTGTACTTGGCCCGAGCATACGTGGGAAAAGTTCACACGCCGCCATATTGTGCTTTATTATCAACCTTTTTATGAACCACTCATAATAAACATAATAGCGGATTGTTCAATTGAAATTCGATTCTAAAATGGGGTCAGTGTGTTTGGGCTTTTGTTTTATTTTAATTGGTTATTGTTTTTATAGATTTAGCTAGATTTATTGCTGGAATGAATCATAATTTTTATAACTTTTAGTTTGTTTTAACACTAATTAGTGATTTATGTTTATATACAAGATGCTAGTTTGTATTTTCTTGTTTACTTTATAAACATCAATCGCCTCTAAGTTCCATTGGTTCACCCAAATGTGTAAGACGCAGGGGTTCGATTCCCAGAAGGCGAGTACATTTACACTCGGTTTGGCCAACCAAACCGAGTGTACCACCAATGGTAGGGCTTATTTCAAGTCTGGCTAGCTACCACCATCTTACCTAAGTGTGACGCCATAACAACAAATAAAAAAAAAGTGTTCCGGCAGTTAGAGCTAAGATAGCCAGTTCCTCAGTGGTGAGGATTCCGGGTGTATTGTGCTTACACTTTCGGCCTTATCATCACTCAACATCAGGCATGGTGAAGGCCAAGCTCCCGTTGTGGTTAAAAAACATACTAATGCAACATTTCGACTTTAAAAGTAATTCTAATAATATAACAAATAGTCTGCGTTAATTATTATGCCGACACACCGATTCTAAAAATAATCATTGACATTGATTTGTTTTAAAATTATATTATTTTAACATTCAATCAATTGTCGGTTTTCCTTGAGAGGAAAAACAGTGTTTAAAGGTTTTTCGGTAAAAAAAGTATAACAGGTAAGTCCATCTCTCAAAAAAACCGCAGTTAAAACATTGTGAAGTAAAGATTAAACTGTCTGTCTCATTATATCTGTAGCTAGGGATTAAATAACAAAAAATAAATTACTATAACAGATAAAAATTAAACAGCATTTAAAACAACTGAGAAAGTAACAGTTGATCTATTCCATGATATATTTATTACTCAAAACTTAAGCTTTTTTTAATTGTTAAATTAAATATAATACCCATAAACCACGCGCGATGAGAAATCAGTGATTTTTTAGTCCTGCCTTATGAGTTTGTATTCCAAACACTTTGTAAAACTGTTTCTATTTATAACCAGCGCGTGTTGAGAAAGGGATGGAACCTTGTCAAAGTAAAAAAAAAATTGACTAATTAGTTAATTTGAATTTAATTAATCAACTAATTGTTTACTCGTTATCTTATTTGAAGTTGCTGCAGCAAAAGTTATCTCACCTCGGATGCGTGACACCATGTTTTTGAATATCTCAGTGGCTGGCCGGCTAACAAACGCGTCTCAGTTTGACAAGGTTCCATCCCATTCTCATCGCGCGAGGGTTATATCTTTATATATATATTTTAAATGGATAGAAACAGTTTTCCAAAGTTGTGCTGTTTGGAATACAAACTAAAAAGGCAGAACTAAATAAAAACCTAATTGATTTTCCTCTGGAAAATATAAACAATTCGTTACACATATGGTTAACAAAACGACTATAAAAATATTTGTCTTTCAGAGGTGTTTATTTGTAGTTTTAGTAAAATGTTACTAACTAACAGTTTGGAAATATGTAGTGTGAATTGAATACCAAGGTGACCTATTTCCGTATACGCTAAATGTATCTATGTACGTAGATAAAAAATAACACAATCGAACTAAAATATGTACTATAAGAAAACTAGCTAAAACCTAATTAAATACTCTGCGCAGTCTTATTTCTAGTCGTCTGTTTTTAATTTTGCCCAAGATACCATAATTAGGCGTTAAATTCTTTTAAATATCAACATATATATTTGTTATATCTTAACCAACTTTTAAATTTATACCTAGACAATTTTCGGTTGGTAAGATGACTCATTAAAAAAAAGTTTTTTGTGTTAATCTCGAGGTTACTTTTGTATTTAAAATATAAGTTTATTATTTTTTATATGTTAAAATTTTATTGTCCATTCGTGAATAACGTACTATATTAAATAAGTACATCGATCCAATTTGCGCCAACTCTTATATCTTTTTTTAATTCAGTTATGTTATCACTAATTGCAAACAGGAAGCGAAGGTCCTATGTTAATAAAATAATATCTTCATATCTAATTTATTTCTTTCAAACAGTATTGTTCTACAACTGTAACTTTTTACTACGAGTCACATGCTCACTCGTTGATGTCTTTTGTATGTAGAGCTCCTGACTAACCTCGCATTGACTGGTTTTATCCCAAAAAATTGTTATTTGTAACCACAAATATTTAAAATAAGATCCTTTGATTTGCATAAAGGTTCAACACCAAAGCCCGCTAATTTTAAACACAAACACCGCATTCACTCACCTTTGATTCTTTGGTGTGAAATCGGGGTAATGAGTCCCGAGGAAAATCCCACATACACTGCACAAAGTACTTATAAAGTAAAAATATTTTTTGAGTCAATAAATTTCACTAGGTCAGCGCACACGTGTCTCAATATCGCCAAGTTACAAAATGTCACAATCCAGTCACTTTCGATACAGTCAATTTACAGGGGACGTCTAACTGAAAACGTAAACTGAAAAGCACTCAGCTTAAACACTATAATAAAAAAAATCTTAGTCCAACTAACGAAATAGAAAAAAAAAACAATAAAAATAGTTCAAGAATTTCGATTTCGCACTCTCGGCATTATTAGCGATGGTGAATTCGCGCCGATTCCATTTTCGAATAATCGATATTCGGACGCGGACCGCGTGCTGCTGAGTCGGCGCGGGCGCACGAATGCGCTCGGAGGAGGATTCCGCGCTTCCACGACAAGGGGGCGTGGCTTATTCTAACGCAACATCTAACATTACTGCTGTCTCTTTCTCACCTAAACTCGAGCGTATATTTTCATTTCGCTCTCTAACGGCGCAGTGCGATACCGTGGTGGGACACTTGAACTTTGCCACTGCGCCTGCGATTAATAAAACGATACGACGTTATAGATCGGTCGATTATCGTAACTCTATAGTTTGGAGCGCATTTTGTTTTACGCATAATTTTTTAACGTCGCGCAGATAACTGGTATTGATTTCAATGTGTAAAGTGTTAGATTACGATGATACTGTGGCACTTTTTCTTTAGTTTAATTATTAACGCATTCGTCAGATATTTATCAGGCGCATAAAATTATTTTATTAACAACCTTGCGTATCGAAATTGTTAGAGCACGGTTTTCTATATAATTAATCGTGCTTTTTAGTTTTAATTAAGTAGGTAATTTATATTTCTTCTTTATTTCATTTAAAGTTTATATGAAGAATATAAACTTTAAATACTAAAAAAATTGTTTATGTTAATCATTGCATCACAAAAAAGTACATGCCTACCTTATAATGGTAAAAAAATCTTTATTTATCTAATACGAGACACTGAATCAAAGCACCCAAAAGTGCATTAATGTGACTATATTAAACACACTAGCTCGTATTATTTTTTTTAGTTTATATTTAAAAAAAAAGTAGGTTAGGTGCCTCCCTTAAATGCTTATGTGAAACTAAGTTAATTATTCCTCACTTTTAAAATTGTTTACCTTATTTTCTACGTTTAGCACAAGATACATAAGATTAACAATATATCGTATTTGTTGTAGGCAAGCGTATATCAATAGGTTAAGATAATGTACATACTTACATTTATTAAAAATATAACGCTCAACTTAACCTCAACAAGTGCGATGTGAAGGTAACGTCAGCAATCACGTCTCGTAAACAACCAGTGATCCGTGTCATGCGTGTACACTGTTTTAGATACTGTTTACGATGGCTTGGTGCTACTCAAGTATAAAATTATCTAATGAGCCTTAAAAAACACAGGATAGTAGGTAAATCATATAAAATTTGGCGATTTTAACGCTAAAAATCACTTATTCCAATAATTTAGTTGAACGGATAAGAATAAAAAGCTCATTTTTATTTTCCAAAAAATTTAAAATAAATTTACTTTTCATTAGTACATTATGAGTGCATCAATGTGTTAGTGAATTGTGAATATGTAGATTTTAATAAAATACCTTTTCTTGGATAACAGCTGGGCAGAAGCCTCCCTCCCTTCCTCTAGAATCAGGAAATAATAAAATAATAACAAATATTTGCGTTCAAAAGTAAAATTTAAATAATAATAAAAACTTGGCAGGCATGTGCCGTCATATCATAGAGGTGATGCGTCTACACTCCAGCAAATAGTAAAATCATGACTTTTGCTTACATTTATGGTAATGGCGGACATAAAATTATGTTCTGGCCGCATGTGTGCATTGTATTAACATAAACGAGACGACACGTTCTAATAGAATATAATATAGTATATTCGAGAATTATTGTTATCGATAAACATATTGATTGTTATTGAGTGTCCATCTTCATCGTCTTGGGTACATAGAATAATAACAACCTAGAACGATAGTTCCCTAGAAAGTGCACTGTCAAAAGTGAGGTAAAAAATACTGAGCCAAAATGGCTTAGTTTTCAGATTTTTATCCTTGATACTTTACCTAATCGTACCTATAAGAACGAAATAGTTAAAATTTCCTTACCTTTAAGGGATTAGTTACTATTTTATTGGATTTTGGTTACGATTAGGTAGCGTATAAAGGATATAAATTTGAAAACTAAGTCATTTTGGCTCAGTATTGTTTTGCCTCACTTTACATACAAGGACTTGGCTTCTATGTGTTATTATTCTAAGCTTGGGTAATAATATTTTTATAAAGTTTTATAGAAATGTATTTTATTTTCGTTTTTTCATTGTGTGGTTGTAACTTGTGTAGCACAAGTTCACATCAAAATCTGTGGCCCTACCATGTGTTGATTAAAACTGTTTTCGCTACCGTAAACTATCGTTTTCTTTCTTTCACTCACATTAACTGTGAACAGTATAAACGACTGTTTACGGTAGCGACAACAGTTTGCATCAACTCATGGTAGAGCTACTGTACAAATATGTAGATATTCTATTTCAAAACAACTCAGATAACTTTCAAATATCACGAAATAATTGTCCTTTATTGAGCTTTAAGAATATTATCTTTGCAAGAAGAAGAATATTTTAGCTAAAAATTTAAACAAGCATCTGCCACATGCACTGGCAGAAAAAAAACCTAACAAACGTAGGTACTTTTACTAAATATTAAAATAGATTGCGCAATAGCATCCTTTAACCATTAAAAATAAGAGAGCATTTTTTACTATTGTAAACCTTTATTTTTACTGTAACAGCATCGCTATAAAAATGTAAACAGTTAAAGGAAAGGAGGCACAATTTACCGTCGCCTTTTTAAAACAAAAAAATTGCCGACAAAGTAGAAATTCGCAAATGATGAAATGAATTATTTCTTAGAAAAGAAATTTTGCGCAAGTTTTTTTATTGCTGCAGAACGGTGATTGTTTTATTGACGTTACTGTTTGTTTGTTTATGTTTTTTTATAACATCCCGATCCCGTTTAGACCGTTACTGACGTCATTCTTTTTTAAAGGAATAGTTAGGGTGCGTGCAGCCCGATGTTATAAAAAAGTTCCATAGATAAGAAAGTCTTTGCTTTATAATTTTATTATGCTATCGGGGTCTTTACGAATTGTTTGTAATTATTTGTGTGTAAGAAGTTGATTCTACTTTTAAGGTATAATAGAGCAGAAAGGGAAGCAAAATATATCCATACGTGAAATGCCTCTATTAGTAAAATTCGTCAAATCGAGCCAAAATTTCGCGTAGGGGTTTATTTTGCTTCCCTTTCTGCTCTATTATACCTTAAAAGTAGAATT